>JADLZL010000733.1:0-311910 GCA_015844335.1 Chrysopogon serrulatus
CCTATCACAACCGGCTAAAACCATTCAAGTTCAAACTACAAACCAACAATGCTAACTACATATCCATGCCGGGTCAAGCAACTACCCGGCAATACCAGTTTTGTACTAACCCGTAAGTATTCTTTTTTACCGCTAGGTGCACCTAATTATCACATCATTGATTCTCCATTATTGATCCTACCTACCACCATTGCTTCTGGTTATAAATAAGCGACATCCGGACACCTCTACGGGCAAAGGTAAGCCCCCTGCTCAATTGGAAGAGTATATGACCACAAGATGTTGTTCGAGGAAGCCAACATTTGGGGCAAATGGCTAAACCTATCGAGTTTGTGAGTTGAGTTTCATGTGGGAATTTAGTTTTTTTTTTTCCTTGGTTAGTTTTGTGTCGGTGTTGGTGTTTTTTCTTTTTTGTGGAATAATGGATTTGGACAAATAAATCCATCACATTGGTTCTTGTCCCGCTTAATGCTAGCTAAGCCTAGGCCAATAAACCCTAAAGCTCTAAAAGTAAACTATGACTAGATCTAAGATATAGTATAGAAAAGCCAAAACAACTCACAATTTGAAATAGACTGAGTATATACAAACGAAATTCAGTACTCATCATAAAAAATACAATATTTGACTAATTTCAAAAAATATATAGTATATATAGGTGCGGCGTACATACTTTTGTTACATATTTATTGGAGAAAAACCAAATAATACAAACCGTGTGTGGTACTGGATACAACCACTTTATTATTATTGGTATATGTATTTTATATGCATAATATAGCGTGTGTGTATGTGAAATGAAATTACATGCATTATTTATTATTCAAATTCACCGGAATGCAACAACATTACGTAGTACTCCCTCAGTTCTAAACTATATGTAAGCTTTGATTTTTTTTTTTTATACATTTATTTTACTATATATGAATGAACAAAAAAAATTAAAAACGACTTATAATTAGAATGGAAGAAGTATGTGGTAGGCACAAACATATAAATGGATAGTAATAAAGAAAGAATTGGTCTGCAGGTGCGGGTCCGCAGGTGCAGACTGCGGACTGGATCAGATCGAAGAAAGACTGACGCAAATAACATGCGTGCAGAAATTGGCGGAGCTTCACTTTACTGATGAGTTGAACGTTTAAAAAGAGATATCAATGATGATTTTCCAGCAGAAACGTTCAACTCATGGAGTCTTCCGTTACGTAGGTCGCCACATGAATGCTGCAAAGTGGGCATCACCTTAAACCATGCATGGAAAGCGGTCAGGTAGCGGACATCAATTTTTGCTGGCTTAAGAGCAACTTCAAGAGAGTTAGTAAAAATATAATAGATGGCTAAATTATCTAAAATGGAAAACCCTCCACTGTATCCATGCTTTTATAAGATGCATGCACGATTATTACGGCAGACATGAGAGAAAGTGCAGTATGATATCATGCTAGCACGGAAAAGCTGTGCATACTAGCTAGCTGCTTTCTGGTCTTGGTAATTTACATACAAGGAAAAGGTCCATGAACAAGGAATGGAAAAGGAAAAGTTAGAAGGAAAGAATAAATTACTGGGTAGGACTCATGGATGACCTAGCCTTCAAACACCACACGTGTTCACATTTATAAAGATTTGGACTGAGGAAAATTAATCAGACATGAGATAGAATTAATTTTGTCCAAACGACATCAAAGTTTAGTTAGTCGTGGAAGTTATCATTAAATTTCTGTTTAGTCATATCTAGTTATCATTAAGTTACAGTTAAGTAATAGTAAGTTATCAGTTAAGTAAGAATAGCAAGTTATCATCAAAATATAGTTAAGTCACACTCTCTCTATCTCTCAATATAGATTGTATACGATTGAAAAACATATAAATAAGATAATCATTTTAGCTTCTTAGCATGGGTCCACTTCCATCAATCACTTCACTGGCCCCCATTGTGCACTATCACACTGATAAAAAAATATTAAAAAGAAAACATGGGATGGAGGGAGTACACTGTGCTACTCTCTTAGCACTCTCTTGGTGCATGTCGTCTATATATATCAACATTAGTATAAACAATAATAGACTTGTAGAGATGTTAAAATGACTTCTTCTATTGTGGGGCGGAGAGAATACATAGTATTATTATTAAATTTTAGTTAAGTAATAGCAAGTTACCATCAAATTATAGTTTAGTCATAATAAGTTATCATCAAAGTCCAGTTTAATCATAGCAAATAATCATTAAATTTCAGTTTATATAGTCAGACCTAGTTATTATCAAATTACAATTAAGTAATAGCAAGTTATCATCATATTTCAGTTTAGTCACTGGAAGTTATCATCAAATAGCAATTAACAAACTGACATGTCTGTGTGTTCTAACTCTCTTCATTAATGATATGCACCTCTTTATAGATGAACCCTAAAATCCTAACCCTAACACATGAGAGAAAACTAACGGCTTGACCTCCTCATCGGATGAGGTACAACACCTCACCATGAGCGGGATCTAGCTGGTATGACTAGCCTCACCGCTTGAGGGGGAGAATTACCCTTTGGCGTTGTGCATCTGGGTCCTCGCTTTTTAGCTACGACGACCTGACATTGCCGTGCATGCAAGGGGAGAGTACGAGCCGACAATGAAATATTTGGAGATGAGAAAGCGGAGTGGGTGATGGTTTAAGAAAGGAGGAGATGGAGTGAGGGAGAGTGACCATATTATACATATAGTAAAATCAGAGGTGGCTCACTATTCAGTTGCCTCAACAATTGGCTATAGAGGATGATAGCAAACGGCGGTTTGGAACGCTATCTCTATAGAGCCAGTTGTAGATATGGTTGGATAGACAGATTATTTCATGGGATCAAGAGTCTCTCTATAGTATAATAAAAATGGCCCGTTCCTAAAAATCATTTTTTACCTATGTCTAACTGCTCCCGCGTGTGTACGCGTGCTCGCACTACCTCATTTGAATTGGAACGATAAGTTACGTTACAGTCGGTTCAAATTAAAGACGACCCGGGCCTTACTTTTTCCAAATTAAAGACGACCCGTGTGGTTAGCGAATTATTATTCTTCGCTCCCGTGTGTGAAGAAATGGTCGATTTGTAAACCAGCACACGTGGTGAAGAATATGCATGAACATCGATAGATAATACAGTATATAAATATCGGGCCGGGGCAAGCTGGAATTTAACCATGTTATCTCCCGTGTGTGGTTAATTAAGACGCACACACAGACACAGTACAACTAAACAATATTACTGCTAGTTAATTAGACTGTCAGAGTACTTGCATGCACATCAACCATGCAAGTGATGATCAACATGCAGAGAGAGAGGCTAGCCGCCGCCGTCCTACTCGCGCTGCTGGCGGCGCTGGCTACTGTTTCATCCACCACCACCAGCGGCGCCGGCGCCGCTGTTAGGATGCAGCTCAGCCACGCCGACGCCGGCCGCGGCCTCCTGACCCCCGGCGAGCTGCTGCAACGCATGGCGCTGCGCAGCAAGTCCCGCGCCGCGCGGTTCCTCTCCGCCGCCGGCTCATCGTCGTCTTCGTCGGCCACGGTCTCTGCTGTCCCAGGGCAGGGCGAACCGTCCGCCGATGAGTACCTGGTGAGCTTCGCCATCGGCACACCGCCGCAGCCCGTGAAGCTGACGCTGGACACCGGCAGCGACCTCATCTGGACGCAGTGCCAGCCGTGCCAAGCCTGCTACGACCAGGCCCTCCCTCCCTTCGACATGTCGAACTCCACCACGCTTGTGCTCCTCCCTTGCAACTCCTCGACGTGCCGGCAGCAGCTGCAATGGTCGTCGTGCGGTTCCACTCAAGCTTGGGGCAACCAGACATGCGTCTACACCTACTCCTATGGCGACCATTCTGTGACGAACGGGGTCCTCGCCGCAGACACCTTCACGTTTGACGACGGCGGCAAAGCGGCGGCTGGTGGTGCCGCCGACGACCTCACCTTCGGATGCGGCATCTTTAACCAAGGACAGCTCGACTTCAACTTGACCGGCACCGGCATCGCCGGCTTCGGCCGCGGCGCCCTGTCCCTTCCGTCGCAGCTCAAAGTCGACAACTTCTCCTACTGCTTCACCGACATCTTGGGGTCCACGCCCAGCCCCGTGCTGCTCGGCCTGCCGGCGAACCTCTACGGCGGCGCAAATGGTGGCGCCGCCGTGCAGACTACACCGCTCATCCAGAGCTCATTCGTACCAACCTACTACTACCTGAATCTACAGAGCATCACGGTGGGGTCAAGGAAGCTGCAGGTGCCGGCGTCCGCGTTCGCGCTCAACGGCGACGGGACCGGCGGGACGATCATCGACTCCGGCACCCCCATCACGTCGCTGCCGCCGCACGTTTTCAGCCTCCTTACCGACGCCTTCGTCTCCGAGCTGAACATGACGCCCGTTGCCGACCCGTCCCAATCTGGTTTTCTCTGCTTCCCGGCGTCGATGCAGACGACGGCGAGGATGCCGAAGCTGCAGCTGCGGTTCCAGGGCGCGACGCTGGACCTGCCGCAGGGCAACTACGTGATGCCGGTGGACAACAACACGACGTGCATCGCGATACAGTCGACCGGCGGCGACATGACGATCATAGGCAACTATCAGCAGCAGAACATACACGTGCTCTACGACCTCGCCGGCAACACGCTCTCTTTCGTCCCTGCTCACTGCGACATGGTCTAAGACTCGATCATCTACCGATTGATTGATCGCATCGTACTTCATGCTTCTTCCGGGCGTGCCTATACGTACTATTGTTAGCTGTTTCATTTCTTCCCTGATGCATTCATTTTCCCTTCATTTTTCACATGAATAATATTATGTATAATAACAACAATAAAGTGGTACTACCTGCTGATCCAGTACCAAACAGTTTGTATTATTTGGTCAGTCTCCAGTCTCTAATATGCAGTCGGTATGTACGCACCGCACCTATGTATATGCAACTAGCTAGCAAATATATTCGTGCATTGCAACAGTATAGAAAATGTTATTGTACAAGTATCACTACTACAGAATAAGCCATCATTGTTGGAATTCTAAAACCGATACTGATAGATGCATCATTGCCCGTTAAAGTAAAGAAAAAAATCTATCGCTATCGGATTTTCTAACAAACCGATAGCTAGTGATAGATCTTATCACTGCTGGTTGGCAATAAAAGGCGATAGTGATTGTCTATCAGTGTCGGTTACATTACCAAACCACCAGTGATCCAAAGGACCTGGCCTGAAATTTGTATTCATCTCGGCTAACTCCTCACGGCTGTCTTGGCGTGCACTTTCTTCCTCCTCTCTCGATCTCTCTCTGCTCCTTCGACTCCCCAAAGGCATAGCCCTCCATAAATCTCCTCCCCCACCCTGGCGTGAGTAGGAGGCCGCCGTGGGCACCGGCCAGCGGCCAAGATCCCGACACGGCGTGAGCGCGGATCCACCCCTGCGGGAGCACAGGCGACAGGCTCGGCCTGAGCAAGAGGCCACCACGGGGCACCGGCGTGCGGTCGGGATCCCGGTGTGGCGCGAGCGTGGATCCACCCAGGCGGGAGCGTGGGCGAGCAGCTCGACGCAGATCCACATCGATGCGAGCAGGAGGCCGCTGCGATCGCCAGCCAGTGGTTCAAGTCCCCTTTCATAGATTATTTCACTTACCTTTGTCCCACCAAGTTCATGCCCAGATGCTTCATCTTCGGACAAATTTGGAAAGATTTCAATTAACTGACTTGTCAGACAATTGGGCATATATTTGCAATTCAATTAAGTTTTTGGTAAGGAAAGCCTACAAGAAATGAAGTGGACATCTAACTCTACATCCAGTATTTTATCAACAAAGAAAAAAGAAACTCTACCTCCAGTATATAAATGGTTCTGAAAATGCTCATATTAGGATAAACATAGTGTTCTTTTGGTTGCTAATAATAAAGGACAGATTGGGTAAGGAAAGCCTACAAGCAATGAAGTGGACACATCTAAACCCTACAACCAGTATTTTATCAAAAAAAAAAAAAAAAGAAACTCTACATCTAGTATATAATGGTTCTGAAAATGCTCATGTTATGATAAACATAAAAAAGTGTTTTCTTTTGGTTGCTAATAAAAGATAGATTGAGCACACGAGAGCTACTGAAAAGGAACAACATGACAGTACAGGGTTATGATTGCCCTTTATGCACTGGCGCTACAAAAGAATCTTCAACTCATCTGTTTTTAGATTGTCCTTTGGCAATTCAAGTCTGTATCCCTTTCAAAATTTGCAGAGCTCCAAGGATCACCTTCATGTGCCTTTCTTTATGGAGGTGAACATCCTAATGTGTTGGGCTATTTGGAAGGCTAGAATTGATATTGACCTTTCGTCACATAAGCCCAAGTTTACAAGTGTCAAAGGATATATAATTTTAAATTGGAACCCCACTTACTACTTCGGCAAGCCAAGAAAAGCTACTGCCTAGGATCGGTCAATGGATTGTCAATCTAGCTAGCTTAGCCAGGTTTCTTTCAGCTGTTGTTTCACTTTTCCCTTAATTTCTTTGTATCTAATGACAAAAAGAAAAAAAGTTGCTAACTGCTGCCATGTGTGCACGCGTGCTCGCACTACCTCATGTGAATTGGAGCGATTAGTTACATTAAAACTCGGTCCAAAGACGACCTGGAGCTTAGTTTTTCTCGATGGTGGGCTACAACTTCTAGAGAATACGGACTTTGTCACATTTTGATATGCTATAGGTTAGAACTTCTCGAGGGCTCAGCTCCATTAATCATCACCTAACAACACTAACTAGCAGTAAATTTATACTATAGGATTTGTCACATTTTGAAGGGGTCAGCTGACCCCGACAAACTAAAACCCCCTAGCTCCGCCCCTGGTTTATTACTCGACGGTAAACCTAGTAGCTAATTATCATGTTCCACGCTCGTGTGAAGAAATAATTACACGTGTATATATACACAGTTGCATTGATTTTGTAAACCAGAGCGTGGTGAAAACATGCATGCATGCATGAAAATCGATAGATCGATCACATAGTACGTACGTACACTATATATAGGGCCGAGCTAGAGGGTTAAGTAAGTGGTTAACACGCACGCAGTACGTACGACTGTACAAGTAAACACACGTACTGTACGCATTATTATATATTATTACTCGTCCATGCAAGTGATCAACATGCAGACGAGGGCAGCCGCCGTCGTCCTACTGGCGGCGCTGGCTGCTGTCGTTTCATCCACCAGCGTCGGCGCCGCCGCCGCCGCCACCGCTATTAGGATGCAGCTCAGCCACGCCGACGCCGGCCGCGACCTGACCCCCGGCGAGCTGCTGCACCGCATGGCGCTGCGCAGCAAGTCCCGCGCCGCGCGGTTCCTCTCCGCCGGCTCATCGTCGGCCACCGTCTCGGCGGTCCCAGGGGGCGGTGAGGAGTACCTGTTCAGCTTCGCCATCGGCACGCCGCCGCAGCCTGTGCAGATGAACCTCGACACCGGCAGCGACCTCATCTGGACGCAGTGCCAGCCGTGCCAAGCCTGCTACGATCAGGCCCTGCCTTACTTCAACACGTCGAGCTCCAGCACGTTTGCGTCGTCCCCTTGCAACTCCTCGATGTGCCAGCAGCTGCCGGCGGCGTCGTGCGGAATCGGAACCCCCCAATTTTGGGGTAGCCAGGCATGCGTCTACACCTACTCCTACGCCGAAAACTCTGTGACGAACGGGGTCCTCGCCGCAGACACCTTCACGTTTGGCGGCGGCAAAGCGGCGGACGGCGTCGCCTTCGGATGCGGCTTGTTTAACCAAGGACAGCTCGACTTCAATTCCACCGGTACCGGCATCGCCGGCTTCGGCCGCGGAGTCCTGTCCCTTCCGTCGCAGCTCAAAGTCGACAACTTCTCCTACTGCTTCACCAACCTCTCCGGGTCCACGCCCAGCCCCGTGCTGCTCGGCCTGCCGGCGAACCTCTACGGCAGGGGTAGCGGTGCTGCCGTCGTGCAGACTACACCACTCATCCGGAGCTCACTCGTACCAACTTTCTACTACCTGAATCTGCAGAGCATCACGGTGGGGTCAACGACGCTGCAGGTGCCGGCGTCGGCGTTCGCGCTGAACGCCAACGGGACCGGCAGGACGGTCATCGACTCCGGCACCACCTTCACGATGCTGCCGCCGCACGTTTTCAGCCTCCTTACCGACGCCCTCGTCTCCGAGCTGAACATGACGCCCGTTGCCGACCCGCCCCAATCTGGTTTTCTCTGCTTCCCGGCGTCGACGCAGACGATGGCGAGGATGCCGAAGCTGCAGCTGCGGTTCCAGGGCGCGACGCTGGACCTTCCGCAGGGCAACTATGCGATGCCGGTGGACGACAACACGACGTGCATTGCGATACAGTCGTCCGGCGGTGACATGACCATAATAGGCAACTATCAGCAGCAGAACATGCACATACTCTACGACCTCGCCGGCAACACGCTCTCTTTCGTGCCTGCTCACTGCGACATGGTCTAAATCGTCGTGCTATTGCTGTTTCATTCCCTGCCTTCATTTTCGCTTTACTTTTTACGTGAGTATATTTATTATTGTTATGTATCAATAAAATATGTGTCAAGGATCAATAAAATATGTAATTCTCCACTAAAAGGACCAATAAAATCTGTAGCTCTCCAATAAAATCTCTAATTCTTCACCAACAACTTCATGACATATTGTGAGTTGTTTTTTTTTTTACCAAACACTCTTTTTTAAAACAGCTTCATGTGTGAACCTTTTTTTTTATGCTCTCACAAAGGAATGGAGAGGTGAAGCTGAAAAAATAGGTTTTCACAGCTCTCTCCTCCATCTCTCCCATCTATGCATGAAGCTATTGGTGAAACTATTTTGCTAAACATTTTTTTTCAAAATAGCTCAGCTTCACCTAAAAATCATTTATGAAGACAGTTCACTAGCGAAGATAAGCTATACCAAATAGGGCCTAAGAGCTGGAGAAGCCGAGTTTATTTTAGCTTCACCGGCCAGCTTTACCTCATCGCGGTACAATAGCATAGAGATGGAGCTACTCAAATCCCTCCAACTCATGGCCTATATCTAGTGGTGGAGGGTGGATAAGAACCGAGGGGGGCTATTTTAAAATGCAGGCATACACCGAGCTATGTCTATGTCCTACACTTATGCTGTTTTTTCTCCTTTCACTGCATTTGTTTTTTATTCTTGAGGAATCCATATGCTTCTTCACTGTTTGTCATCATAGGAGGGGGGCAATGCACAGTTTCGCCTCTACGAGGCTCTGCCACTGCTTATATCCACTACTACATAAAATATTAACCGCGACCTTTTGAAAACCCTCTCGGAGGCTCTGCCACTGCTTATATCCTGCTAGGCATTAACCGAGGTGGTCATTTTTAATTAACTGAGACGGTTACAAAAACCGCCTCACAAAATAGATTAACCGAGGTGGGCACCTTAAAAATAACCGCCTCGGTTAATATAGATTAACCGAGGTGGTTATTCTAATCCAACCCTCTCGGTAAATACATTAACCAAGGCGGTTACGTTATAAGGCTCGCCTCGGATAATATTAGGCCCAATCAGCCCATCTAGAGCCCGATAACAACAGCTAATATAAATATCTGGAGAGTATATCAAACCCTAACTCACTCACTCCCTCCCTTACCGGTCACACACATTCTCTGTTCTCTCACTTTCTCTCTCCCTCCCTCTCTTTCCTCTCTCCCTGCGCTGGTGGAGCCAAGGAGTACTGGCGCGCGGCCACACCCTCACGGGCGGCGGCGGCCCCCTCCCCGCGTGCGGCCTCAGCACGGCCCCGGCGCGCAGCCACCCTAGTGGGCGAAGGCTGACTTCAGCTTCGCGCTGGCGGGAGGCAGCCTCGCCCGGGCGTCACGACTGCGGCGGCGGCCCCTCCCGGCGTGTGGCCTCCGGCACGCCCCCTCGGCGCACAGCCATCCCGCGGGCGGGCGGAGGCGTCGCGTGGGCGAGGGCGACGGGGCCTCAGCGTGGGCAGCGCTGTCGCTGGCGACGGGCGGCCTCGCACGGCGGCTTTCGGGCACAGGCGGCTCGGGCGGCCTCGCGTGACGGGAGCAAAAGCGCAGGCGAAGCGGCGGCCTCGGCGACCGACGCTACTCCCGGCGGTCCCGGTGGCCGGATTCGCGGCCGGGACACGGATTCAGCTTCCCGGCGGCGGATCGGGCAAGGTGGGGCGGTGTAGGGGCGGCAAGAGACCGGATCCATCGCCGCCGGTGCCGGATTGGGCGGCGGGGAGCAGTGCGGTGTACGGCATGGGGGAGGCCCGGATCCGCAGACCAGTTGGGCTTTTATTCTTTTTTTTGTTTTTTATTTTGATTTACCGAGGCGGGCATTACAGCCGCCTCGGAAAAGGTTCCATTTACCGTGACCTTTGTTCTGAGGCGGTTGCAATAGCTGCCTCAGTAAATCACTTTTGCCTGTCACGGTTAATATTTTCAGTAGTAGTGATCGAAAATAAGGGGGGATAGAGATCATTTCTCTCCCTCTCCTACTTCACCGCCTCCTCTCTCCACCTCCATCTCACATTCTCTCTCTCTCTCTCAGTATTTGTAAATGGCTAGCATGTCATCTACAGACCTAGAATAAAGCGTCGTTTAAGTTTTGAACCTACATTAAACTTCAAAACAAGCTAGGAATAGAACATTCTTATTACTCAGCCTGGGCATTCGGTTCCTCGGTTCGGTTCCTCGGTTATCCAAGAAATTCGGTTCCGAAGAAATTGGGACCGATCGGTTCCCAGAAAAAATTGGAACCAACCAATTCGGTTCTCGGTTATTTCGGTTCGTTTCGGTTCTAACCGAACTAACCAAACTTTTTCAAAAGAGGTCAATATATGTATGTTCTAAGGCAAATTTATGCAACATCATATCCATTTTTAATAATAATAATTTATAAAAGAACAATAACAGCATAGTAACACAAATATATAGCATTGAAAATATGAAACATTGCACATAAACCTATCATAATCTTACAAAATGCAAGTAATTAAAGTATAATTTATATTATTCGGTTCTTTCGGTTAATTCGGTTAACCGAGAGTCGGAACCGAATTTTCTTCGGTTATTTCGGTTCCTCAATATCAGAACCGAACAAGGATCCGAATTTATCGGTTCCGGTTCTTTCGGTTTCGATTCTGGTTTTTTCGATTCGGTTCCTCGGTTTCGGTTATTTTTGCCCAGGCTTACTTATTACCTTTGAGAGCCATGGTCGCCCTCTAAGATTTCGAGGTCAAAACAACCACTCTTGTTTTCACACATTTCAGGACATTATTAATGAGCGGTGCAACCTACCAGTCTAGTCACGTGGTGATGAAAAAAACATCTATCGCATAATTTCCATATTTTTTATTATCTTCTCCTAATCTCCTAAAAAGGTGAAACTGGACCCGTTCACCCCGTGGTGAAGCCGGGCACTGCATCTCACCCTAGGAATTTTTTCGGCGCCGACATGTGGGTCCCCGTCTGCCTGGCATCCCACCCCGCTTGGCCACCACCACCACGCCGCCCCGCACTCGCTCCCCCCCTCCTCGGCCCTGCCCCTCCCCGTCTCCATGGACGCCGCCACGCCTTCGGGGCTGGTGTCGCCGGCATTAAGCCACCTCCTCTGCGCGGCCTCCCGAAGTAGGTAGGGCTCCAATTGTCCGTGTCGCGTCTCTTTCTCCCTCTCGCTCGACGTAACTGCGGCGTAGGGAAAGACTGGCCGCACAACCCGCTGCTAGAGCTCTAGCAACCTTCTCCGGTGAGCCGGTGATGGCGGATCGGGGAGATCCGGACTCCTCTACCTCCCACACCCCTTCTTCCACGGTGTTGGAAAAGCGGTCCCTAGCACTAATACACAAAGCATTTGTGCCGACGGTGTGAGGCGGTTTCGACTCCGGCACCCCCCCCATCACGTCGCTGCCGCCGCACGTTTTTCAACCTCTTACCGATGCCTTCGTTTCGAGCTGAACGAGACGCCCGTTGCCGACCCGACCCAATCTGGTTTTCGCTTCGGGCCGACGCAGACGACGGCGAGGATGCCCAAGCTGCAGTTGCGGTTCCGTGGCGCGACGCTGATGGACTGCCCGCAGGCAACTACGTGATGCCGGTGGACAACAACACGACGTGCCACTAGTACACAAAGCATTTGTCTTAACGGTAGGGTTTTATTTGCACCGGCGGTTTTAGCTTAGAGACGCCACTTGAAAATCGACAAGCGGCCCCTGACTTTAGAACCGCCAAGTGGAAAAAGGGCTAGCACTGGCGGTTCCTTAAGTGAACCGCCCGGTGTAAATGGTGTAGTTTTTCATCGGGCGGTTGACATAAGGAACCGCCGGTGCTAATGTACATTTTCACCGGCGGTTTTCTTATGTAAACCGCCGGTGGAAATGGACACAATTTCCACCGGGCGGTTTTCCTTATGTCAACCGCTTTGTGGTGATCTTCTCCTATATATACCCCTTCTTCCTCCCCACCAGTGCTCCAACAGAAAACCGTAGCTCGCAGAGTTCTTCCATGGGAGGAGCTTTGGAGGTCCGATTTCACTAAATACAAGGGGGGGAGGTTTTGCTCTTGATTTCTTCGGAGGAGGTGACTAAAAAAGGTTAGTTTATGTGTTTCTTGCCTCATTTCCACCATTCTTGCTCAATCCCACCCACTTTTTTGAGATCTAGGGTTTCACCTCATGTGAGAGAGAAGAGTAGCTAGGTTTTTTTTTTTTTCTCAATAAATCTAGTCACTATTTATCTAGGGTTTCCTTTATTTAAATATGTAGTTATGTTTACTTTAATTAGCTATTAGTGATGTTTTTAGTGGTGATTCTTTAATTATGGTTTCATTAAATTTTAGTTTCTTATTTAATTATTAGTTAATGTGTTATATTGATGCTTGAAATTAGTGTTTGTTTAATTATGTAGTTATATTTTGTTTAATATAATTTGTAGTTTTATTTTTTTAAATCAAGTAGTGGTGAGGCTTTGATTAGGGTTTTATTATGTAGTCTTTCTTTAGTTTGTATGGTTCCATCTAATAAATTAATTTTTTAAATTATTTTGTTTAGTTCATTTAGTTATGTTTACTCTTATTGAATTACTAGTTTATTTGTCATATTGATGCTTGAAATAAGTGTTTGTTTAATTATGTAGTTATGTGTAGTTAAATTAAGTAGTGGTGAGGCTTTAATTAGGGTTTCATTAATTAGTCTTTTTTTTAGTTTTTAAGGTTTCATCTAATAAATTGATGTTTTAATTATTTAGTTATGTTTTGTTTAATTAAGTATTGGTGATTCTTTAATTAGAGTTTTATTAATTAGTCTTTGCTTTAGTTATTATTGAGAGACATATTTATTTAACTAGTTCTTTTTAACTACATGTGATTTAGCCCGGACGTGTATTATTTGAGAAACATACAAGCGGGGAGTTCTTTTCATCTATAATCTATTGAAGGAGTTTGTTGATCATCTTAAGGTTTGTTAATAAATATCACAAAACATTAATGTCTTCTTTTAAGTGATTACATTATTTAAATCTATTAAACTCTATAACAGGTAATGATAGACGAGCATTCGGATGTATAACTTAGACAGTAGATCCATCCTACGTACTTGAGGTCCGTAGGTTTATCGATGCTATCAAAAATCATGCTTTCATAACACGGACGAAGCACATATATTGTCCTTGCGCCGATTGCGAAATCTTGTTGTTTTTGAAGACACAAGTGCAATCATGGCTCATCCGGGTCGGCCGAGGATTTATGAATGATTACTTGATTTGGACAAAGCATGGAGAGGGTAGCTCAACGTATATAGTGAAGACCCCGTGGAATCTAGGTGGCAATGGCCCGGATATGCTTGTTGACGATGTATGCCGGTTCGGACACGAGACGTAACACCATTGTCCCCAAAGAGAGCGAACATGTTGTGCCCGATGTTCATGATGATGCAAATGTTGGAGGAACCGATGCCAATGTAACTCGGTGGAGGATGAAGACGCAGAATTGATGGCTGCACTATTGCATCATCATACGGATCCATCAATGTTTTTCATGAAAGGGATGAAGGCCTTAGAGCGGGCAGCAGCAGAGCCCTTGTACGATGAGAGTAAGGGTTGCACCAAAGAGTTCACAACATTACGGTGCGTGCTTAAGTTGTTGATGTTGAAGGCTAGGTACGGATGGTCCGATGCTAGTTTTGATGCATTATTGAGTACTCTTAGAGATATGATTCCAAAGGAGAACAAAGTCCCTGCTAACACTTACTATACAAAGAAGCTAATCAGTCCGCTTACTATAGGTGTCCGTAAGATCCACGCGTGCGTAAAACCACTTGTATCTTATATCGAGGTGATTACAAAGACTTGGACAAATGTCCAAATTATAGTGCAAGTCGGTACAAGACGAAAAAAAAGACTATCTACAAGAGGAGAATGTAACTTCGTTTCTAAAGGGAAGAAGAGAAAGAAGACTCAAATGAGTTCAAAACTCTGCAACAAAGAAAATGAAGAAGATATTATGCCCAGAGAAAGGTTCCAGCTTTGGTGATGTGGTATCTTCCGGTAGTTGATCGTCTGCGGTGTTTGTTTGCAAACCCTGAGGATGCAGAGCTTATGACTTGGCATGCTTCTGAGAAGCACACAGTAGACGGAAAGCTTCGACATCCTGCCGATGGGAAGCAATGGCAAAAATTCAATGCTAACCACCCAGAGTTTGCTAAGGAGACAAGAAATGTTCGGTTCGCACTATGTACCGACGGAATGAATCCCTTCGCCGAAAGGAGCAAAGACGCATAGCACATGGCCGATGCTCCTCACTATCTATAACCTCCCTCCACACTTGTTGCAGAAGCGCAAATACCTTTTGCTGACCATTCTTATTTCTGAACCTACACAACCTGGTGTTGATATCGATGTATTCTTGGAGCCATTAATGGAGGAAATGAGAATATTGTGGGATACAGGTGTTGCCATGTTGGACGAATACCGGAAAGAGTCATTCACACTAAGAGCAATTATTTTTGTTACGATCAACGATTACCCAGCTCTCTTTGTATTGTCAGGACGGTTCAAGGGTAAGGTCGGTTGTGTAGTATGCTTGGATGAAACTTTTTTACGTGTCCCTCGGTGCCTCCAACAAGATAGTATACATGAGACACGGGCGTTTCTTATCGAGAGGACACGTGTACCGCTTGCGAAAGATGGATAGATACTTTGACAATCACGATGAAACAAGGTCCACTTTGCTCCATCGGGTAATAGTAAAGGTCAAAGAGTGTACGAGATAGTTAAGAACATCAAGTTTATATTTGGCAAGAAGATAAAAAGATGGAAAAGCAAGAAAGAATGTGAAGCCAACTCACGGAGCTACATTTAAGAAGATGTCAATTTTCTTCAAGTATTTGCCATATTGGAAAGAGTTTGACATACGACACGCGGTCGATGGTATGCACATTCAGAAGAATGTGTTTGAAAGCATAATTGGTACCTTGCTAGATATAAAGGGTAAGACAAAGGAAGGATTGATTTCACGTCAGGACCTGGTCAATTTAAAGATAAAACCAGAACTTTATCCAGTGTTGCTAGATAATGGAAAGTACCACCTTCCGGCAGCAAGCTACAACCTGACTACGGATGAGAAACATGCGATGTGTGTTTGGTTGAAGAAATTGAAAGTTCCAGCTGGATTTTGCTCTAACATTAAGAGCATTGTGTCAATGAAGGATCTTACACTCACCAACTACAACTCACATGATTGCCATATGATGTTGACAACCTTTCTCCCTATTGCCATCAGGACAATAAGCCCGGTGTTCTTAAAGATGGCAATCACATGGTTATGCTACTTTTTTAACGAGATATCACAGAAGGTAATTGACCGAGAGCAGTTGGAGTCTCTTCAGGAATTCGCGGTTGAGACAGTGTCACAGCTTGAGATGTGTTTCCCACCATCTTTCTTTGATATAATGGTATACCTTGTCGTGCATTTGGTGCCACAAATACAGGCTTTGGGTCCCATGTACTTGCATGAGATGTGGACGTATGAACGTTTCATGTCAATACTGAATGGGTACGTATCCACTCGTGCTCGTCCTGAGGCCTCCATGATAGAGGGATACACTACCGAAGAGGCCATTGATTCTGGAGGTCCATTCTGCAATAATTTTCTAAAAGACCAGATTGCAATAGGTTTGCCTCCGTCCCGACATGAGGGCAGACTATATAGGTGTGGGAGGATGGGCCGGAAATCATTCATCCCATTAGACTATAATGTAGTCCTCGAGGCGCATCATAGCATCATGCATCAGCTCTCGATAATGGAGCCTATGATCACACAACACATAGAAGAGCTACGCGATCATTACCCTGGGCAAACAGAGGATTGGCTATCAAAGGAACACAAGCGTCGATTCACTTCATGGCTAATGGAGCAGAACATTCCAAATGGAGAAACAATTGAGCAACAAACAATCAAGAGGTTGGCAGCCGGACCATCTCGGTAGGTCACATCATGGCAGACCTATGACATTAGTGGCTTCACGTTTTGTACCACTTCTAGGGACAAAAAGAGTATGGCGCAAAACAGTGGTGTTCGTTGCGAGGCCATAGATGATTCAAATGAAAACGCTACATACTATGGCTTCATTGAGGAGATATGGGAACTAGACTATGATTCATTTAAGACGCCCGTGTTTCGATGCCAATGGGTTGATGACAAACATGTCACAGTGGACAACTATGGCCTGAGAGTTCTTGATATAAGTAAAGTAGGCTACAAGGATGATCCCTGGATCCTTGCTATCCGTGCTGCACAGGTCTTCTATGCCGAACAGATCCTTTCTAAGGAAGAGAAGAAAAGTAGCGATAAGACCAAGCATGTAGTTCTTCCCGGAAAGCAACAAAGTTTAGGAGTTGATGGTGTAATTGACCTAGATGACTTCAACCATTTCGGGCACATGTCTCTCTTTGAAGATCATCCTTTGAAAATAAAGAATGTTGAGCGTACCATCATCCCAAAAAAATTCATTGCCATGGGTGCGCCACGATAGAGAAGGCGAAACGATGAGTCGGGCTAGCTAGATTTTATAGTTAAGTTAAAAATTAGTTATTGTCAAGGCAGAACAATTTATCTTTTTATAATTTGTACTCTTGTATGACTTGTCTTGGTATTCATTTTCTAATTATTTAAGTCCTTTTCTTTCTACTTCTTAATATTTATTTTACACTTATTTAAGTTCTAAAACAAGAAATAACCTAAAAGAAAAAAAACTACAAGAAAAAAGCTACAAGAAATAACCTAAAAGAAATTACCTACAAAAATAAGTAGAACAAATAACTAGAAGAAATAAGCATAAAACAAATAACCTACAAGAATTAATTAACATAAAAAAATAACCTTATAGAAATATACTAAAACAATTATCCTATAAAGAATAACCTAAAAGTATTAACCTAAAAGAAACTACAAGAAATAATATAAAATTAATATACTAAAAGCAAACCTAAAAGAAATTAGTCTCTCTTGGTATTGCTCTTGAACTAATTTAAGTCCTTTTCTTTCTACTTCTTTAAGTCCTTTTCTTTCTACTTCTTTAAGTCCTTCTCTTTCTACTATTTTAAGTCCTTTTCTTTCTACTCTCTTGTTATTTACCAACCATAAATAGCCTATAAAAAATACACTACAAGAAATAACCTTAAAAAGAAATATACTAAAAGTAATACACTACAAGAAATAACCTTAAAAAGAAATATACTAAAAGAAATAAGCTAAAAGAAATAACAAAGAAGAAATAACCTAAACAAATAGCCTAAAAGAAATAAGCTAAAAGAAATAACAAAGAAAAAATAACCTAAACAAGTAGCCTAAAAGAAATAAGCTAAAAGAAATAACAAAGAAGAAATAACCTAAACAAGTAGCCTAAAAGAAATAAGCTAAAAGAAATAACAAAGAAGAAATAACCTAAAATCTGGATACATTTCCACTGGCGGTTCTCTAAGATAACCGCCAGTGGAAACCCATTTACACTGGCGGTTTATAATGTGAACCGCCAGTGGAAATGATTTCCATAGGCGGTTGTCTTAGAAAACCGCTTGTGAAAATCGTTTCCACTGGCGGTTCCTAATGAGCTCCGCCCGTGTTAACTTATTTCTATATATACACAAAGCGTGACACTTAGCCAAATTTCAACTCGGTGGGCGCGAACTCAATCAACACGACGCCGTCGCTGCCCAATTTCTCCTCCGCGCCATCTCCGCCGCCACTGGGGCCGAGCACCGCCGCCCGTGAGCACGCCACCACCACCACGGAAGGCCGTGCTGCCTCCGGACCCTGCGCCACCGCCACCGGGAGCTCCGCCGCTGCGTTTCACCGTCGGCCGAGGCGGCACCGCCGCCGCCGCTCGAGGTCGATTCGACGGTGAGCAGCGGCGCCTTTTTCTCACAGTGAGCACCGTAGGCCCTCGCCGAAGCTTGAGCACGGAGCTCCCGGCGCCTCCGCGTAGACGCTCTCCGGCGCGGCGGCGACGGCGGCCCACCACCGCCGGGCCGCGGCGCTGCCGCCTGTGGCGCAGCCAAGGCCGTGGTGGTCCGGCCTGCCTCCCCGAGCTGCACCCCCCCCCGCGCCTCCTCCTGCCCGCCTCCCCCGGTGAGAGGCCCCCGGAAGAGGAGCGGCGGGGCGGCGGCGCGCTGCCCAGCGGGTGCCCTCCCAGCGTTAGGGCAGGGCAGGCGGCGTGGTGGGCCGGGCTGCCCTTCTTTGGGCCTTTTTGGGCCGGCCTACCGCGTCGCCGCCCATTTTTTTTTTATATTTCTTAATTTAATTAGTAAATAAAATGCTTAATGAGATTGTAAATGACTTGTAAATGAAAAGCAAATACGTAGCAATTATTAGTGACTTGCAAATAACTTAATATAGACATTATTTATTCTTTTGATTAGTAAAAAAATTAGCATTTATTAGTGACATGCAAATACTTGGCATTCTTTTTAATTATATATGTAATTATCTTTGACATGTAAATACTTAGCATTCTTGTAGTATTTATGTACATATGTAATATTAAATATGTAATTATCTTTGACATGTGAGCTAATACCTAATACCTAATTAATATTTGTTGTGACATGTGATTATATTACTAATTGTATTAATGACTTTATATTATATTTTTATTTTATGTGATGTGACATGTGATTATATTACTATTCACTATGTGATAAGTAATTTGTATGTGCTAAGTACTTTATAGGGGAAAGGAGAAATTGTATTAATTACTAATTGTATTAATGAGATTATATTATATTTGATTATATTTGTTGTGACATGTGATTATATTGCTAATTCTATTTAATGACTTAAGATTGTAAATTATATCCTCCCGCATGTCACCTAATTAATTCTCTTTAGTTCTCTTTAATTACAACTTATTGCTAATTATATTACTAATTAATTACTAATCGTATTAATGAGATTGTAAATTGTATTAATGACTTCTGTTCTATTAATTTATAGTCACCGTCGCGATACCCATGGCCGAATCATTGTGCCACCATATTCTCACCGTTCTTCGCCGTGCTCGAAGGCCAGTCTGTCCTCCACACCACATCAGTAAATATTTCCTCCTCTTTTGTCATTAATCACTATGCTACTAATTATGTTAATGACTTAGTGGTATTTACTTAATGACCTTGTGGTATTTCCTAAGTGTTAATTCGTAATGACTTAGTGTTAGTGACTTAATGACTTAGTGGTATTTACTTAATGACCTTGTGGTATTTCGTAAGTGTTAATTCCTAATGACTTAGTGTTAGTGACTTAGTGTTAATGACTTAATGATTTAGTGTTAGTTCCTAAGTGTTATTTCCTAATGACTTATTGTTAGTGACTTAATGACTTAGTGTTAGTGACTTAATGACTTAGTGTTAGTGACTTAATGACTTAGTGTTAGTGACTAAGTGTTATTTCCTAATGACTTAGTGTTAGTGACTTAATGACTTAGTGTTAGTTCCTAAGTGTTAATTCCTAATGACTTAGTGTTAGTGACTTAATGACTTAGTGTTAGTGACTTAGTGTTAGGTCATATTGACTTAGTGTTATTGACTTAATGACTTAGTGTTAGTGACTTAGTGTTAGGTCATAATGACTTAGTGTTATTTCCTAATGACTTATTGTTAGTGACTTAGTGTTTTTTTTATAATTACTTAGTGTTAGTTCCTAAGTGTTAATTCCTAATGACTTAGTGTTAGTGACTTAGTGTTAATGACTTATTTAATTTGAAGTTATCGAGAAGATGACGTCTCCAACATCTAAAGACCATCGAGGCGTAAGAAGAGCGTCGTGAGTCACCCACTAAGACGCACACACCCCTGAGGCACGGTGAGTTTCACGGCATTATGAAGCCTTGCCCTTTTTATAACGTAGAACCCTATCAAAGTAACTAACATAGTTATTGCCATGCATAGAACTGTAAATCCTCCGGAAGAAGAAGAGCAGCGTGTAGAGTCACCCAAGAAGACTCACACACACCCCAGGAGGAAGAAGGACAAGAAGAGGATTTCTATGGTGACATGTTGGAAGAAGAGGAAGATGACGGCAATCGAAGTGATCCATGCCCTAGCATAGATAGACAACGCGCGAAAAGTGTTGACCAGCATTATGATCCGTATGATGAGGTATACTTAGTACATGAAAACCAATACTTCACTTCGTAGTATTATACTCATAATGATCCTTACACTCTTGAATTCCTTCGACCGAGGAGGTTATGTCTCAAATGCGGGAACTTCTCGCGGAAGAAGAAGACGTGCCTCAAGACGAAGCACCGAAAACGATCGAGACAACCACCTCCAAATCAAGAAAAAGAAAACAAAGTGACCGGAAACGTGGTGACCGAGGAACAAACAAGTGGCCGGAGAAGACATACATAGTTCCTAGCATTGGCCCAAAAGGAGAGCCTCTAGTGTCTGATGAGGTGGCTGCCAAGATACGGAATGCGATTGGTTTTCTGGTCAGGGATAAATTGGACATCACAATCACTAGGTGGAAGGATGTGGATGCGACTAAAAGGAAAGAACTGTGGGACAAATTTATAGAAAGGTTTGTTTTTCCCTACGAGGGGACGGATGAGAAACTTGCGAAGGGGTATTTTTTCAAGCGCATTGCAACATCATTCCAGAATCGGCGATCCGAGATGAATACCAAGTTTCTCAAGCATGGGTACGACCCAACGAGCAAGTATAAGATCACACAAGCGCGGTGGGAGATATTTAAGGCGCGAGAAGAACGACCCACCGCCAAAGCCAAGAGTGAAGTCGCTTCAAAGACTAGCAAGGAAGAACAAATACCACCATCACCTTGGCACCGGTGGTTACAAGAAACAAATTCGAAATGGCGGGCGGAGGAGGAGGAGCTAAAGAAACAAGGGGTTCCCTGTGCTATCGAGGAAGTTGGCGAGAGGTCGGCAAATTGACTCGGAGGTAGAGGAACAAAACAAACCGCTACCGGTGTCAATCGTCCCCTTAGACATCACGGCCCGGTGATAAGATGTTGGAGCTAGCAAAGTGGAGGTCAAACAAGGGAAACTCAAGCCACGAAGGGAGAGAGACATCCCGAGTATTGGACTGGGCAACCCCGAGCATCTGGCGTGTATGAGGCATCTCCTCGAAGATGGGATGGAAAGAAGGATTTGGTGAGGAGTGGGTGGGCATGTATAAGAAACGCGATCAATATAAGGAAGACATGCAACATTTTTTTTGAGGAAATGGCTAAGGAACAGTTCAGAAACATGATGTCGACTTTCTAACAAATCGATCCAAAGCCGGGTGCAGAAGTTAGCTAGTGCGAGGTCTGCATTCAGCAGATGAGCACACAAGGCCCACAGATGCGGCTCGTTCCAAAGACAACCCTTGCCCGGAGCTCGGGGAGATGAGTCATGGAATGCCCGCTCAATCTGCTCCCTTTCCAAATAGTGTGGGGTCTACGGAAAACACACACCGCTATCCCGTGGATGACATCAATGGGCCGACACCTTGCAAAATGCTCATACGATATGGTATGAAGCATCAACGTACAAGGGAGGTAGCCACAGGGCTTTTGCGATCCCGGAAGTGACTACCACGGTGATCCTATACGAAAAGAGTACTTGCAGGGTAGAAGTGCCGACGGTCGTCCTGTGCTACGAGGATGACATGCTAGAAATTTCTGGTCCCGAGGGTATTGAGACACTCGGACGGGCCATTAATAATTTCATCCCGTGGTCTCAAAGAGACGTCCGATTGACCCGACCACCACCTTCCACGTAAGCCCCCCGCGTAAACTTCGAGGAGTCAAGACACGATCTCGACCGTCAACAGGATCCAAACCCACCATCACCCCCTGTTGCCGATCCTTCAAGAACCCCACCAACACCCACTTGTTGCCGATCCTTCAAGAACCCCACCGTCAACATCAAAACCAGCCAGGATCTCCGCCACAAACAAGTACACCGGTCCGTGAGCCCCGCCGTCCCCACCACCTCAAGACATGGAAGCATCGCCTTGGACACCACCGCCGCCACCAAAGAAGACCCAAGAAAAACCCACCAAGAAGAGAAAATTTTCTGTTCCCAAATTGGTTTCCCCATTCGAGCCGAAGAAGAAAACAGCTGGCACTGCCAAATTTTTGGAAGGGATTTGCTTTCTCGCAAGTCAAGTACCATGGACTTAGCCGAGCAAGAGAAGGCAAAGTAGAAGAAGCAAAGATCCGAGCACTAAAGATCGTGAGGCCAACATGGGATGACTATCAAAATGTCCCTGATAAATATGTACCCGGCAGGCCTTTACTGAGTTGGGAACGACTCCAAAAGCTCCCGTCTGGAATAAAAAGACTTCATGACTGGTACATGCGAGCGGCTCGAGTCGGGATCGACGCAATCCAAGTAAACATACCACCGGGCTGCTTTCATAAGTGAACGAGACATGGCTTTCGTTACTTTTGAGGACATCCGTTGATGATGAACCTTAAGCGGCTCGGACGTTCAGCTCGTCACGCTATTTGCATTGTAAGTGTACCTCTCGTACTAATATAAACTTTCGTTTATTATTATTGACTTCTATCTTGTGCCTTGCAGAATGCAATATGATCAAGACGAGTTCGTGTACGGTCCCGGACCAAACAAGAATGAATTCAAACGGACTGGGTACCTAAGCCCAAAAAAAAATATGCGAGAATGAGCAAATCTTCCAAATTGGTGACGACAACGACAAATTGAAGGGGTTATCAAAGAAAGACAAAGAAAGGAGAAAAAAGATCTGGAGAAGGATCATGAGACTAGATACGCCACCTACATAGGCAATGCATTGCTCCAGTACAAACACAGGGAATGCGTAGTTGCCCCTTATAACTTTAGGTAAGTATGTGTTCATATACATACATTAGCTTAAGTATCGGTTTATATAAATGCATAACAACTCGGTTTCGATCGTGCTTGGCGACCCTTTGGATATACTTATTCATTTATCCTAGGGACGGAAGGGTCTTTGGTCTTTGACTCCACCGACTACCCACCTCAAAGATATGCAAAATTTCAAAGCATCATAGAACGGTAAGTCGACAAAATGTAGCATGCATCTTTTAATCGATGAGAGTTTAAGATTCTTTGCTAAGCGATTCTTTTGACATCATAGATGTTGGAGATTCTATAAAATAAGAGGTGGAGTGTTTGACCTGTCCTTGGCGGGGAGGAAATAAGATTTTTTCACAAATGGTCGGGTACGTAAAATTATGAATCAAAATCATGCATGTTACATATATAAGATGTAAGTAAATAACTCTATGCAATTTATGTAGTGCCACAAGCAACCAATCGGTTCATTTGACTTTGTGGATTCTACACGTGCGAGTTCATGAGAACGGCCGGACGGTACATCAGGAACCCTAATAAGGTACCACTAATAGTAACGTTTGTATTTATATCGTTAACAATGCAAATTTACTAAGACACATGGAAATATATATAATGCTTACAAACTTCCTTTTCAGGCATATCAAGAAGCGGAGTCCGAAAACTTCGACGACCTAACTCTGTACGGAATAATTGAGGATCTCTGCTCATTTATCATGAGAGAAATTATTCCTACAGAGGGAAAATATCACCACCCGGAAAGCCCCTTAGCGAGGCCAGAGTTCAGAGCGCTAAGGGAAATTAGCGCTCTGAATTTAAGTCGAAATGATTATTAGATTTCTCTCCAATGTAAATTTTATTATCACATGGTGGCCGGCCACAAAACAATTTTGATGTAAACAATGTATGATGTAATTAAATTATTAATGATGTATATAAGTATATAAGTATTGTATGGTATAATTACTTTTTTCTTTATGTATTTGTCATAATTAAATAGCCTTTGTATTGATCATAGTAAGAGAGAAAGATGAGGGGGGGAGAAGGGAGGAAGATGAGGGGGGAGAGAGGAGGGAGGGAGGGGGGAAAGAGGAGGGACAGAGAGGAGGGAGGGAGGGAGGAGAAGAGAGGGCGCCAATTCAAAAAAATGAAAATTCAAATGAATTTTGGCGGGAAAACATTATTTTTTGGCGGTTCACCTAATAAAACCGCCCGGTGAAAATGCCATTTTTTGGCGGTTCCTTAAGTGAACCGCCAAATTGGAAATGTCATTTCACCGGGCGGTTCCTTATGTGAACCGCCTTTGTGAAAATAGATTTCCACAAAGCGGTTTTCAAGCAACCGCCCGGTGAAAATGCAACATTTTCACCGGCCTCTTGCACTGGCGGCAAGGCCAAAACGCCCGATGGCAAGGCCTCTAAAAGCAGTAACACCCGTGTTTTTGCATCATTTTAAAAGTCACTAAAAATTTAAACTTTTTATAATTTACAACAAATTAAGACTTGATTAGTTTATTTTCTGCAAAATCGTATTTAAAAATGTTTTCCAAAAACCTTGCGTTAAAAATTCACCATATGCACCGAGTGCTTGTTTGCCGTGATTGTTGAATGCTTGCTTTGCGTGTTTGTTTGCTCGCTAGAATTTATTTTGGCACCATTTAGTTCCTCCTTGATCTTTCCCCCAAACTCCTTATCATTCCTTCCAAATAAATTTCATAATTATCATCCTTGAAAACCTTCCTTGAATCACCTTTGATATCTCCCAACCATCCACCTTTTAAATTCTTTTCAAAATTAAAAACCTGCCATGTGCCTTAGTTTATTTCTGGAAATAAAAAGGGAAATTCATAAATTAAGAAAAGCCCTTTGGGCTCAATCCTCCTTTCCTTTCCTCCAAGCCCGTCCCTCCCTCCTCTCGCCTTGGGCCAAGACGACCCAACCGGCCGGCGAATGGCCAAAGCGGCTGCACAAAGCCCAGCCAGCGGCCCGCCCACCTCTCTCCCTCCTCTCACTTACACATGGGACCCACTCGTCATATCCGTCTTCTACCTCAAAGCAATCGGCGAGAATACCGGGTAGTGTCCGCACGCCGCGTCCGCGCCGCGTCGTACTGTGCCGAACCGCCTCAGTCCGTCGTCGGCAAGTGCCTAAGCCATGGCTGCCCAAAAAAATACCTCCACGAACCGCCTCTCTCTCTTGTCCCGTTCCGGCGTCGATCTTATCTCCTCCATGAAATCCGTCGACCAGCTCGAGCTCCATTGTTGGCGAGCTCCAGCGGTCACCGAGATATTTTCTCTCGGAACCGACCTAGCTTCGGCTATAAATAGCCGGCCATGGCCGCATTGGAAGTCGCCCCGACGAGCTCGAGCTCAGTCCTTCTTCCTCTCGGCGCTCCCTCTCCGCTCAGCCACCAACACGCCGGAGCCGCTGCAGCTCGGTGCAGCGCACGCCACTGGAGTCGCCCGAGCCGACCAAAGCGCCCGCGCCCGGCCGCCGAGTCCTCACTTGCGGCGAAGGCCGCCGCCCTCGCCTTGCTGCGCCGAATGCCGTCGTGCTGTCCTGCTCCCTCCCTCTACTCCACCTCCTCCATCTTCCTCTCACTCCTCCTCACTTGCCTCCTCCCTTTTCTCCACCGGCCAGCGCAGAAGGGCCGGCACAGCACACCGGTGCCCGGCATCGCTGCTCCCCGTGCTTCACCGCCCTCCCCTGTCTCTCCCTCTCCATACCTCCCTCTTCTTTTCTTCCCCGATCGCGGCAAAGCCAAAGCAGAGAGAGGCAGATGGATGAGCGAACGACAGGATGTCGACATCCTCCACTTCATCGACGCAGCCAATGAGGAGGCACCACCTCCCCTGCGGGTCCCACACCTCTCTCTTCCCCCCTTTTCCTTCCTCCCACCGACCACGCACGGACGGAGGCGAGGCGAGAAGCATGGCACGCGATGTATGCGGCATCCCGAGCAACTAATGGGAGCTTGCCACCACGCCCGTGGGCCCCTGCACCCTCTCCCTCCTCCACGAGAAGACCAGGATGTGGAACATGCACAGCACAGTACCCGGCAGGCCACACCCAAAGGCTGGACCTACGCGTCAGCCATCGACAAATTGCTAGGCACACCCGAGCTGCGTACATGGAGGAGTAAAACACCATTTTCCCTTATCATGAAAATTCCCAGAAAATTCCTAAATAAACTAGGTACACCCCAGATCCTACCCTATATCTTCCCACTCATTTCCATTATCCAATTTCCAGAAATAATTTCCAAAGTATATTCCCTGTACCTTTATTTCAATTAAACTTTGGAAATTCATATCTTCTCCATTCCAAATTTGATTCTAGAAACTCCTCCACCAAAAATCTTCTAAAATCATGCCCCATCTATCCACATCATTGTTCCTAATTTTGGTGCCCATTTAAGTTCTAGTAATATTTATTTGCTTCTCTTTCTTTTATAATTAGTGCTAACCGCTATACTTAATTAATATAAATGCTAATCGTAGTAATAATCGTCTATGGTTCTAGCTAACCACATACCTATACGGGTGAGTAGGTTTTGGTGACATGTTATATGCTCCGACATGTCCGTACCCAATCACCAAAAATAGGTACACCTATATATATACTCACACACGCACGGACATGCCCGATAACCGGACACGCCCCGTGTGGCTAACTCCGTACCACCCTAGTTAACCCTAGTAGTAACCTTTCGCCGTAGTAGTAGTTAACCCCGTATATATACACACACCTACATGGTAAGTCCTGTATATATAATTATATATATATATATTCGGGCATATACCTATATATGGCTAACCCCGCCATCCACCCCTCCCCTAACCTAACCTAACCCTCGTGTATATACACATATGCAGACATGCCACTAACCTTAGCCACCACCTATCCATACCTAGTCTAAACCCTACGTGGGGGCATATAACTACATATGCCCGTACCGAACCACCTAGACCCTACCTTCATGTATATAATCACATATACATGTACCCGTTTAGATAAACCCGCTAAACCGTAGTGGACCTGTAGAAGTAGGCCAAGCTGTCTATGATGACTTGGTCAGGCTTTCCCCTTCCAGGTTCACATAATAGTGAAGGATAATAATATGGTCTGGTTTTCCATTAGATAACCACACCACACTAACCCAGCCCGTAGGAGCCAGCTAGTTGGATAGATAATCCTTACCTACCTCTTACTTCAAGTTTACATAGTAATGATAGAATTAGAATAAACCCATCCATCACCTACAACTGACCCCGTTAGGATCCTCCTCCTTGTTTTGGTTGATCGTGCTTGCTTAGTTATGCTTGTTGTGTATGCATTGTTTGGTTTTGGCTCTCTTGTTTGTCAAGCAATAGATCGCGTAGGTTAGAAGACGTACAAGGACCCGATGGATCCCTGAAGCATGGCTACATCAAGACTCGAAGGATTACTACTACACCAAGACGAAGTACCACTACAAGAAGACGCTGGAGACAGAAGCAAAGGAATCAAGACCCTTGGATATACTCGTCAGCGAGCGGAGGCAAGTCCTAATTTCCACCTCTCTACCATCCTTCTATCTTAATTAAAAATTGACCCTTTACTAAAGAGTATATGATAATTGTTAATGAGCTAATGTGATAATGTGATCATGAGATAACCGGATAAAGTGATTATATATGCTATGACTTGAAACGGGTAGGGGTAATCTAAGTGTAGATTACTTGGCGGATATTACTGCGAAGGATATCCTATCGGAGATACCTGTTTTGGTCACCCCTAAGGACCGATTCATAGTCTCTTATTCATCCCTCAGTGTGAAATTTCGCATGACCACACGTCTATATGGGTAGACTTGGTCTCACACCCCGTTAGGTCTGAAGTATGTTTCCACTTAGGAGGCGGTGTAGGCAAAGCGGTAGAGAGGGGAGACGGCGAGGGATGCTATGTGATCTTCCATGGTCTGGTTGGGCGTGGACGCTATGTGATCTTCCACGTAAAATTGTTGGGTGCACATTTGCTAGCTATATACATATATTCATATATTCTAAGTGTGGATGCTAAGTGATCTTCCACAAAGTGTGTGAGGGCATGGGTTGCGAGAGAGCTTCCATGTCCGGGTTAGGCGTAGGATGAAGAGTGGTCTTCCTCGCTTAACTTTTTTTTCCCAACCCCTGAGCGCCGTAGTGGAAATATATGGAACCCTAAGAAATGCATACTATCGGGTACGAGATCTCGGTAATTCTTTTCTAACCACTGATCATGGAAGGAATCGTAATTACCGTGTGGGGAAAAGTGTACAACCTCTGCAGAGTTTACTTGAATCTATTCGAATAGCCACGTCCTTGGAATGGGCGGATCTTGGGGATGAGACGCTATGATTAGACTACAACAACAATGGATAATCCGGTAAGGCGTATTAATAGCTTGGTAACCATAACTTAATCAGGGAACTGGTGAGGATGGTGAATACCCTACCGGGGCCCAACCTATAATTATAAATACTACCTTTACCACTAACCCATCCACATTTAACCTCCATCCACCCAAAGTTAGAGCTTGCTGAGTACGTATGTACTCAACCCCCTTCTCCCTATGTTTTTAGGTAGGAAGCTGCAGGAGTATATCCGAGGATGAAGCCGATCGAGCCTACACTAAGACGGACTCACTGGAGCTACGCGAGGATAGGGACGTCGAAGAATACGTGAAGACGGAACCGCATGACTACATGAAGAAGCTACGCTAGGACTACGCTTAGGACTACGATGTTCGTGATATAGGAATAACTAGGGTTTTGTCCGCACTCCGAGTTGCCTGTAGGAATGGAGCCACGATAATATAGAACCGCTGTCTTAGAACTCTGATATATACTATTGTAACACCCTGAATTTTGATCGCTTTTAAAAAAATCACTAAAAATTTTAAACTTTTAAAATTATGCGTGTAGATTTATTTTAAGTTACGAGTAGACTTTATAAAATAAAATAATCTTGCTTGAATGAAGTTGTGTTGCTTGCTTCACATTTGTTTGATGGACTTATGGTGGTATCTCTCCTTGAAATCCAAATCTAAATTCCATTTAAATCATCCAAATATCTCTTGCAAATCCTAAAAAAAAAGGATAAAGCAAAAAGAACCATCTCGAGCTCATTCTCCTCTCTCCTCATTTGGCCGCTCTTGGCCCAGCAAGTCATGGTGCAGCAGCAGCCCTTCTCTTCTTAAGAGTGTGCATTATATTTCCCCAAAACAATTCAACCCACAAACATATGCCGCAAAGCACTCCACCTATACTTGGTTGGAATATAGTGTCGAACTTCACCACTCAATAGAAAGTTCAGTGACTCAATAGAAAGCACTCCACCTACAGCTACATGCCACTTATTTCTTTGGATAATCTTGAACCAAACAGACTCTTTGCATTGCTGCGCGGACCCGTGAACAAGTGAATCATTGACCCCTAGCTTGAGCCGTCTCATCACCTTCTCTCTCCCCTCCCTTGCTCAACACAGCACGTCAATGTCCCCAGAGAAATAGACACGAGGACACTGCTGGTGCCATGAACGTGACCTCACGAGGAGCCGGCCTCGCCGGAGCAATGGACGAGCGCGGAGGCAGCCAGTGCAACGTACGGAGACGGTCCCTGAGCTCGGGCTCAAATGCGCAAATGCCGGCAAAAATATCGGCCGGGCGGACAACCGCCATTGCCGCGTATAAATACGCCCGGCCGGCGAGCCCCCGCCGTCACCACGGCCACTCCGAGCTCCGTGGGAGCCTGGAACGCACCATCTTCCTCGTATTTCACCAACTCCCCTGCTTCCCTGCTGCTGCCACCATTGAAGCTGAGCTTCAGTTCTACTTCCGCCGAGAGCACCACCGGCCAAATTGGGAAGACGAGGTGAGTGCTGGAGCCCTCTTTTTCCTCCCCTGTATCATCTAGTTTCCTATATCACTTTGCTTTACACTGCCACCGTGTAGAACCAGCATACACACACAAACTATACGTAACCATGCATGTAACCATGCATGCTGCACACACACACACACACACACACACAGACACACTCACACACACACACATGCAAATACACCATGCATTGACGCACACAACCAGCATATGCCTATGCCTAGGCTCTCCGTGCGGGGAGCAAATACGTCACCACCCACCATGGTGGAAGCCGCCGCTGGAGCCATGGTCGGCACCTCGCCGCCGCCCTTGACTCAAGGTCGCCAAGGCTGGAGCCATGGCCGGCACCGCCGCCCCCCCGACCCACCGGTGCCTCGCGTCAAGGCGCCGAGCACCGCCGAGCGCCCGAGCCACGATCGCTTCCACCGTATTCCTCACGGCGAACTATCGCCGCCGTCCCACGCATTAATCCCATTCACATACACGCACTTCACGCAGATGGTCATACGAGGCGAGGTATGCGAGTGTTGGAAACCTATTTTCCTTGCATAGAAAAATTCCTATAAAATTCCTAAAAATACTAGAGTCACTCTAGAACCTATTTATACCTTTTCCCTGACCTTTTCCTCACAAGAATATTCCTAGAAATTTTGCAAGTATTCCAACGCCTTATACTAACTTCTAAAAATGATATATTCTACATTTAAATTTCCTTTCCCCACGAAACCACCACCAAAATTCCTCTAAAATCTTGCTCTATTTATTTTACCTAATACCACCATATAGTTCTTTGTTTGCTTTTATGTTTGCTCTTATGTTTAGTGGTAGTCTCATTTCGCTCGCAACGATCGACAGAGGGCGACAACTACCAGGAAGGTGAGGACCCAGACTACGAGGGATCGGAAGGCGAGATCAACGAAGGCAAGTCCTAACTCCCCTCTCTCCGCCACTACATGCCGTACCGTTTATATTATAAACTTATATTTATAATATTGATGAATATGAATAATGAAATGAGATATATAATGAAACCAAACTTGTCTTGACGGGAGCGAGTGAGGGTAATTTATGTGGGATAAATTACTTTGGTAGGTTCGCTTTGTGTGGGTTCCTACGGGAGATACTCGTTTGGTCGTATAAGGACCGGTTCATAGGCCATCTCACCTAGTCTCGATATACGTATGACCACATGTCTATATGGGTAGACCTGGTCTCACACCCCGTTAGGTAGAAATATAATTTCCAATGGGAGGCCGGGCGCGGCAACGGATTAACAGGAGAGGACACGGCCGCCGTGGTGATCTACCGTGGTCTGATCGACATGGTTGCTATGTGGTCTTCCATGTAAAATTTATTGTTGTGCCGTGTGCGAGCACCCTCTTTTAATCTGGATGTTATGTGATCATCCATCGGATGCTGTGTGATCATCCAACCACTCGATGTTCTAGGATGCTGTGTGATCATCCCGATGTGTGTGGGTTTCGATCCCCGAGTAGTCCGTAGTGGAATTATATGAAAACCTAAGGTAGCTCTATCCGGTACGAGATCTTGTTAGGGCTGTCCTAATCATCGATCATGGTTAGACTGTGTCTATCGTGTGGGGAAAATTGTACCCCTCTGCAGAAGTTTCTTTTCAATTCTATTCGAATAGCCACGTCCTTGGTAATGGGCAACCACTAGGATGAGGTCCCCTTTGATTAGATTTTCTTGAAATAAAAGGTGCTAATGGTCTAAAGGGTTGTTTAACGCTAACCGGGAACTGGCGAGAAGGATGATGCTCTCCCGGGGCCCAAACCTCACTTATTAATAATATTGCTATCTCCACCATCCACCCTTGTTGGGACTTTGCCGAGTACTTTATGTACTCACCCTTGTTGACTCACAGATAATGATCCCGAGGGGAGCTTCGACATCGACGAGGAGGCGAATGACGAGGACTAGGAGACGCGTGAGGACCGACCGGACTTCTTTGGAAGGACATACTAGGACTTAGGACTTCGACCGCGCTCAAGCATGCCTGTGGAATAGTGTGCATCGCATCGCCATTTGTAGTTTTTATTTGTAGTAGATAACACCCCTATGTAATAAAGTTGCCGCCTAGCGGCTAAAGGAACATCGTTAGCTATGAAAGGCCTGTGGCCATGTCATCCCAACATTGACTATTGTAAGACCTTATTTTATTTTATCAATAAAGCTCGGATTTTATATTATATATATGTGTCCCATTTCTGTAATTGTGTGCGTATTTGTGCATGATCCTGGCGCAAATACGGATGCATTTGGTCTCCTAAAATTTAGGGACCGACAACTATAAGGCCAGTGGCCCAAGCCATGTAAACCCGAACAATGTATCATGTTTTCACAGTAGCAATAAAAGTATGCTTTTTGATATCAATCTTGTTTAATTGTGCGTGTCACCTCTCGATCCGGGGGCCGACATATGATGCCTGATGGACCCTAAAAATTAGGGGCCGGCGGGGTGGTGTGTCGAGCCATACTTGGACTGTAGGACAAACCCTTAGGTTGGACTTTAGTGGAAACGCTTTTTCTAAAAACTATTTTTAAAAATCTTGCTTTTCACCCTTGATTCTTACCTCTCTTTGACCCTCTATTTCAAAAACAGCTTTTTCTCTCTCTTCTCACCCCTTCAAGACTACGAGCAGTATAGATAGAGTGACATAGAGTTTAGACTTGGAGTGCTCCTATAGATAGATTACGCGAAAGTAGTTTGCGCTTGCTTGACAAACCTTGACTGTTTCCTTGCACCGTGTTTACTTTTGTTACAAATACCCCATAGATCTCTCCCTATGCCTTGCTTCTCTTCCCTACCTCTATCTATTAGGAATAGATCCTTTTCCTTGCTTTGTGCTTTTCTCTCTCATCCCTCTTCCCCGTAGAGTAGACTTTAGACTAACATGCAGGTAACCATCACCCGAGAGTATTAAGAAGACCATCGGAGGAAGATTTATCAAGAAGACAAGATGAAGATCAACAACTAGTTAGGCCACCGCAATTATTAGTGAAGACACCCGACGGTACATAGCAAATCAATCGCGGAAAGCCATGAGTGCCGTGCATGCCGTTCTTGTTGCGCCCGTCCTCTCAAACAATTGCCGTGCACCACCGCCGCTTCGTGCCGCCCTCCCCCCCACGACCGCGATTGACGCCACGCCAGGGACACCGCCGGTTGCCCCCTCAGACGACGACCAACAACGCGCGCACCACCGACGCTGCTCGTGCCGTCACCTCGATTCCCCACCCCCGATGCCGTGATGCCCGCCGTTGATTGCGCGCACCCGGCCCGCACACTCACCTCCTCGGACCCCGCCATCGACCGCCTATAAAAGCGGTGCCTGCCCCCTTTGTCACCCAAAACACCCCCAATCACCCTACCATCAACGAAAATCACCCACACCCACCCCCGCTAATCAAGTGCCGATCGAGAGGATTAATCCAAGAAGAAGTCGAATACAAGGCGAAGATTGCCGAAGAAGACAACAAGGAGTTCAAGTACATAATCGGAAGCGGAGGGGAAGTTGAAGCCTATACGATGGACCCCGATGAAGAAGTGTTCGTTGCTACCCTTCCGGCTATCCTAATCCCTCCCCTCATTGGATTTACAATCTTGTATATCATTGTAATGCGTCCGCTACCATATGAAAGACGTTAAGCTACTTGTTGAATTGAAGAATTATGCTGGCACTAGAAATTTTTCAAAATTATTAAGGAAAAATGAAGAAAAATATATATATATGTGGCCAAGAAATCACCCTCTCACCGGGATATACACTACAACTCGGCGACTCCTACGCCGCTGATGTCGTCAAGACTACACCGCCACCGTACAATCACCAAGGCTACACCACCATAGCACGGTCATCAAGGCTACACCCCGCCACAGTATCCCACTGTGTAGTGGAACCCACAACCGCTCCACTCCCTTCCACCGCACACCTGAAGGACCAGTCAAAGCGTCCCATGCAAGCCTCACTCCGACTCACTATAAAAGGAGTACCCCTCCACCTTTACTCACCATCCTACTCCAACCATCCCATTGCTAGCCTTCCACCTCCCATTAGCAACCACACGTCTTGCCATCCACCCACAACCACTACCACCAAACCCCTAGCCAAGAATGGCCGGAGTCTGGATCAGCAGCTATTGCATCCACACCCCAGGCTTTCCCCAGCTTCTCTACACCACCATGCAGAGACTTGGCATCCGAGAGCGCCCCGAGTATGAAGGCCGTGAGTATGAAGAACATGGCACCGACTGGGCCGTGAAGTCACCGTCTACATCGCCAAGAGTGAAGACTTCCCGACATCGCCGAAGGCCGGAGCATGATGCCCACCGGATTTCGTTTTCGCCGACACCTACCAAGCCGCCGCCCGCAAAGCCCTGCGTCACACGTGCCGATCTATGAAGAGCCCATCTCTCGACGCCCATGAGATTCTTCCCCGCCCATCGACAAGAACCGCCCAAAGATGGACCGCCCGCATGGAAGCCCCCAGAACGACAAGAAGACAACCCCGCCGTCAAGCTCCCGGCCACCTACCCGCTTGCTCTTGACGAGCAACACGACCGACAAGCCTCCGAGCCGAGGAAGCAACTTCGCCGAGCCGAAGAAGCCGAGATCTTCGCCCGCAAGCTCCAAGTAGACTTCACCACAGCCCAAGCCCATGTAGCCGCCGCCCAAAGCCGCGAGACCACTCTCGCCGAAGCCCTGAAGGAAGCCGAAGACCGCCACGTCCAGCAGCTGAAGGACGCCTACCTCGTCACCAGGCCCCGAAGAAGGATGTTCGCCATGGTCGGGCAAGAGCCCGTCATCCTGGAAGGAACCCCTGTCTACCCTCCGTAAAGAAGAAGATCGGACCCTACAAGATTACCGCCAAAGACCGCCGCCATCGGAGGCCCTACGACATCGAGTCTCTCCTTCCGCTCACTCAACCACCGCCAAGAGAAGAAGCCGACCCACAACCCAGCTCAGTGGAAGGACGACTGACGCCCAGGATCGCATCCACCCAACTCGACGAGGTGGATTAGTTATCTTAGGGAGATGTACTTGTAGCCTAGTTGCATCCTCCCTTCCCTCCTGATGATTGTAACCCCCATTGTGCTCGAAGCAATGTGATCACGGTCCCGTTATCCTCATGATTAATCTCCTGGAATGACATGCCTATGCACACGAAATGCCAGCTAAACAAATAAGGGCGATATGAAATGGAAATAAATCGAAACATGATATGCCGAGAGGCCATAATAGTAATGCTTGACCTAGAAATATCTTGAGAAAATAATAGAAGGTTTAGGGCAAAATCTTCTAAGTGGGGTAGACCCAGATCCCATGAATTAGATAGGGCATAAACAAGTTAAGAGCAAGCTACTTGAGAAGAAGCTTTCTAGATGAGAAGTGGAATCCTAAGAAGATAAGAAGAGAAGATCTCTTGACGAGAAGTGGAACCCCAAGATACTGTGATTGTTGCTCAAAAGAAATAAAACAAGATTATTGTCACCAAAAAGCCAGAAGAATCAGAAAGAATAAAGCCAGATAGCTTAGAAGAAGAACAAAGGGGTGAATCATAGAAGACTAAATCATCTAAGTGGGGTAGCATTACAGCTCATAATAATAGCTATGAGAAGAAGAATAAAAAGGGTGATATGCAAAAATTTGAGAACACCGCAAAAATCAAATTTTCTAAGTGGGGTAGCCCTAGAAAAGCTAGAAGTTGTCAGAAGAAGAAGTTGGATACTACGAGAAGACCTCAAGAAGCACGACAAGACAACCCATAGGATCCAGGATCGGTAGAAGACTGAAGACCTCTCGGGAAGATGAAAGATGGTACGGTAAGATAAATAGGAAAATCACGATTAGTTTTCTCCCCCTTTAGTTTTCCTCTCCTCCCTAGGTTTCTCCCTTTAGTCTTCTCGAATCTCGAGGACGAGATTCATTCTAAGTGGGGGTAGACTTGTAACACCCGTGTTTTTGCATCATTTTAAAAGTCACTAAAAATTTGAACTTTTTATAATTTACAACAAATTAAGACTTGATTAGTTTATTTTCTGCAAAATCGTATTTAAAAATGTTTTCCAAAAACCTTGCGTTAAAAATTCACCATATGCACCGAGTGCTTGTTTGCCGTGATTGTTGAATGCTTGCTTGCGTGTTTGTTTGCTCGCTAGAATTTATTTTGGCACCATTTAGTTCCTCCTTGATCTTTCTCCCAAACTCCTTATCATTCCTTCCAAATAAATTTCATAATTATCATCCTTGAAAACCTTCCTTGAATCACCTTTGATATCTCCCAACCATCCACCTTTTAAATTCTTTTCAAAATTAAAAACCTGCCATGTGCCTTAGTTTATTTCTGGAAATAAAAAGGGAAATTCATAAATTAAGAAAAGCCCTTTGGGCTCAATCCTCCTTTCCTTTCCTCCAAGCCCGTCCCTCCCTCCTCTCGCCTTGGGCCGCACGGCCCAACTGCCGGCCGAATGGCCCAGCAGCGGCACAATAGTAGCCCAGCAGCCGCTCCACCTCTCCCTCCTCTCACTTACACATGGGACCCACTCGTCATATCCGTCTTCTACCTCCAGCAATCGACGAGAATACCGGGTAGTGTCCGCACGCCGCGTCCGCGCCGCGTCGTACTGTGCCGAACCGCCTCAGTCCGTCGTCGGCAAGTGCCTAAGCCATGGCTGCCCAAAAAAAAATACCTCCACGAACCGCCTCTCTCTCTTGTCCCGTTCCGGCGTCGATCTTATCTCCTCCGCGAAATCCGTCGACCAGCTCGAGCTCCATTGTTGGCGAGCTCCAACGGTCGCCGAGATATTTTCTCTCGGAACCGACCTAGCTCGGCTATAAATAGCCGGCCATGGCCACCGCTGGAAGTCGCCCCGACGAGCTCGAGCTCAGTCCTTCTTCCTCTCGAGCTCTCCCTCTCCGCTCAGCCACCACCACGCCGGAGCCGCTGCAGCTCGGTGCAGCGCACGCCACTGGAGTCGCCCGAGCCGACCAAAGCGCCGCGCCGACGCCGGAGTCCTCACTGCCGCGACGAAGGCCGCCGCCCTCGCCTTGCCTGCCGAATGCCGTCGTGCTGTCCTGCTCCCTCCCTCTACTCCACCTCCTCCATCTTCCTCTCACTCCTCCTCACTTGCCTCCTCCCTTTTCTCCACCGGCCAGCGCAGAAGGGCCGGCACAGAGCACACCGGTGCCCAGCATCGCTGCTCCCCGTGCTTCACCGCCCTCCCTGTCTCTCCCTCTCCATACCTCCCTCTTCTTTTCTTCCCTGATCGCGGCACAGCACAGGCAGAGGCAGATGGATGAGCGAACGACAGGATGTCGACATCCTCCACTTCATGCTGACGCAGCCAATGAGGAGGCACCACCTCCCCTGCGGGTCCCACACCTCTCTCTTCCCCCCTTTTCCTTCCTCCCACTGACCACGCACGGACAGAGGCAGGCAGAAGCATGGCACGCGATGTCTGGCATCCTGAGCAACTAATGGGAGCTTGCCACCACGCCCCGTGGGCCCTGCACCCTCTCCCTCCTCCACGAGAAGACCAGGATGTGGAACATGCACAGCACAGTACCGGCAGGCCACACCCAAAGGCTGGACCTACGCGTCAGCCATCGACAAATTGCTAGGCACACCCGAGCTGCGTACATGGAGGAGTAAAACACCATTTTCCCTTATCATGAAAATTCCCAGAAAATTCCTAAATAAACTAGGTACACCCCAGATCCTACCCTATATCTTCCCACTCATTTCCATTATCCAATTTCCAGAAATAATTTCCGAAGTATATTCCCTGTACCTTTATTTCAATTAAACTTTGGAAATTCATATCTTCTCCATTCCAAATTTGATTCTAGAAACTCCTCCACCAAAAATCTTCTAAAATCATGCCCCATCTATCCACATCATTGTTCCTAATTTTGGTGCCCATTTAAGTTCTAGTAATATTTATTTGCTTCTCTTTCTTTTATAATTAGTGCTAACCGCTATACTTAATTAATATAAATGCTAATCGTAGTAATAATCGTCTATGGTTCTAGCTAACCACATACCTATACGGGTGAGTAGGTTTTGGTGACATGTTATATGCTCCGACATGTCCGTACCCAATCACCAAAAATAGGTACACCTATATATATACTCACACACGCACGGACATGCCCGATAACTTAGGACACGCCCGTGTGGCTAACTCCGTACCACCCTAGTTAACCCTAGTAGTAACCTTTCGCCGTAGTAGTAGTTAACCCCGTATATATACACACACCTACATGGTAAGTCCTGTATATATAATTATATATATATATATATTCGGGCATATACCTATATATGGCTAACCCTGCCATCCACCCTCCCCTAACCTAACCTAACCCTCGGTGTATATACATACGCAGACATGCCACTAACCTTAGCCACCACCTATCCATACCTAGTCTAAACCCTACGTGGGGGCATATAACTACATATGCCCGCATCGAACCACCTAGACCCTACCTTCATGTATATAATCACATATACATGTACCCGTTTAGATAAACCCGCTAAACCGTAGTGGACTGTAGAAGTAGGCCAAGTTTGTCTATGATGACTTGGTCGCTTTCCCCTTCCAGGTTCACATAATAGTGAAGGATAATAATATGGTGCGGTTTTCCATTAGATAACCACACCACACTAACCCAGCCCGTAGGAGCCGACTAGTTGGATAGATAATCCTTACCTACCTCTTACTTCAAGTTTACATAGTAATGATAGAATTAGAATAAACCCATCCATCACCTACAACTGACCCCGTTAGGATCCTCCTCCTTGTTTTGGTTGATCGTGCTTGCTTAGTTATGCTTGTTGTGTATGCATTGTTTGGTTTTGGCTCTCTTGTTTGTCAAGCAATAGATCGCGTAGGTTAGAAGACGTACAAGGACCCGATGGATCCCTGAAGCATGGCTACATCAAGACTCGAAGGATTACTACTACACCAAGACGAAGTACCACTACAAGAAGACGCTGGAGACAGAAGCAAAGGAATCAAGACCCTTGGATATACTCGTCAGCGAGCGGAGGCAAGTCCTAATTTCCACCTCTCTACCATCCTTCTATCTTAATTAAAAATTGACCCTTTACTAAAGTATATGATAATTGTTAATGAGCTAATGTGATAATGTGATCATGAGATAACCGGATAAAGTGATTATATATGCTATGACTTGAACGGGTAGGGGTAATCTAAGTGTAGATTACTTGGCGGATATTATCGCTAAGGATATCCCCGTCGGAGATACCTGTTTTGGTCACCCCTAAGGACCGGTTCATAGTCTCTTATTCATCCCTCGTGTGAAATTTCGTACAGCCACACGTCTATATGGGTAGACTTGGTCTCACACCCCGTTAGGGCTGAAGTATGTTTCCACTTAGGAGGCCGGTGTAGGCAAACGGTAGAGCAGAGACGGCGGAGGATGCTATGTGATCTTCCATGGTCCGGTTGGGCGTGGACGCTATGTGATCTTCCACGTAAAATTGTTGGGTGCACATTTGCTAGCTATATACATATATTCATATATTCTAAGTGTGGATGCTAAGTGATCTTCCACAAAGTGTGTGAGGGCATGGGTTGCGAGAGAGCTTCCATGTCCGGGTTAGGCGTAGGATGAAGAGTGGTCTTCCTCGCTTAACTTTTTTTTCCCAACCCCTGAGCGCCGTAGTGGAAATATATGGAACCCTAAGAAATGCATACTATCGGGTATGAGATCTCGGTAATTCTTTTCTAACCACTGATCATGGAAGGAATCGTAATTACCGTGTGGGGAAAAGTGTACAACCTCTGCAGAGTTTACTTGAATCTATTCGAATAGCCACGTCCTTGGAATGGGCAGATGCCGGGATGAGACGCTATGATTAGACTACAACAACAATGGATAATCTGGTAAGACGTATTAATAGCTTGGTAACCATAACTTAATCCGGGAACTGGTGAGGATGGTGAATACCCTACCAGGGCCCAACCTATAATTATAAATACTACCTTTACCACTAACCCATCCACATTTAACCTCCATCCACCCAAAGTTAGAGCTTGCTGAGTACGTATGTACTCAACCCCCCCTTCTCCCTATGTTTTTAGGCAGGAAGCTGCAGGAGTATATCCGAGGATGAAGCCGATCGAGAGCCTACACTAAGACGGACTACTGGAGCTACGCGAGGATAGGACGCTGAAGAATACGTGAAGACGGAACCGCATGACTACATGAAGAAGCTACGCTAGGACTACGCTTAGGACTACGATGTTCGTGATATAGGAATAACTAGGGTTTTGTCCGCACTCCGAGTTGCCTGTAGGAATGGAGCCACGATAATATAGAACCGCTGTCTTAGAACTCTGATATATACTATAAGGCCAGTGGCCCAAGCCATGTAAACCCGAACAATGTATCATGTTTTCACAGTAGCAATAAAAATATGCTTTTTGATATCAATCTTGTTTAATTGTGCGTGTCAGCTACTGATCCAGGGACTGACATATGATGCACAGTGGACCCTAAAAATTAGGGGCCAACAAAAACCGCCTGTACAGAGCATTTGTGTACTAGTGTGCATTGCGATACATTCGCCCAGCGGGGACATGACGATAATAGGCAACTATCAGCAGCAGAACATACACGTACTCTACGACCTCGCCGGCAACGCTCTCTTTCGTGCCTGCTCACTGCGACATGGTCTAAATCTACGTGCTATTGCGATTGCATTCCCTGCCTGCATTTTCGCTTCACTTTTTACGTGAGTATATTTATTATTATTATGTATAACAATAATAAAGTGGTACTACTACTTGCTGAACCAGTACCAGTACCACATGTGCACGGTTTGTATTTGGTCTGTATATGCTGCTAGCTAGCAGATATGTGTGTTTAACGGTATAGAAAAAGTTATTACAAAAATATTACTCATAGATATACCATGATATTCGTCAAAAAAATAGATATACCATGATTTTCATTTTCACCATATTCATGAGTTGGTACAGTGAAATATCAAGTTCCGAGGATCCATAAAATAAAATATGTAATTCTAATCGCCGATTCAGGTCGATAAGAAGTTAGTTACTGATATGTCAAGGACAGGTCTGTTTGTTGATATCTATAAGGATCAATAAAATATGGAAGGACCAATAAAATATGTAGTTCTCCAATAAAATCTCAATTCTTCACCAACAACTTCATGACATGTTGTGAGTTTTTTTTTTTTTTTTTTTGCCAAACACTCTTTTTCAAAAAGCTTCATGGGTGAAGCTCCTTTTTTTATGCTCTCACAAAGGAATAGAGAGGTAAAGCTGAAAAATAGTTTTTCACAGCTCTCTCCTCCATCTCTCTCATCCATGCATGAAGCTATTGATGAAACTATTTTGCTAAACACTTTTTCCAAAATAGCTCAGCCTCACCTAAAAAGGCATTCATGAAGACCGTTCACTAGCGAAGTTAAGCTGTATAAAATAGGTAGGACCTAAGAGTTGGGGAAGCCGAGTTTATTTTAGCTTCACCAGCTTTACCTCATCGCGGCACTATAGCATAGAGATGGAGCTACTCAAAGCCCTCCAACTCATGGCCTATATCTAGTGGTGGAGAACCGAGGGGGCTATTTTAAAATGCAGGCATGCACCGCTTCGCCAGCCTTTTCTCCTCCTTTGCAGTCAGTCGTAGCTGTGTCTATGTCCTACACTTATGCTATCTTTTATCCTTTCACTGCATCTGCCTTTTTATTCTCAAGGGATCCATATGCTTCTTCACTGTTTTCCATCAGAGGAAAGGGGGGGGGGTGGGGGTGCACAATTTCGCCTCTGCGAGGCTCCGCCACTTCCTATATCGAAACTAAGGGGGAATAGAGATCATTTCTCTCCCTCTCCTACTTCACCCCCGCCTCTCTCCACCTCCATCTCACATTCTCTCTCTCTCTCTCAGTATTTCTAAATGGCTAGCATGTCATTTACAGACCTAGAAAAAAGCATTATTTAAGTTTTAAACCTACATTAAACTTCAAAACATGCTAGGAATAGGATGTTCTTATTACCTTAGAGAGCCATGGTCCTCTAAGATTTTGAGGTTAAAATAACCACTCTTGTTTTCACACATATCAGGACGTTATTAATGAGCGGTGCAACCTGCCACAGTCTAGTCACGTGGTGATGAAAAAACATCTATATATATATATATATATATATATATATATATATATATATATATATATATATATATATATATATATATATATATATACGGCAGCGCTATTCTACACCCTAGGTGTAGAATATTATTCTACACCAAGGACCCAATCAGCGCCACCCGCCCAACCGATCGGACCGAACCAACCAGACCACCCCCGTTCCGACTGCACGCGCCACCGCGCACCAACGGACCCACGCACGGACGCGCCATGCACTGCCCACATGCCGACGTGACCTCGCTGTACCACTCCGGCCCGCTCTTTGCTTTTTTAAGGCCAGTCTCAATAGAGTTTCATGGAAGATATCATGCATATTAAATAGGATACCACATCAGCTTTTGCATGAAACTGGAAGGAGAGAGAAGGTTTCATCCCGGTGAAACGAGCTAGCGGCGTTTCCAACGAGTTGGAAATCGCGTGAAACGCGCGTTGAGGGGGAAGAGTTTCATCGCCGAGATCCCGTGCGCGCAAGCCTCCGTGGCTCCGCCCGCCCCCTACGCCATCTTTTCCGCGCGCCCCTCCTCTTTCCCCAAGCTTCGCCGCCGTTTCTTCCGCACCCGCCCCATCCCGCTGGCGCTTGCCCCATTGGAGCCACTAGGGCAGAGTCCGGCGGCCATGGATCCAGCACCGTTTGAAGGTTCCGGGCACCGCAAGACGAAAGCAGAGGGAGGGCGGGGCCGCGCACCTGAGAATGAAGACAGTCCGCTCGCTGCGCGCCACACGTCTCCAGCTTCCTCACCAGCTCCGCCACCGAGTATGATGCCGCCGCCGTTTTCCGCCCCTCGCGATGCCGACCGCCCCGTATGGTATGCCGATTCGCGTCCCCTGCGCCTAACTCCCTCCCATGCTAGGCCGACATCCACCCATACCATGGATGATTGATCTGTGTCCCACTTTTCGATCTGGTGGCTGCAAGAGTTCCTGTTGATTTTGATATGTGAAATAGTTAATTTTGATGCCTGCAATTGTTTTTGCCTGCAACTGATTTTTACAGATAGAAATTTGATACCTGCAAGTGTTTTTGATGTATCTCTGAAATTATTTTGATGTCTACAAGTGAATTTCATGCATCTCTGAAATTATTTTTCTGTAGCATGCATTCTCTGTCTTAGTAATGTCTTTTGCAGAACCTGAAATCAATTCTTTTTTTTTGTTTCTGCAGGATGCACATATCTACTTACAGTGAGATTATCTATTCCAGTGATCTGTTGTCATTTGCATTAGGAGCAGTAATCTAACTTAGTTCTGAAGCTGTCCATCTTAGTTCTGAAGCTGTCCTAGTAATCTATCTTAGTTCTGAACAACCTTACGAATGCTATAGTATACTGCTATATTTAGCATGTGTGAATGCGTACTGCTGCACTATCTAATATTTGAGACTGCTATATTTATCATGTCAGTTAGTGCTGCTAATTGTTGCTGTTGCACTATCTATACTGGAGTTTAACTTGCTGTAACAGTTTGGCACAAGGCATCTGATGCACTATCTGTTCCATTCAGAAGTCAATATATCAAAATTAGCACATGCTGCTTGTGTGCACCTGATGGCCTGTTCTTTTTGAGCTGTTTTAATTTGGTCACCTGATGCTTGTGTGCACTTGTGTGCTGCTAGTTCATTGAAACATTCACCTGATGCTTGTGTGCACCTGATGCTTGTGTGCAGCTAGTTCATTGAAACATTGGCCACCTAATGTTTTTGTAATCGAAACTTTTTTCTCTGGAATGAAATCTATCTGCATTTTATCTAAATCAAAATATATTTGAGTGTTATCTTTATATTTGCCTGAATATGCTACTATCCTTTGCCTGACATGTGAAAGAATGTGTGGAAATAGCTCTGCGAATTTCAGTGTCCCAACGTGACTGCACCTACTGATTCGATGTGTAGTACCTGATTCGATGTGTAGTACCTGATTTGAAAACAAATGGAAGTGGCTACATGGTTCAAAGGGGGCACATATGATCCCAACAACTTTCAAAGCAATTAAATGCTTTGCTTAGCCTTGGAAATAGTTCGGTGAAACCCCTGCCATTGTTGAGTTTGTTTCATCCACGGTTTCATTTTTTGGAAACTGTGCAATGACACTAGCCACTGAGACTGGCCTAAATGACTCTTGTCCGTACGACAACACAGCAGCTTGCATGCTTTTGCATGCGTCCATGCGTGTGTATGGTCCAACATTCATGCAACAAGCAGCAGCATGTTAATAAAAGCACCAAATAAAGTCTGATTGGGAGGCGGAGATCTTGAATTAGCACCATGTTAATTAGCAGCACACATCATCTATTTTATTCACCATTTTCATGTGATGCATTTTTCAGTATTTTTAAGTATTTTATCAGTATTTTTAAGTATTTTGTCAGTATTTTCAAATATATTTTGTCGGTATTTTCAAATAGATGTCGTGCTTTGAAAAAAATGCATCTCATGAAAATGGTGACAAAATCTATTTTATTCACCATTTTCATGAGATGCATTTTTTCAGTATTTTCAAGTACTTTGTCAAGATATTTTCAAATATTTTGTCAAGTATCTTGATAGAATCAGTACTATAACTTCAGTAGCTACCATATCTTCAAGTATTTTGTCGGTAGTTTCATACCATAGGCACTAAAACTTGTAGTTTGCTAGTACCTTTAAGTAGTTCTTAGTATATTTATGTAGTTTGTCAGTATTTGTTGTTAGTAGTTTGATATAGGTGGGTCCTATAACTTCAGTAGTTGTGAGTATTTTCAAGTACTTCGTCAGTATCGTTAAGTATTTTGTCGGTATCTTTAAGTATTTTGTGAGTATTTTTAGATATTTTGTTAGTATCTTTAAATATTTTGTCAAGTATCTTTAAATATTTTGTTAGCAAAGTACACAAAAGATACAAAAGAAAATACTGGCATCTAAAAAAGAAAATGAAATGCTATTGGTCTCAAGGATGCTAGCACGTTTTTCAACAGTTGCACTCACGTCCTTTTTTATTCTGCAGGTCACGTAGCTGGCGCTTCTCTGTTGCTGTGCATGCCCCATCACGTCAAGCTCAGGTGAAAAGCACTCATGTGCTGAAGACGTGCATGCGTGATTCCGGACAAATCGCAGGAGGGGCTGAGCGGGTGTGGCTGGGTGGGCGCACGGGTGCCGGACGCGTGGCGCGCGGAATGGGGTCGGACTCAGGCTATCTGCACTGCTGCCTGTATACCATCCGGTACAGCCGGATACAGCAGCATAAACGCCGCAGCGCTGTCCGCAATGACACCCGGTACCAACTTCTGTCCGTCAAATCCGGCGTTGTTCCGTTCCTACGCCAAACCAGACAGCAGCTAACTGCGCACGCATGCAGGAGTGGTACAGTGGTGGGCCCCACTACTTCAACCAACAAAAAATGTTATAACTTGAAAACCGAAAAACCAAATTAAATTCCGATTACACCATTGAACTTGTTTCAATTAATCCTTCAAAACAAGATCTCACATGGATATATATAGATAAAGTGACAAGTGGGTCCCATAGTAGATAGAGGATGTTTTTGAGGATGGATGAACAAGGTAAGAATTGAATATGTAGGAGAGAATCTTGATAATTTGCACCTTTTAAAGCATTGAATTTAGAGTATCGTGAGTGCGGATAGCCTCAGGCGCACCAAGCCCCCGCGCGGGACAGGTCGGGCGCATCAGGTGGCGGGTGGGCGGTTTGATTAGCCGGTTGTACAATAGCACGTATTCTACACCTAGGGTGCATTTTCTATACTCCCAGGTTGTTTCCTTCTTTGCTTTTGACGTTGGTTGGGAGTCTGGGTATATATATCTTTTGACGGTGTATGAAGATAAAAACTTTACGAAGACAAGCACATGTTTCAAATTAAAAAAAGAAAGTATATACACATACGGCGCACTTCTTTAGGTAGAAGAGTATGTGTGTATACATGCCTAGTAGCGTATGTGCACATACTCGTCGAAGAACTCGAGTATATGCTCAGGAGCGTATGTGCATATACTCATAATTATACTGTAAATTTGGTTAGTATGTGTCTATACGCATAGGGATTTTCTAAAGAAAACCATTAGTATCCAGTGATACTCTAGGCTTCAGAAAATTATCAAAGCGGTGCATAACGATCTAGATATGTGTCGAGCACTAACATGGGCAAAGTGATACGCTGATATGAAAAAAGTATCTACAAATACTTTAGTCTGAGAAGAGTATAAACTGATACTTTATTTGGTCTGAGAAAAGTATCAACTGGTACGAAAAAATATCAACTGGCGGAACTGGACTTGAAGTTGCGGCGCGAAGACAGGGTACCGCCGCCATCCTACGGCACTGCATTGCGCGGAAGCTACAATGGCCGCCGGCTGGGCTGCACACCTGCACGGCAAAGATGCAGGTTGGATGGGAGGCTGCGGAGCCGTCGCCGCCCCTGCCCCGCGCCGTGCCGCCACGGGATGGAAGGCAGGGGCTGCCGCCGCCCCTGAGCTGCGCCGCCACTGGGTCGAAGGCAGGGGGCTGCCGCCGCCGCCGCTAGTCCATGAACGCGGCCCCCAGCTGGTGGACGAGGGAGCCGCTGGATGAATCCGGAAGATGCAAGCGAATGCCAAGCCACTGATTCCGGATCTCTCTCCATAAATCTGAGCAGCGGCGGCGCCGATAATAATGACTATAAAAATTTGAATTTGTATAGCGTGCTATACACCAAGCGGGTATTACGATCCGCTACTAAACATGTAAACCCGATAAGGCACGCTCGTGTGGAGGAAGTTTGGCCCGCACTGTGGAGGGCGAGGGTACTGTAGGAGGAGGAGGAGGAGCTCTCTAGGAGTACGAAAAATTTACCATATATATATATACTAGTAAAAATGCCCGTGCGATACACCGGAAGAAAAAAAAACTATGAAACGAGAAAAAAAACTATGCGCGTGCGTTGCCATGATCTATTTATGTTTTATTCTTTTTATATGAAATTTAAGAGTTATAATTTATTTTATGATGACCATGCATCTATCATAATTAATCAAATTAAAAGGGGAATGCTATAACACATTGAGTGTTTTAGCTAGGTCTGACACTTTTTTCCGTCGTGCTGCGTCCGCCCCGTCGCCGCGCTTGCCCGTGCCTATGCCTGTGCCGCCGCCGTGCCTGCTTATGCCCACCTGTGTGCCGCTACGCTCACCCTTCTTGGTTCCCGAACTCTGGGATAACGTTTCATTAATGTAATAATGGTACAACTAAAAAAAAGATGAGAACCAAAAAGCTCTTTATGATTTAGCATGTGAACTAAATAAACCAACATTAATTCAGTATCTATAATTGGGTCTTGTACTGAAACATCTTTTGCTATAGTTGATAGCGAGTTAAGGGTAATCTCAATGGTAGAAATTAGACATAATTTTCATAATAGCCACATCATTACAAAACCATCCATAAAAATTGATTGTAAGTTTCTGTCTTAATAAACTCCGTCGTCTATTTGTGAGCACCAAGTGTGCACATGTACTCGTGCTCACCATGGAGGTGCCTGTGCAAATGTGCAGACAAATAGCATGGAGGAGCCTCACAGCCGGCCTCCACACCTCGCCATGGAGGGCACCACCGCAGCATGCTCGGCTCCTTGCACGGGAACACGCCCTATGGAGCCCAGTCTCTTTGCAGGAGAGCTGCGTCGAGCGTGACCTAGCTAGGTGAGCCAGCGTGGCTTGGGCGAGAGTGGCGGCTCGGACGAGCGTGGCTGTGCGTGCGTGCTTCCGCAGCGGCGCGCGAGCAGAGCTCCAGCACTGCAGTGTAGGCAAGCTCCCGAGACGAGCGGGGCAGCATGATCAAGGGCATGTAGCGGCAGGAGAGGGCTCGTGGCGGCCTGCAAGCGCACATAGCAGTGGCAAGATAGCTCGGGACAAGACCCTTGACTAAATAAACAGTAAAATCAATCTACCCAAGGGTAGCTCTACGGATCAGACTCTAAATCAACCTGATAGAGTAATTCAATATTTAGGCTCAACCAGCCCAGACAAGCCATAATATATGGGCTTATCTTAACCATGTTTCTATTAAATACTAAGGCCCATAAAAAATACTATCTTTAGTATAAGATTAGTACCATATGGAAAATTAAAGAGAGATCGATTCGGTTTATTAGGTGGCTATTGTCTATGTATTATGTAAGGAAGCTTAAAAAAGATAGAACGCTTATTACTAATAAGGTTTTGTAATTCTAAACTAAGTAAAAGATAAGTGGTGGTTTTATTTATTTATTTCATTCATCTTGAAAGAAGAGTTAGTTAGAGGAGGGCCGGACCAAAAAACGGGAGGAGAAACGCTTGCCTTTTTAAGTATTAGGTATAGATACTAGTAAATATCTTGCGTTGCAACGGGAGAAACGGAAGAAAAGCATTAATGTTTTATCTTTATGTAATTCATTTTAGGATAATAATGATATCCATAAGATAAGTTAATAATGACAATAATATAACAGTATCTAACTAAACCTTGAATTAATATACACCTTGATATATCTTTCCTTTACATAAATATTTAAACATATACTCCCTCCGTATAGGAAAAGAACATCGTTCTGGACAAGGTTTTGGTCAAACATTGGGAACATAAATCATAAATAACTTTTACATTGTTGAGTTTGAAAATATAAAAACCATACGAATAGATTTATCTTGAAAATACTTTCACAAAAGTATAAATATATCACTTTGTGATAAGTATTTTTATAATAATATAAAGTCAAAGTTATACTTTGGAGACCGTGTCATTGTCCAAAACGACATTTTTTTACCTATACGGAGGGAGTATACAATAACTTTCATTCTTTTTGATACTATCCATGTGTTTCTACGACTCCATATCAATCTTTGTAGCTTTTTTTTTGACACATCATATTAAGGGGGTGTTTAGATGGTATGGAAAAAGTTTTGGCTGTGTCACATCGGAATGTCGGAGGGATGTCGGAAGGGGGTTTCGAATACCAATAAAAAAACAAATTACAGAACTCATCAGGAAACTATGAGACAAATTTTTTAAGTATAATTAATCCGTCATTAGCAAATGTTTACTGTAGCACAACATTGTCAAATTATAGACTAATTAGGCTTAAAAGATTCGTCTCGCAAATTTATCGTAATCTATGTAATTAATTATTTTTTAGACTGCATTTAATACTCCATATATATGTGACAAGATTCGATGAGACAGAGCAGCAAAACTTTTGCCCCGAGAATCCAAACACCCCCTAACCTCTGTAGCTTTTTTGTCGTGTGTGCAATATTGTTTTGTCCGCCAATAATTATGATGTGAGACCTCCCTCAATTTTTCACACAGGAATTACATAAATATATTTGTTTAGATTTGATTAAAAAGTAATATACCTAATACTGTTCATGAAATAAATATTAGTTAGACCATTGACTAATCCATATTTTAATAAACATAAGTTTTGTTTCGAATCAAAACTACATCAAATGGTGTAAATCTTTGTTGCAGTCAATAGGTTTAAAGGCCCATAGTGTTATATCTATTACTAAATTCATTTCAAATCACAAGACGTCTTAGTTTTTTAATACATTATTTTTAATATGCATCTAGTCATAGTGACATATTTATAAAAACCAAAATTTATTATAATTTGGAACGAGGGAGTATTAGTTCATGTTTATATGAGAAAAAACCATCGGAGTGAGTAATGACAAACAAACGGAAAAATATACATCAAATATCCCATCATAGTGAACAACAAGCCACAAAACCCAGTAGAAAAAAATAGAAAAGCAACCAAAAAAAAAATCTTTGTAGGTGTGGGTCCCACTTCAAAATAAAAAAAAAACCCTCCACTCCTTATCATAAGGCCAGCTGTGTTCGTTCGCTTTTGTCCGGAAGCTGTCGCTCTCCGCTCACATCGCCGCTCCTCCGGTCCTCCCTGTGCTCCCATCCCCGATGCCTCTGCGCTCTTGCTGAGCGTCGGGACTCAGGAGGACCCTCCTCGAGGCTGGAGCTGGCATGCTTGTCTTCCCACTACTACTGAAAAAATTAACGGAGGCGGGCAAAAGTGATTATCCGAGGCGGGCATCGCAACCGCCTCGGACGACAGGTCACGGTAAATGGAGTATTTTCCGAGGCGGTTAGATGCCCGCCTCGGTAAATCAAATAGAAAAAACAAAAAAAAGGAAAAATCCATGGACAGGCCCGGCGAGCCCATCCACAGAGCCCGTCGGGCCCATCCACACGCCGCCGTCACCGTAGCTACTCGCCGGTGACACATCAACGCCGAACCGCGGGGAACGGCTTCGCCCGCCTCCCGTCTGGTCGTCGCCCGCCGGATCCGGCTTCAGCGAGCCGGGATCCGCGGCGCACGTCGCCGGGTCGGCCCTCAAAGATCCACACCGCGCCGGGAGAGAAGGGGAGGAGCGCCGCGGTCGAATCCACCGCCACCGTGCCGCCGCCGCGAGAGATTTCGAGCACCGCCGGACCAGATCCACCGCCGCCATGACCAGATCCTCCTCTACCACGCCGAAGTCCCGCCGCCTCGTGACTGCTTTCGGCCAAGGGAGGGAGGGAGATGTCGCGCCCGCTTCGAGCCCAGCGCTGCCAGCGCCGCCGCCGCAGGGCCGCGCCCTGCGCCACCCGCAACAGGGGCGCGCCCCCAGCGCCCCGCCGGAGGGAGCCGCTTCGAACGCCGCCGCGGCAAGGCCATGCCCCCGCGCCGCCGGGGCCCCGCTCCCCGCCCGGAGGGGCCTGCGTCACTTCTTGGAGGGCCCCGCTCCCTTGGGCCGCCCGACCCGCGCGCCGTAGTGGAGAGGGAGGTGAGAGTGGAGGCTGGGCTTGGGAATGGGGAGCAGAGAAACCCTAGGGTTGATTTCAGAGGGTGCGGCTGGGAGAAGGGAATGGAGTGTGGGTTAGGGTTCCCATCACATATATACTGCCAGGCGGATAACGGGCTCATATGGGCTTCCTCAACAGTAATGGGCTCGGCCTTTTTAAGCGAGGCGGGTTATTTTAAGAGACCCGCCTCCGAAAATGGCTTGATTTTTGGAGGCGGACTATTTATAAGGTCCGCCTCCGTTAATGTATTTTACAAGGCGGTTATTTTTTTAACCGCCTTAGTAAATCGATTTTACGAGGCGGTTGATTGTGACCGTCTCGGTTAATAAAAATAACCGCCTCGGTTAATCGAGGTCATTAACCGAGGCGGTTGAAAAAAGTTGCCCGCCTCCGAGGTCCAAAATGAAGTGCCTCGCAAAAGATTTTCTGTAGTAGTGTCCTTGCGCTCCTGCTGATCTTCGCCGATGCCCTGCAAGCAGTGCCGATCTGCGAGATTGTCGACGTTGTTCGCACAAAGACAGAGCTCTGCCCACCGGCCTCGGGACCCCTTTCGCCTCTGCTCCGGCGTTGCTGAGGCCGTCAACGCCGGTCCGTGATTGAAACAACGACTTTCGGTTGTGGGAAAATCATTATTTTTTTACGGTGCTGGCCTCGATTCGATTGGATCTGTGGAGGGCTTGATTTGGTCTTTGATTTGGTCTTCTTCTTCGATCTATTCTGCGACCGGCACCCTGAGCTCCAGCGTCGACATCGCGCTCAAGCTTCACCTCGTCGTTGCGGCCCGCACCCGTGCCCACGCTCCTTGCCATTGCAGCCCGCTGCCACGCTCCTCGCTGGTGCCGCTCGCGCACGAGCTCCACCTCCGCATCGTCTCCGTCCTTGTGCATTGTCCTTATAGGAGCTCGTTCGCTATTTTAATCCGGGTTCTGTGTCCTGGTAATTGTTCTGTTCCTATGAGTTTGGTTTCAGAAGCTGATATTATAGGACTGATATTTCGTAGGACGAATACGTGTTGTACCTCGTTTCTATCTCCACTAAGCGAAGAGGCCAGACGAAAATCACGGAACCAAAAAAAAAAGAGGAGAAGTCCGTTCCGATGTCTTAGTTGGACGAAAAAAGAGCTGAACCAAAAAAATTGGCTGAAAGGTTTTGCCTCTTTATTATTAGGTGTATATATCCTTAAAAAAACAGCATGTGATAATTGTCCAATTTTAATAGACGGTTTTTCCTAAGGAACTACAAGAAACCATATGTGGTAAGTGGTTGCACACGAGGCTCAGATCATAACGTGGGATGGCCTTCGTTGTACTCCATCTATCTATGCTCAGATTGCAGGCGGAGCGGGCTCTTAATGGAACCCGCACGCTCGCCCCGCAAAGTTTCACCTCGTGGCTACTGCGGTCCAGCTGCAGTTGGTTTGTGGCCTGACGTCGTTTAGTCCGCGAAGCCCGGTGGACAAGAGAGTTCGTTCGCGAGAACCCGCAATAATGCAAACACGAACCTGCTCTCTGCTCGCTTCCTAGCCGTCGGCGAGGGCAGCCACGACAAGGACACGGACGAGCCTAGGTGGCGCCATGCACGAACATCTCCATTGTCGACGAAGCCACCGCGTGTCCCCGCGGGAGGCCGGCGCCGCTGCTCGGGGGGGGGTGGCGACCCCGACAAGGACGAGGAGCCCGCCGATGTCGCCACGGCGGCAGCCGCCTGCACTGCGCTGTGCTCCAGCCGGAAGTATCGGCATCCTCCTCCTCGCGCTTCCGCTTCCCGCTGCCGCCCTTCATCACCAGCACACGGTCCTCCAGTGTCTGCAAAGGGCAGGGTCAGTCTGGTCGTCCCTGGATGGATGAAATCTCGCGGCACAGACGCGCGCACATACTTGGATGTCGGACTCGGAGAAGCTGGGTGCGTCGAGCACGAACGCGTACTCGCCGGGGTCTCCACGATGTCCACCGGCGCGCTGCCGCTGAGCCCGTGCACACGGGCGTGCCCAGTGCTGATGCGCCGCGTGGGGTTCGTCCGCTGAGGCGAGGCAGTCCAGCACCTACGGCAGGTGAAGGAGGCTAGTATCACAGCCGAGTCGAGCAGCTCCGTCGTGGCAGCGGAAGTTCGGGTTGTGGATGTTGCGGGTTTTGCGGCCAAGTTTGTTGCTTCCGCGGTATGTTCGTCCGCAAGGTTCACAGCTTAGTGGATAGCCGCAAACCCGCTAATAAATTTTGCAGCAAATGATGCGGGTTAGCGGCTGGCCGCAAACGAGCCGGCCTGCAACCTAAAATTCTATGCTCTCCAAGCTTTCAGTCACATGTGGAAAAGGCTAAGCGATGCATGCCTAGAAATTTCATTTTGTAGTACTAACTCGAGGGCGGAGGTGAAGCGGCTGGGGTTGATCCCTCCAGTAGTGGCAGCGCGAGGGCTGGGACAAGCCCCTCCGACGGGGCAGCGCGGGCTCAGTGTTGGGCGGAGGACGTGCCGTGTGCAGGAATAGAATACCCTGAAATATGAATGACAAAAGAGGTTAAGCATTAGATTCATTTTACCTATATGAGTTTTTTATTAACATTTTACTAGCAAATGCCCGTGCGTTGCTACGGGAGACCTGAAAAATTTTCAACACAATAAAAGTATGAAGAAAATAGTAGGTCGAGAGCCTCAAAATTTTCAATGCGATAAGACTAAAAAAAAAAAATAGTAGTTCAAAATCAACAGACAAACAAAAAAAAAAAAAAAAAAAAAGACTTGCTGAACATCATACTATTATGAGCCACATTCAAATAAATAAGCATCAATACTCCTGCAACTTCTGCTTAGCACTCGTCTGCAACCCATCCATATAATAACACTGAGAACATATATGTGTAATCCAGGGAGAAAACTAAACATGATTTAGAAAAGGCCCCATTGATCACGCATCCAGCCACCTTATTCCTCCCCTGCATCAAATCAACAGGAAAGGCAAAGATATTAGCTAAAACTGAAATGCAACTGAGTCTCTTAGGAAAATACTGAAATGCAACTGAGTCTCTTAGGAAAATAGATATTAAATGTTTAACAATCATCAATCTAAACTATCAAGGTTGTTAATCATTTAATGTTTCTCAAAACAATTCGACCCTAACATGATCAGATATTTGGAATACCTGTATATGACAGCACGTGTTTTGAGGTGATAATAGTAATACCATGGCTTTGGCTTTTTGGCTACCTCCTGTAAGCTATACTGCAGATTACAAATAGTGTAACATGATTTGGGTTAAATTAGTACACAAGTACATGACACAGTGAGATATAACTGCAAATAGTTGGGTGGAAGTAATAACCCAGTATATTTCTAATAGAAGCAAACAGGAAGAATGGTAACTAAAAGGAGGAAGCCAACAACCAAGAACAGTTATAGGATCTCACTAATTAAAAGTACAATGAACATGTTTGATATATTGAAGAGTGATGTTCCTCCTCGAGGAAAAATAATTTGTTTCCTGATAATGTGGCATTCTCTAAAAGCACACTTCAGACATTCCGTTGTAGTCAGTGTGGACAAATTTTCTAGAGATCTATGCATGCATATATGAGAACTCTTTTCTAAAAAAAACAGTGATGAGCTATTCATTATCTGACAACTCAATGTGAGTACTGATGGCAAAGGTAAAACTGCTATTCAGTCTAACCAACCTTAAAAGAAGGATTGCTTTTGGGAATAGTGGTTAGCAGGGGCTGGCCTGTTTGGATCCTAGCTGCTAAAATTAGCACTACGTTTGGATGCTAATTGACTAAATGTGAACTAATTTCAAAATTAATTGCAGAGGCAGTGACTAATTGGCGAGTCGAATCTATTAATCCTAATTAGCCATTGATTAGCCCATGTTTACTGTAGCACCATATAAGCTAATCATGGCCTAATTTTCTAGAGATTCATTTCGCTAATTAGCCACCACTTTATACATAATTAGTTTTTAAAAATTAGTTCATGTTTGATCCTTCTAGTTAGGATCTAAACATAGTGCTAATTTTCAGTACTAAGGATCCAAACAGACCCTGCATCATGTTTGAGCGTTTATTTTCTGGAATTAGAACTCTAGCTCAATGGTCCAACACTGTTCCTAATCTAGACACCTAAGTTTTTATCTCATTACCTGCACTACAAGGGACACCTGACAACAGCATGGTCAGATTCGCTTTCTAAGCCACTGATCGTGCACATATAATCATTGATAAAGTGTCTGACCTTATTATTTGTTTTGACAGTAAGGTTGACACATGCCACATTTAGGAAACTATAGAATGCCCTTGGCGTTGCTGCGGGAATGAAGTAAAAATATAAGAAGTTTATAATGGTCGAAACTATGAATTAATACATATATATATATATAGATGTAGTAGGTCAATTGCGGAGGTTGTATCTATTGATATGGTATAGATTATTTGAATTGGGCATCACCCAAATCTCATCTATACGCATGTTTTGGAGGACCACATGTAATCTATATGATATGCAGTTTTGCTAGGTTTTTATTTAGAAACTGTTTAAATTTTTGCAAAAAAGTTATCAAAATATATTCATGTAGGGTCTTGTTTTGAAGAGTTTATTGCGACGAACACCATGGTGCAATTGGATTTTAATTACGATACTTGGTTTAGGTGCTAGGATTTTTTTTCTATTTTAAAAGAAATAGGTAGTGGAAAATAAATGAGAGTCTTAGTGGATCAGCAGATGTAATCAATGCTAAACGCAGCTACGATGACGTCATCTTTGTTGATTCGACCAATCACATGGCAGAGAAATAGGCTGGGGGGTTAGGATTATAGGAGTTATAGATACATCTTGGCTGGGCTGCTGGGCCAACTGCCATCGATAGTGTCTTTTTTGCTTACAGTTGTTTTTCAAAGTCCAAATAGGATCCAAGAAATTATTCTTGAATAATCCAAGCAGGTCACTAACATTGCTAATGAGTCTGGGTTTAACGCTTAGGACAAACATATATAGTAGAAAAGGACCAATTACATGAAGAGAGAGGGTTTACCTTTAGAGGAATAAATATCTGATAGGGGAGAGCAGTGAAGTACTCCAACAGGATTCAGGAACAAAGGTTAACTGAAATAAAAAAAAAAAGTTATTTTGGTTAACAAAAGAGAAAAGAATAGGTACATGGTTGTTACAATGCAGTAAGCAATTGGTCATGTTCAAAACTAACCAAAATAAATAAATGTATTTTTTAAAAAAAAAATTGATGCAGGGAAAAGAAACCATATGATGTAATCTTAAAATGATTTAAGATGTCAGAATTATTGAAATGCTTTGAAAACCATCCCTGACATTCAACATCTTCCAGCTTTGGCCTTAACTTGCGATTTGAAAAAAGAATCACAAAGACATGAGAAGATTTCAAACTGTAATGAGTTAGAAAAAAAACGCTAAACTGTCAAATGGTGAGTATGCTAGACTGCTAGTAGCAAAATCAAAATTAACCCACATAAAGCATAATTTAGTATTGCTATATCTGAATATTTGGATTATTAGGGGGGAAGCGAAGTTCAGTGCATGGCAGCTCTTGAAACCTCCCATGCCACAAATCACTCATTGAAGATGGCATCAATGTTTCAGGCACTATTTCCATATTAGTGCTGCACCTGAAAAAACAAAAGTACAAAACAAATTAACCAAATCAGCAATTGCAGTTATCCACAAAAGATATCGCTACATGAAGGGGTTCCACCATTCTCTATTTCCTTGTGGAAAAGGATTGAAACATCTATAGGAAGGTGACTGTTGCGAACTCTAAACTATCTATCTGCACGTATACTATATCAAATCTGGCAAATATTTCCTATTAGTTGGATATAAGAATAATGGAGAACAAAAATGCACATAGGAAATGGCATGTTACCTACCCAAAAACATGGACATAGGCAGGATGCTTCACTTCTTGCCCTAAAAGACATGGACATAGGTTACCCCAAAAGGGGATGTTATCAGCATTGCATACTTCAACTTGAAGTATGTAGATTGTTGTTAAAGATCTATAACCTTGTATATTTTTTTATATGCAGAAAAAAATATTTGGGGTTCATAATCAATGGTCTCTCACAAACCTTGAAGTATGTCAAGGGCGTCGAGATTGAAGGTAGCTGGACCTCAGCTACGAAGATCGTAGCCTGGATGGGGCGAGGTTTTACCCTCGGTGCCTGATCCATGAAGAAGAGGGAGATTAGGGAATTTGGTAATTGATATTGCTTACTAATCAGAGTGCTGAGTGCAAAATTAAATAGGCCATTTGGCCACAACTGACTGGAGCTAATTGCTGCATGCGCTGCGTGCAAGGTGACAGAAGTTATGGCACTGCTGGCGCGCCATCCGCGGCCCTGTGTGCTTTTGTGATGCGCGGTTTCCTTGTGTAGGAGTGGCCCCACGTGACAAAGTATGTAGATTATCAAAGATCTATGGAAATGTGACGAAGTAAAATAACAACACAATGAATTAATAGTTCACTTGACTGAAACTATGCAGATATAACTTCTGACAGAATATTTCACTTTAAATTATAAAAATGATCAAGCACAAAGCACCTAGATTAGCTCCACATCAAAGAGGAGTCTTAGTATCTACATATTGTACAGGAACCAGCATAGCAAAAACTAAATTAACAGTAGGCAAAAACTAAATCTGCCTAAAAAAGGCCCTTTTTTATGACAACAACCTGTGCTTGGCCCAGATCAGTATGAGCATGGATAGCAAGTTAGCAACACTAAATAAACAGCACCTTAGTTTCAATTATTTTTCAGTAATAATAACAAAAAAAAAAACTTAGAAACTGATTTTTTTTCCTGGGCTTGGCTGGGAAACACTCAACACTCAAATGCAAGAAAAAAAAAATACAGGTTTATGCTAATAGCCCAGCCAGGAATTCTACATTGCATCAGAAGACATATAAGTTTAATACTCAAATATCGCTTACTTCCCTTCCTCTCCCTAAATCCAAAGTTCCAGCAAGCAACCGCCGCTTGCCTAGCTTTACGTTCTACCACTATGTGCAGCCCTGATCCTCAACCTGCAATTTCATAGGCAAATACCTTGTTCGTCCTTATGCAATCCAAACAGTAAGCCTTTTGATTTTTCCAATTCTAGGATTACCTTAGTTTTGCCAAGGGCTACTACTCCATCACTGCCCATGTAACAGGACTCTGCTGCTAAGCCAAGAGATGAGATTGAATGTCTGAATTTGAACTCACAGAAGACAAACTCGGGATTGAGCTCGGAATCGGAGCCTCGACTACGGACTCGCCTTGCTCATGCGAGTTGCCCGGCTTGCCACCATCCATGGCTACGCCCGACGCGACGCCCTGACTGGCGGCCGAGCGTCCCCTGCCGCTGCGCTGAGTCCGCCCGTGCCACGTTCGCTGGCGGCGCGGCTGTGGCGGCGTCCTCGCCTCGCGTCCGTGGCGACTGCGAACGGGAGTGTGAAGGAGCAGGCGAGGAGGAGAGGCGGGGCAAGGCCGGCTAGTCGATGGAGCAGGCGTGGAGGAGGCGGCGCCGGAGGGACGGGTGCTGGAGCGTCCACGGCGGCGGCGAGGGCGAAGGGGCAGGCGAAGTCGTGAAGAGGACACGGAGAGGCGCCGGCGCGGCCTCGCGGAGGCGCTGAGTCACGCTTGGGAGGATGGAGGGCGAGGGCGAGACGTCGCGGGGTGCTGAGCGGTCGCGGCGGAGGGTGTGGCTCACCTGTCGGCGCGGCTTAGAGTTACGGTGGTGAAGGCGCGGCTTCACCACGGAGTGGTGAACAGGTCCCGTTCTATCTTTTTAGGAGTATAATATAAGTAGAGATATGAAAGTTAATCACATAAGTTTTTCAACGAGATAACAAGTGCAATTCAACCTACAAATGTGATGTATTCTTTTATCTCTAGCAACCGTTTTTCCACTGGATTTTTGGATGAAGCTTTTAATGAGACATGTCCATATTGTGGTTATCGCCCAAAGAGGTTTTATAGAACATATCGGCTCTGACTACACTAGTACGCAAAACATTAGTATTGGCGGTTCTAAACCTATTTTAATTGGTGTTTTTTGCTTCAGCAGTGTGAAAGATCAATGAAAATCGCAAACTTTACAGGCATCTTCTAGAGAACCACCACTATGAATATTTATACTGGCGGTTTTCTGCCACTAAGATTTTTCAGAAATTGTACACCGTGCTAAAAATAGCAATATATATATATATATATATATATATATATATATATATATATATATATATATATATATATATATATATATATATATATCGAAGGAGGCCCGCACTAGCCAGCCATACTAGAGTTGTAGGGATTTTTTTTTTTTTTTTTGCGCATACATAATATCAAATCACGTTACCTAGGAATTGAACTCACAACCTAGCTTAGGCCTCACACGCTACACCCTTACCGCTGTACCCCAAAGTCGCCTATGACTCAAGAATAGAAACATTCTTCGTATTTACTCAACTAGATTTTAAAATAGAGATTTGAAGCTCTGATCATTTTTTTATCCAAGGTCATTTAAGAAATTTATTTAAAAATATATGAATTTTAAAACCATTAAACTTGAAACATAATTTTCGAGCCTAAATGATTTCAAATAAAAATAATCAACTACAAATTGTAAATCGTTTTAAATACTAAAACTTTTATTCATACCATGTATCCATCCAATATCATTTGAAAATTCAAAATAAATTTTAAAATCATTTATAGTGGCGTTAGGCTAAGAAAACTGCCAAGTATAAATGCATTTTCACTGTCTATTTAATTTTCTTAAGGCTACCCCACCAATGAAAATCATGTATTTCTACTGACAATGGATTTAACAGAACTGACAAAAAAAAAATAGCTTGGGCCTATAGTTTTATTTTTAGTGGCACATATATATTACTAGTAAAAATGCACATGCGACTGCACATGTCTATGGTATGATAGGCAACATCCTATTATTTTAAGGGAAAACTGATATTGTGGAATGTATTGCAATATTTAGAACTCAAATATAAAGTGTGATGGGAAATCAAGAATAATTAGTTGGTAGAAATCTACAAGAGTCACCAGATCAAACGCCGTCATCTCAATCATGTAGCTGTGGTTTAGGCTGTTCTTTTTTTGTCTCGTTGTCTAGAGGTTTTAGTTCATGATGTGCTAATTGCATCTCTTTACATGACACACACATGTACACGAGGTCATTTAGAAATAAATAAACAGTGCTGGAAAAGCCGTCCATCCCTAATTGATGCCAGCACACACACACACAAAACTGTCGACGTTGAGCTGCGACGGAAAGGACAGGGCGCCGCGGCCGAAGCCGGCGATGCCGGTACCGGTGGAGTTGAAGTCGAGCGATCCTTGGTTAAAGAAGCCGCATCCGAAGGCCACGCCGTCCACGGCCGCGCCGCCGTCGAATGTGCACGTGTCTGCGGCGAGGACCCCGTCCGTCTCAGACATGTCGGCGTACATGTAGGTGTAGACGCATGTCTGGTTACCCCAAGCTTCCGTGTCACCGCCGCACGACGGCCATGGCAGCTGTTGGCACGTCGAGGAGTCGCAAGGGAACGGCAGAAACGTGCTGGAGCTCGACATGTCGAAGGGAGGGAGGGGCTGGTCGTAGCAGGCTTGGCACGGCTGGCACTGCGTCCAGATGAGGTCGCTGCCGGTGTCCAGCGTCATCTTCGCGGGCTGTGGCGGCGTGCCGATGGCGAAGCTGACCTGGTACTCATCTGCGAACGGTTCGCCCTTCCCTGGGACCGCCGACACGGTGGACGACGACCAGCCGGAGAGGAACCGCGCGGCGCGGGTCTTACTGCGAAGCACCATGCGTTGCAGCAGCTCGTGTGGGGTCAGGCCGCGATCGGCGTCTGTGTGGCTCAGCTGCATTCTAATCACCGGGCTGACGCCGGCGCCGCCGCTGCATGAAACCGACAGCACTGCCAGTGCCAGTAGCGCGAGTAGGAAGAAGCCGGCGGCTACCCTCTGCGTGTTCATCCCTTGGTTCATGAGCATGACCGCACACGTTCTGCAGGACACGTCGGAGGAAGAGCCTCGCTGGAATTAACCGTGATATGCAAGATAAGCAATGGGGTCTTTTTTGATAACCTAAAACCCCGCACGTCTAGGAGAAACTTGGCAGGACGGCTTTGCCCTGGTCGGCATGACCACTCTAGATCTTCGCCATTGTTGAATCAATGAATATCATCAATAATAAAGAACAAGGGAAAAAATAGTAGATTTGAATAAGACAAAATATGGATAGATAGATGTATTGATGATAGGTTCAATTATGTGGCTCAATTTGGCCGTCACCCCGTCACCCGTGATTGTTACAGTTATATTATTGTGCGGCTAGTCTTTGCTACAAGAATACATCTATAGAATTACACATACTGTATCTTCTTGTTGTACGTGCTCAATACAGATATATTGTCAAAAACGGCCTGTTCCCAAATCCCAACGAACAAAAAAAATATTTTATTTCCTTGGTTACCAGCAAACATCCAACGTATCCCAAATGGACTCTGTGATCGGACATGCTTTATCTGTTTAGCCCTATGACACACCTCTGACTGCATGTAGGCCCGTCCAATCAATTAATTAAACCTGCATAATACTCGAGGAAACATGAACGTCTCGTTAAAATGCACCCCCTCAGTTCCTAATAACTATCATTTTCACTTTCCAAGAAACAATTTTGATTATTTAAATATATAAAGATATTAATATTTGTGATACAAAATTAATATTATTAATTAGATTGTTAAATCTATTTTCATAATAGATTTTTTAGAGAAACAAATATTGCACGTATTTTTTACAAATTTAGTCAAACTTTTTGGTATGGAAACAAAAAGATATTTAGAGACAGAAGGAGCAATATATCTTTTTAATTTGAATGTAATGCACCCGAGCTTGATATTGCTGCTGCTTGATAATATTGCACAAGAGTCCACGCGTATCGGCTGTGGAACCCTGACGTTGGTGACTGGTGAGCACGGAAGGAACCTCCATGATGAGTCTATGGAGAGCAAAAGGCACTACACCAGAACATATACAATCAATAAACACGCAATCACTGCCGGGTGTGGTGGAGCCGACAATGAATACTTATCACAACCGAATGGTAAACCTAAGATCTAAAAAATTAGCGGGAAGCTAACCCGCTGACAATGATGGTACCTATTACAACCGGCTAAAACCATTCAAGTTCAAACTATGAACCAACAATGCTAACTACATATCCATGCCGGGTCAAGCAACTACCTTGGCAATTCCAGTTTTTGTACTAACCCGTAAGTATTCTTTTTGACCGCTGGATGCACCTAACTATCACATTATTGATTCTCCATTATTGATCCTACCTACCACCATTGCTTCTGGTTATAAATAAGTGACATCCGGACACCTCTACGAGCAAAGATGAGCCCCCCTGCTCAGTTGGAAAGAGATGGAGATCCTCAAGGAGGTGGAAGAGTGTATGACCACAAGATGTTCAAGGAAGCCAACATATGGGGCAAATGGCTAAACCTATCGAGTTTGGGAGTTGAGTTTCATGTGGGAATTTAGTTTTTTGTTCCTTGGTTAGTTTTGTGTGTCGGTTGTTGGTGTTTTTCTTTTTGTGGAATAATGGATTTGGACAAATGAATCCATCACATTGGTTCTTATCCCGCTTAATGCTAGATAAGCCTGGGCCAATAAACCCTAAAACTCTAAAAGTAAACTATGTCTAGATCTAAGATATAGTATAGAAAAGCCAAAACAACTCACAATTTGAAATAGATTGATGAGTATATACAAATGAAATTCAGTACTCGTCATAAAAAATTACAAAACTAAAATTATATGACTAATCCCAAAAATATATATATATATATATATAGTATATATAGGTGCGGCGTACATACTTTTTGTTACACATATATTGGAGACAAACCAAATATTACAAACCGTGTGGTACTGGATAGAACCACTTTATTATTATCGTTATATGTATTATATATGCATAATATAGCGTGTGTGTGTATATATGTGAAATGAAATTACATGCATTATTTATTATTCAAATTCACCGGAACGCAACAGCAGTACAACGTAGTACGTCGTAGGCACATGCATATAAAGGGATAGTAATAAGGAAATAATTGGTCTGCAGGTGCGGACTGCGGACTGGATCAGATCGAAGAAATTAAGACTCACGCAAATAACATGCGTGCAGAAATTGGCAGAGCTTCACTTTACTGATGAGTTGAATGTTTAAAAAGAGATATCAATGATGATTTCCAGCAGAAACGTTCTTCAACTCATGGAGTCTTCCGTTACGTAGGTCGCCACATGAATGCTGCGAAGTGGGCGTCACCTTAAACCATGCATGGAAGCGGTCAGGTACCGGACTTCAATTTTTGCTGGCTTAAGAGCAACTTCAAGACAGTTAGTTAATAAAAACATAATAGATGGCTAAAACCATGATTTAGCCAACCTCTAAAATATATGGAAAACCCTCCACTGTATGTATGCTTTTATAACATGCATGCATGCACGATTATTATTATGGCAGACATGAGAGAAAGTGCAATATGATATCATGCTAGCACGGAAAAGCTGTGCATCGGTAATTTAGTACAAGGAAAAGGTCCATGGACAAGGAATGGAAAACGAAAAGTTAGAAGGAAAGAATAAATTACTGGGTAGGACTCATGGATGACCTAGCCTTCAAACACCACACGTGTTCACATTTATAAAGATTTGGACTGAGGAAAATTAATCAGACATGAGATAGAATTAATTTTGTCCAAACGACATCAAAGTTTAGTTAGTCGTGGAAGTTATCATTAAATTTCAGTTTAGTCATATCTAGTTATCATTAAATTATAGTTAAGTAATATTAAGTTATCAGTTAAGTAAGAATAGCAAGTTATCATCAAAATATAGTTAAGTCATACTCTCTCTATGAAACAACCCGCGTTTTCCTCGATGGGAAAACTCACAGATTTCGTTCAACAATGTGATGGCCGCGAAGGACTCATCACCATCAACGACAATCAGAGGTCCAAAGTGCGCATACGGCGGAATTTAAATTAGAGAGTACAAATAGTAGGGTTTAAGTATTTTATTACATCGCCTGAAAGGCGGAAATCACACTCTCACACAAAGTCCGGAATAGCAAAAGAAAGGTAGTAGCGGATCGACGCGTCATCTCCTTGCGCGAAGTACGAGACTCCTACTCCTCCTGATCCTCCTCCTCGGTGTCCCACTCAAGGTTCTCCCATGAACCACAATGTATCAGTACGGTTTGTACTGGCCACTATTCCCACCCGTTATATGAAGCATTGCTATGTGGAATAGTGGATGCAAGGATAAGCAAAAGAACCTACATGAGGCTCTAATTTTCCTATGCATTAACATAATTAAAGTAGTATATGTCAAGTTTTAACCCGTTTAGTACCACACACTTCCCCATCCATCCCATCCATATCCATCCAACACCACACATCTCACCACACTCACTTTCTCTAGTCGACGAGGAAGACTCCCGCTCCTCCTCGCCTCAACGGCCTAAGCCGGAATCCAACACACCTAGGGGGAGAGAAGAGAAATGGACTCCACTCACTAATCATGCGAAGCGTAAATCATAGGAATGTCCATGACCGTGGACACGGCTATACGTATAGATCGATCAACTCTGCAGAGTGTGTACACCTGGGACCACAAGATCACCATCATCGGCGATGCGCCTCGCCTAGGCTGATACCGAGCCACCGCCTAATTGGCCCAATGCCACCCTACCACTCAACTCTGGGGCACCCCGGAGTCCACCGGCACGCTGAGACTGTGAGACGTGGTGCCGGATCCCAGGGGCTCCACGCTGTCTCAGGAGGGTGTGGGTCTCGACACCTGTACCTCCCTACACTATCACCTAACGACCTAGTAGTAATGACAGGGGGCCAGCTAGCTGTCAAGTCATTTCCCGCCCATCAGGAACGAGTGGTGTGTACGGTAGGGTCCTATGACCCGGTTCTCAAGATATACCAGTCCTTAGGGGTGACCAGACAGGATATCTTCACCTTGGGACTCGACGCCCCGTGCCTTAGCGGCACCTCCCGTCCCGAGGATTCATACCACAAAGGCACTCCTTCCCGGAACCTTCTCCCATCACATATACCCGCCACAGGTACTCTCACATGGGGGGTGCTCAGATCACACCCCCCGGCAAAGCTTGTCCTCACGACTTGCCATAGATTCTGCCCAGTCGACACAACCCTCACCACACACCCAAGACTCACACCAAGATCACTCCCGATATCCCAGTTCTCCACATCAATGGCACCGCGTGCCTTAGCCACTCACAAGTATGAATCATCAATAGTAGTAGTAGTATGTGAGTAGCAACAAGGTAAACATGATAAGCGCGAGTCTAATCCTAGCAGCGGGTGTGCAGGGGATAGGTTACGACAAGGCAAAGGCTTGATCAATCAATCTACCATGCACCCTATCAATAGTAGCAAGCAGCGAGTAGTAAAGCACTAGCATTCTAGTAATTACATGCCTAATAGGTGCAAAGAGGTTGGGTGGGGACGTGGCACCTGCGTCGGTCGGGTCGTCTCCCGTGTCCTCGGTGTACTCGTAGTAAGTCGCCCTCCTCCTCGGTCGGCTCCTCGGGTCTCGAAAAGCGTGACATAATACCGCGTTTAGCGGCTCCTATAGAGGTCCACAAAGAAGCAACTGAAATCCGAAAGAAGCAAATGCACTCATGGATAAGCCTATGACCTAGAGCTCATTTTTATAAAAATTTGGACACTGGTTTTCACATTTTTCGGAGTTAAAATGGATTTTCTATGAATTTCCAAAGATTAATTCAGTTTCTGAAAAAGAAAAAGGGAAATTCATTTTATTTATTTGAAAGCAGGTGACACGTGGCAGCTCCTGATTGGTCGGCTCTGGTGGGATCACTGACTGGTGGGACCCAGGTCAACGGTCAACGTTGACCGGTCAACGGTCAATGCCGACCGGGCCTAGACTGGGCCGGGTTGGATTGGATCTGGGCCGGGTTGGGCCGGCTGTAACACCCTCGGTGTTACGCCTTAAGCAACTCAATAAACCACGTCATGAGCATCATGTTTATGTATTATTGCATGTGGCAAAATAAAAAAATTAAATTTTGTAACGCTAAAATGCTCTATAATAATGTTAACAATGAATGATCTTTATGCTTGCTTAATTATTGATTAGACCGTGCCTTGGTACTGATCTTGAGTAGTGCGAGTAGCTAACTGTTTCTCTAGTAAAAGCTACTACTTGAAGAATCACAGACGATCGTGCAACATTAATCATGCAGTAGGGCAGTAGCTAGAAGGCCTTGTGATAAATATTTATCCTCATACTGCAAGCCGGCTTCCGAGGTCTTGGTCAAGTACCAGAGAAACTATTGATCTTGTCTGGTCCACCAACTTGTCCCTCACGCTGATCTATCTCTTATTCAGTTCAGTTGGAAATTGGCCCCTTGACTTGCTAGCCTGCAAGAATTCTCATTCTCATTCTCCATAATTCCTTGGATTAAAGACCTAGTCAAGACTCCCTCTCCTTATTGACCTGAAGTCTCCTCCATCAATCTCATGGCTTGCATGGATGAGCAGCACTCCCCACTCACCATGTCATGGACCTGAATGCCCAAGAAATAGTACTCTCATATATATAATTCCTAAGCTGAGTAAGCTAAGCTTTGCTCCATTGATCTTCCTCCCCTAGCTGCCATTGATCGTGGCAGTTAGCATGCAAGATTTATGTCTCCCCATTAAATTCTTTGACTTGCAATAATGAACCAGCACACACCCTTCCTCACGTTGTGGACCGAGGACCCGCGGTCATATGCAGGTCAACAAGTCATGGTGTGATTAGCCTCTGCTGATGATACCATTTTATTTTCGGAATTAATTAGCGCCCAACTTGTAAAATCAATATCTCTCTCATACGAACTCCGATTCTATTGATTTTTCTTCCTAAATTCATCTAAAATCATGCTCTACCCATTCTTATTATTTTCTTCATCTCTAGGGCTCTTTAAATTTATTTATTTTCTATGATTAATTATTTGCGCGTTCGAAGCTAACGGAGTGACTGAGAAAGCACGAGGCCGAGCTGAATCCCACCTATCTTTTCCTCTCTGCTACATAGCAGGGCCGCACCATTATTTTCATCGGAGGGAAGTCATATTGGGTCAATTCATAGGGTCATGCAAGGCGAGTTAGGCCAACCACTGCAGCTTGTAGAAATTCTTGTGCCAATAATGGTCTTGTTGAAGCTTGCCAATTTTTCACCCTGTGTCGATGACCGATCGCAGCAACACCATCTCACACGCTACGTATTAATCACACAAAGAGCCCATCGAGCACGCCGCTCACTTACTACTCGCAATGGCATGTGCATGCACCAGCAACACCTACACGTTGAACCCAAAACACACTCCGCAACCATTCACTTACCTGCAAATCCAAATATTGATTAATCCAATCATTTTTCTTCTTCCATAAATGGATTAGCATCCAATATCAAGACGAGCAGAATCTCCAACAATTATGTGACCTGTCGCTGTCCCTTCTTTCTATTCCAATCACCCGTGCTATACTCCACCTACAAGTCTCGTCACATCAATTATAAGCACACGACGCGCTGCCTCTGCATTATGTGTCGTGTACGCCAGGCAACTCTTCATTAACTTCTTATACACCAATCATCCCATTTCGCCTGCCTATAAAAGTGCACGCGGGGTAGCTCTTCCTTTGCACTGAGCTCACTGAGCCGTCCCACTCCACCACTCACCGTGTTTCTTCCCAAATCAAATTCCTCTATTCTTACCCGAGAAAGCTGTGTCTATCAATTCTCCCGAGCTGTGATCAGTCAAGGTAGCTAAGAGGCCCTTTTTATAAGCTTAATAAGTTGCTTAGGAAATTCAGTTTGTGCCGTCTTTTCATGTGATGCTATGATATCTTGTTTTGCGAGATTAATGCTTAGCTTAGTACCTTAGCCATTAGAGCTAGCTGATCGATGCAGTTGCCTGTTCCTTTTTAAGAGTTGCTGTTGCCTAAATATTAACTGTTGCATCATCATCATTGCATGCATATAGAGAACGAGTCGGCGGAGATCGTGACCATCGGCGATCAGGAGTACGAGGAGATCGTCGAGGAGTACGAGGAGGAGATCCTCGTCCCGGAGGAGTTCCAGGAGCCATTGCTGACTGACCCCACTGACACCGCGCCTGCCCAAGGCAAGCCCCGGTGCATAACCCTTATTTTTATAATCACCGTATAAATATATGTTGTGCATTTACGTTACAGGAATTCTATGGAACCCACATGCATAAATATTTATCCTATGAGTCTTACTAGTGCAGGATCGTATAGCTGCTATGCTTAGGTTATCGGTAGCGTGAGTAACCTACCGTTACTCACAATAGAGGAATATTATTACTCTCATGATAAAATGATGGAAGAAAAATGGTGACCTTACAGGGATAAGGTTTGGGTATTGGTGGGTGTGACAGGTTATGTTCCGTGGCCACGGGGCTTAGCTTGGTCACATTGTTTCCCTGTCCATGTCGATTGAGGACCGTCCGTTGCTGTGGATGGTAGTCAGGTCACAGACTTATTGTCCGGAGCACATACTTGCTTATGGGAGCGGGAAAGCTTGTTTCATTCTTGTCGTGGGTTCCGGCTCTATCTGGACCGGCTGATTGGAGGTGGAGATGGTGGAGGTCCTTGCACCCTACCGAGTCTGTAACTCAGGTAGTGGGGGCTTGGAGTCCAAGCTCGGACGGGGACCTGGAGCCCTCGGCAGGAGTGGGATGGGTTGGTCTTACTTGTGCCTAGGGTACAAGTGGGGCGTGTGTCTTCGGGGCACCCAGCTGGGTATATTGATTCACGAATCGCCGTTGGTTCAGACGGTACGACTTGACTATGATCTAGCACCGTAGTAAGAACCGAAACATGGAGATGGATAAAAAGGACTCTGATTGCTTATCACTTGCTTGAAAATAGAACAGGTGCTTATATAGAGTGGTTAGCTAATGAACCTAAAATGAAGGCTAATAACCTGACAATAAGGATATACTCTTAGTAATGCTTTCCGCAAATAAATAAAATAGCAAACCATATAGCCCCAGCATATCCTTGAGAGTCAGGAAGTTATTCCCACTAGTCGGGTAAGTCTTGCGAGTACATTGTGTACTCAGGGTTTATTTTACCCCTGTTGCAGGTGCAGCCTGAAGAGCTCGTTCTCGTGTGTGGAGGATTCTTCTGGTGGGCACAGATGGATCCTTGTATCGTTTCCGCTAGTGTTTAATAATTTTCGCTGCTTAATTTTCCGCACTCTGAAACTCTGGTATTGTAATGAATAAATTTTCAAGACTCTATGTTGTATGAAATGGAATAAATGATGTAAGTTCCACACTCATTATGTATCCTGGGTGAAATTGTGGATTTTCAAGTTCTCCCGTGGGGTGTGCTCGATAGAATTTGTCTGAACTAGTACGCTCACTTGAGTACTTAGTGTCTAATGGAAGACGAGTATTCTTGGGAGTGTATTAATTCCAGCGGTTCTGCCACAGTTGGTACCAGAGCAATTAATGAGTCTTCGGAACTTAAAAATCTATTTCAAAACTAAAATTTGACCAACAAAAGTTTTTTTTTAAAAGGTAGGCCGTGGTAACTTTGCGTATATAAGTATAAGCCCTAATATTATGGTCTATCTAGGATAGTGGCACTGTTTTTTTTACTAATCATTTTCTGCAGGTATGCTAACTTACGTGACGTAAGAAATCGATTAGTATTCGGCAAGTGAGTGTGCGATGTGCCAAATTTTATACGTATGCCACTATATTTCTGGCATGAGCGATGCGAATAAGTGGAGCATGCATCATTAATCAGAACCTTACAAAGTTAAACCTCCCCTCACGTGAACCTCAGTAATTTAATAATCTTAATAAAAAGAAATGTTGTCACCTAAAGAAGAAACTTAGATTTAAGAGATAGTTTGTCTAGCCTTATCAACTCTCTTAGCCCCTTGTTCTGGATTGGAAGGCCTTGTTGCTGATTTTGGACAGTCTGCTTGCAGATGTCGGTTCAGTCTGAGCACGGTAGCTCCCGCGGCGAAAACAGCCATGGTCATCATGAGGCTGAGGGTGGTGGCCAGGGCGCCGAAGGAAACGTTGCGGCTCCAGCTGTTGAGCCTCCACCGTCACCACCGGCTCCTCCAACCATCGCGGAGATGATGGCAGAGGTGGTAGCTGCTCGCCGTGACTCAGCTCGTGCTTTGGAGATGCTAGCACAGGCTGTTGGAGGGATGCACCGTGGAGGCAACGGTGGGAACGGAGGTGGTGCCTGTGGTCCTGAGAGGCCCTGTTCTTACCAGGACTTGTTAGGAACGCACCCACCTACCTTCATCCCGACTGCAGAGCCTCTGGACGCGGAGCATTGGCTTCGTGGTCTAGAGCAGAAGTTCTTACTGCTCACCACATTGACCGATGAGCAGAGGGTGCGCTTTGCTGCACAACAGCTTCAGGGGTCCGTGACTGCTTGGTGGGATACATTTAACGCCATGCAGCCTGTGGGTCACCGTGTGACTTGGGACTAGTTCTGCACTGCCTTTCGTCAGCATTTTATTCCTGCAGGCCTTCTGAGCAGGAAGCTGACAGAGTTTTTGGAATTGAAGCAAGGGAATATGTCCGTGATGGATTATGTCAACAAATTCAACCACCTCTCACAGTATGCAGGAACTCATGTGGACACTGATGCAAAGAAGATGGACTGCTTCAATCGTGGTCTTTCTAGTGTCCTGCAAGAGAAGTTATTTACTGGAGGCTACAGTACTTTTGGAGAGCTAATGAATGCTGCCATCACCATGGAGGGGTTGCAGCGTGACGCATAGGCTGGTGTATCAGCCTCAGTACCGTGCACCCACCCAGTAGACACGGCGGAGACTTCGGCGGCCTCGAGAGGCAGCAGATTTTCTCCTCGTCGAGGGGACGGGGGAAGCAAGCAGGGGTAGTCTTGCCTGGTGTTTGTTTCAGGTGTGGCAAGGAAGGCCACTATGCTCGAGATTGTCCGCAGAATCAGCCTTCTCAGCCTTCAGCTAACTCCCGACTGATCAAAAGGACTATTGTCAAGCCTATGACCTATGACCAAAAGAAGCAAATGCCCTCATGGATAAGCCTATGACCTAGAGCTCATTTTTATAAAAATTTGGACATTGGTTTCACATTTTTCGGAGTTAAAATGGATTTTCTATGAATTTCCGAAGATTAATTCAGATTCTAAAAAAGAAAAAGGAAAATTCATTTTATTTATTTGAAAGCAGGTGACACGTGGCAGCTCCTGATTGGCCGGCTCTGGTGGGGTCACTGACTGGTGGGACCCAAGTCAACGGTCAATGTTAACCGATCAACGGTCAATGCCGACCGGGCCTGGACTGGGCCGGGTTGGATTGGATCAGGGCCGGGTTGGGCCGGCCCGGCCCGGACACGTGTCAAGCAAGGAGGAAACCACGTGGCGGCCTTGGGCTCCTAGTGGGACGAGGTCCACGGGGCTGGTTCGTGGTGGACCGGGCGCTGGTGCACCGTAAGCCACTCTCCCGGCTCAGGGTAGACCGCGCCCACCTCCTCTCTCTTCTCTTCAGTTCTCCATGGACTGAGCCCACGGGACTCACGGGGCTCTTCCGCCCCTCCTCCTTTCTCCTGCCGAGCAGAGCCGCCGGCGGCGAGCTCGCTCGCGCGGCTCCTCTGGTGGCTCCCTGCGGCTGCCTAGGGGTCCGTTGGCTCCCCAAGGCCTTGGCGCATGCGTCCATGGGTGAAAAGGGGCAGCTTGGCCTCCTTGGCGGCCGGTAGCGAGGCCGTGGCGGCTCGCCGGGGTGCGGTTGTGGCGGAACAACCTCGTGCCGCGTGTGTGTGCGTGTTAAGCGGCTTAGGGACTCGTGGCGGCTTCCAGGCCACGGTTGCCTTGCGCCCGAGCAGCGGTGAACGTTCGGTTGGGCGCGGCCATGCCGTTGCGCCCAGCGAACCCGCGGCGGTCGGCGGCGGACTAATCGTCGGGCGAATTGGGGCGAAGGCACCCCTTTTTTCCTAAATTGGGGTCGCGCACGTCCGACGTGAGGCGGCGACGGCGACCATTCTTTTGGCGAGTCGGGCCCGCGTAGGTGCGCTGGCGGCGGAGCTCCGGCGGCGATGGCGCCCGGTGGAGTGACGGGACGGCGAGGCTCTCTCGACCCCGCGGTTTAGGTGGCTAGGTGCGCGTGGCGAGGCGGCTCGCCCACCCATCGGCCGCGTCTAAGGTGGTTGAGGCGGCGAAACGGCCACGCCACGGCGGGCGCTCGGGCCATGGCGGGCACGGCGTGGCATGCCGCCGGGCGCGGTGATTCCAGCCGCGGGCGCTAAGGTGAGGTCGTGGCGCTGAGCCAAGAGGCGCTGCGCGTGCGGTGTCGGCTCGGCGTGCACGCGGCGGCGTCGGGGCGTGGTGAGGCTCGCAGGGCGGTACCCCGGCGGCGAGCGATGGTGGCGTTGTGGGAGGCGGCTCACCGGGGTGTCGTGGAAGAAAGGCTAGCGGCGCGGGGAGAATTGATGCCGTGACGAAGTCGGGGCCGTGCCGTGCCGAGCAGCTACGGTGGTGTAGCCGATCGGGCGGCGTTGTCCTCGGCACCGGTGGAGCGGCGGCGGGTGGCTCCCGCTTGGCGGTGGCGGGCGGCTCCTCCACCCTCCGGCGTCTCCTCCTCCTTCACGGCCCTCCTCTCGGCTCGGCGTGGAAGGCTACCGGCCACCCGGTGGCGGCGTGGTGCGGAATAGGGGCTAGGCAATGGTGAGGGGTTTATATAGGGGAGCAGCGGTCATGGCGGCGACGGACGGCGCACGGTGCCCCAGGGCACGTGGAAGCCATCTACGGGCACTTGGCTAGGGTTTTAGGGGGCGTGGGGTGGTTGCAAGGGCGCGGGCACTCCCAATTTTGGAGCGGCGGTCGGCAAAAGGAGGAGAGGGCGTTCGCGGTGTCGTCAGCACGGCGGGGCCACGGCGCTCCTTGTCGTGTTCTTTGTGGTCGGCGTGGGAAGGGCGGGCGTGGCGGGCATCCGTGGGGCGCGCGAGGCGGTTCAAACGGGACGGCCGGGATGGCGTTTCCCTTCTCGGCATTTGCGGCGGCGGTGCGGAAGGAAAAAGTAGGGAGGGAGAGGAAAGGGATGACAAGTAGGGTCCTCCAGCCCCCTTTGTCATCGGCCTCGTGAGGGAGGTGGAGGGCGCAGGTGCTTGGGGCTGTGCCCGGCACGGGCCTTTGCGCCCTAGCGGGCCGCTGCTGCTGAAATTTGGGCTGCTGTGAGTGCGGGGGAAGGGGTCTTGAGGGCGTGGTGGCGAGCCGGGTGGCGAGTGGGCCGAGCAGGGCCAGCTGGCCGCTGCTTCTTTGGACTTCTCCTTCCTTTTTCCTATTTCTTCCTCCTTTTCTATTTCTATTTTCTCCCTCTCTCCCCTTCGTGCTAGGTACAAGTCAATGCACATGTATACATGCATGCTCTTGCTGGTGGGGTCCACCTAGGGTAGTCTAGGTTCTAGTCAAGGGTGTTGGAACCATATGTCACCTTTCTTGATTAATTTAGTAGCTTAATTAAGCATCACATAAATCCATGAAGAGGCAAATCACATGTAAATAAAGGAAAGAAAAATGCATATGCCACTAATTTGCACATAGGAGCTAATGCAACTTACTAGGAAGGGTTTCCTACATGTCACTTACCATGCATAGGTTAGTTTTCGAAAAAGTTTTTGAAAGTTGTGATTTTTGGGTGTTGGGTCCTAACAGGGATGTTACAGACTTCCCCCCTCACGAGAATCTCGTCCTCGAGATTCAGAAGAAGGCGTACCTTTCGAAGAGGTAGGGGTAGAGCATCCGGAGTTCCGACTCCTTCTCCCACGTGGCTTCCCTTTCAGTGTGATTGCTCCACTGGACTTTGCACAAGGGAATAGTGGTGCTTCGAGTTTCCTTGGTTGCTCGATCTAGGATACACGTGGGGTGCTCCTTGTACTCAAGCGCGTCTTGGAGATCCAGGATGTCTGTGGGCACCTGTTGATCTGGCACTTTCAGACATTTGTGGAGTTGGGACACGTGGAACACGGGGTGCACTCCAGTCAGTTCCTCGGGCAACTCTAGCTTGTAGGCCAACTTGCCAACCTTCTGGCAGATCTGGTAAGGCCCGACATATCTTGGGGCAAGCTTCCCCTTCACATGGAATCTGCCGGTACCTCGAAGCGGGGACACCTTGAGGTAAACATAGTCCCCTTTCTCGAACGTGAGGTCTCTCCTCCGCTTATCCGCATAGCTCTTCTGCCTGCTTTGCGCAATCCTCAGATTCTCTCGCACTTGGGTGACTCCTTCTTCAGCTTCTTGGATCTTAGCGGGTCCAAAGAACGATCTCTCGCCAACCTCGGACCACATCAGTGGGGTCCGACATTTCCTTCCATATAGCGCTTCAAACGGTGACATCCCGATGCTGGCTTGGTAGCTATTGTTATAGGAGAATTCTGCATGCGACAAGCGTTTCTCCCAACCTTCCCATACTTGAGCACACAAGCTCTCAACATGTCCTCCAGGATTTGATTCACTCTTTCTATCTGCCCATCTGTCTGAGGGTGTAAGCGGTGCTGTAGTCGAGACGTGTCCCAATAGCCTTGTGAAGGCCCTTCCAGAACTGCGATAGAAACTGGCTTCCCCTGTCTGAGACAATGTGACTTGGGGCCCCGTGGAGCCTCAGAATGTTGTTGAAGTAGAGATCTGCCAACTGATCAGCTCGGTACCCTCTTTTGACTGGCAGGAAGTGGGCCACCTTGGTCAAGCGGTCGACAATTACCCATATCAAGTCGTGCCCTTTTTGGGGAACGGGGTAGCCCAACTATGAAGTCCATGGAGATGCTCTCCCACTTCCATGTTGGCACATCCAGTGGCTTTAGCAAACCGGCTGGCTTTGGTGTTCTGCCTTGACTCGGTTGCATATATCGCACCTTGCTACGTGACCCGCAATGTCTGCTTTCATGCCTCTCCACCAGAAAGTCTTCTTGAGGTCGTTATACATTTTGGTGCTTTCTGGGTGTATGCAGAACTTGGAATCATGCCCCTCTGACAGAATTTCTTCTCGCGGCTTCTCATCTAAGGGCACATAGACACGATCTTTGTACATGATCGTCCCTTGTCCGTCTTCCTTGAATTCAGGACACTTGCCGATTCTCATGAGCTCTTGAAACTCTGTGATCTCCGGGCAGGTTTTCTGGGCTTTGCGGATCCTTGCTTCAAGATTGCACTGCACCCTCAGAAGGTTCAACTGACTCCTCGGCACTTCCTTAAGCTGGAGCTTCTCTATCTCACGACATAGCTCAGGAGGGGTGGTACTAGTGGTGAGGTAGTGGCAATAACTCTTGCGACTCAGGGCGTCTGCGACTACGTTCGCCTTTCTCGGATGATAGTGAATCTCCAGGTTGTAGTCCTTGATTAATTCTAGCCATCTTCGCTGCCTCATGTTCAGATCCTCCTGTGTGAAGAAGTACTTCAGGCTCTTGTGATCAGTGTAGATGTCACACTTGTTGCCAATCAAGTAGTGTCTCCAGATCTTCAGGGCATGTACCACTGCTGCAAGCTCAAGATCATGTGTCGGATAGCGTTGCTCGTGCTGCTTCAGTTGTCGGGAGACATAAGCAATCACCTTCCCATTTTGCATAAGGACACATCCCAAGCCATGTCCAGAAGCATCACAATAGATCACGAAGTCCTGACGGATATCTGGCAAGGCTAGCACGGGGGTAGTGGTAAGCTTCTCCTTCAAAATCTAAAAGCTTTTCTCACAATCCGGCGTCCACTCAAACTCATTGGTCTTCTTTAGGAGATTGGTCATGGGTCTTGCAATCTTGGAGAAGTTCTCGATGAAGCGGCGGTAGTAGCCCGCTAAACCAAGAAAACTCCGAATGTCAGTCACGTTGTGTGGCTGCTCCCATGCCTTCACGGCTTCAATCTTGGCTGGATCCACTGCTACTCCTTCTGCGGTAAGCACATGTCCCAGAAATACAAATTCTTCAAGCCAGAACTCACATTTCCTGAACTTGGCATAGAGTTGATTCTGCCTTAGCTTCTCGAGCACTGTCCTCAGATGCTGTTCGTGTTCCTCCGCTGATGCCGAGTAGACAAGTATGTCGTCAATGAATACGACGACGAACTTGTCCAACTCGTCCATAAACACCTTGTTCATCATGTTCATGAAGTAGGCCGGGGCATTAGTGAGCCCAAACGACACTACCGTGAACTCGTACTGCCCATACCGAGTGACAAAGGCTGTCTTGGGTATGTCCTCGGGCTGGATTTTCATCTGGTGGTACCCTGATCAGAGGTCAACCTTGGAGAAGAACTTGGCATTTCTCAACTAATCAAGCAAGTCATCGATCCTTGGCAGAGGGTACTTGTTCTTAATGGTCACGGCATTCAGATTCCGATAGTCAATGCACATCCTCATCGAACCATCCTTCTTCTTCACGAACAGGACAGGAGATCCCCAGGGGAAAGCACTAGGCCTGATGTACCCCTTGTCGGAAAGCTCCTTAAGCTGCTTCTTGAGCTCCTCTAGCTCGTCAACCGACATGCGGTAGGGTCGTTTGGCAATTGGACCCGTACCAGGCAGAAGGTCGATCACGAACTCAACATCATGATCTAGGGGCATTCCCGGCAACTCCTCAGGAAACACATCTGGATACTCACACACTACAGGTACGTTCTCCACGTATTGGGCCTCAAGGGCACACAACATGGAGACCGTCTTGCCATGGTTGGGCTCACACCTGATTACATGACCCTTAGGATAGGTGAACTCTACATATCTGGGTGAGCATGAGATCACACCCTTGTGCTGGGTTAACCAATCCATTCCTAAGATGACATCTAGTCCATTAGAAGGAAGGAGGGTGAGGTTGGCTAGAAAAGGGTGACTCTCAATGTTTATTCTCACTCCCTGACATTTGTGTGTACATCTTAGGTTCCCAAGGGAGAACTTGTCACTACAGCTCCCCGTCGTGGAGTGACGGGTACATGATTCTCTCGTGCAAACTTAGATGATATGTATGAGCAGGTAGCACCAGAATCAAAAAGCACCGAAGCCTTAGCTCCATTAACCATGAACATACCGTACACCACGTCGGGGGAGTCCTGGGCGTCCTCGGCGGTGAGGTGGGTTAGGCGGCCGCGGGTGGCTCCCGAGGCACTCCTGTGGGGTGTCGCCTGAGCGGGTGGCCTCCGTGCTAGAGCCGTCGGTGTCGCAGCAGTCTTCCTGTCGGGGCAGTCCAGAATCTTGTGGCCGGGCTTGCCACACCCGAAGCAAGTGTAAGGGATGCCGTCTGTGGGGGTAGGCGCGGCAGCCTTCCACGTGCTCGGTGCGGGGGTCTTCCACGCGCTCGTACCCTGAGCAGGGCGGGGGTAGTTGTTGGTGTAGGTACCACCACCCTGGCTCACGGGCGGGCGCCGCTGGCCTAAGTGCGGTGATGAAGTTTCGAGGGCGGTCCTCCACGCGACCTCTGAGGAGCTGAGGCGCGTCGCTTCTTCTCCTTGGACAGGTCGGCCTCCAGGCGGTCCTTCTCAATCTCCAGGCACTTGTTCATCATCTCACGAAGGGTGTGGCAGGTGTGCCCAGAGAGAGAAAGCTTGATGCGCGTGTTGAGGCCCTTCTTGAAGAAGTACATTTTCTTCTTTTTACGTGTCGGTGTCGTAGGGGGGCATACCGCAACATGGAGGTGAAGCGGTTGCCGTACTCTGGATCTTCGGGACCCTGGCTGGATGTTGCGGAACTCCTCGATCTTGGCATCCATCACGCCCTCGGCACGTGGTACTCGGTGAAGGCCTCCTCGAACTCCTCCCAGGTGATGTCTTGGGGGGTCGGTGTGCATGTCGCGATAGCTGTCCCACCACGCTCGGCAAAGACCGACGAGGCTGCCAGGCGGCGATGGCCACACTCCTCGTCCGTGCGGTGGTGAGGTCGAGGTTCTTCACGATCTCGCGGGGCCGGTCGAGGGCGGCGATGGGGTCGTCGGAGTTGTCGAAGGTCGGTGGCCTCGGCTGAGAGAAAACCCTCAAGCTTCTTGTTGGAAGTCGTTGGGTGGACCTCCGTGGCGACGAAGGACTCCCTCGGCCGGGGTCTCCAATGGTTGGGTCTAGCGCTGCATGACCTCGGCCAAGAGCGGGGCGGCGCGAGAGAGGTGGAGGCGGAGGTGGTGGTGGAGCAGCACCTCCCGGCCGGTGGTGGGTCGAGGCGGCACCTCCGGCCGGTGGTGGGTTAGGAGCGGCACCCCCCCAGGTGCGGGCTGTGGCACCTCGTTCTCTTTAGGAACATCCTCCACGAGGACCTCGTCCTCCTCGAAGTTGTCGGAACGTGCCCGGCGGCCGGCGCCACAGCAGCCACGCCGCGACCACGTCCACGACGACAACTGGCGGCATCGGCGTACGTAGGCGGTTCAAATAAGCGGCTAGAGCGGCGGAGGGGCATCTGTTAGAAGGGTTGGTTAAAAGGGTGACAAGCTTGCATTAATTTAATGGTTATCTCATTAGTCATAATTAATTTGAAAAACACTAGCCGTACACTCAATCAAGAGAAGCATAAAGATCCATGAAACTGCATAGAAATCCAAGCATCCATTACATTTATCTTATTACATGGTGATGTCTCTAGCAGCTACGCTTAGAAGACTCGCGAGAACGCTCTACTCGCAGGTAGGCTCCAAAAGGGGTGACAATTACTCTATCCTACGGTAGGTGAGACATGTCTCCGGTGCCACGCAGGTCAACATGCAAGGATGCTAGTCTACTCTACTGGAAGCATAGGTGGAACACCTAGGTGTAAAAATATGGTGGAGTAGCTAGAGAGAGTGGGGGTAGTAGGCTCGGGTCCAAGGTGGTCTTTGCTCAAGCGGGTGGAGGTGGTGGTGGTGCGGGGGTGGTAGGTGTGCAGGGCCGGTACAACCTGTTGGTGAAGGTGACCGCGGACTCCATACGTGGAGTCCCGGCGAGGGGAGCAGGCAGGTGGCTGGTGTCGGCGGCCCCGGGTTGAGCCGGGTCCCGAGGGCGGAAGTCCTCGGCGAAGGGCGGACGGCGGTACACGGTGGGTACAGCCTGCTGGAGCTGGTGGTACTCGTCGACGTGCCGCTTGTCCGACCTCTTCCAGGCCTTCTCAACACGACGGAGCCGGTCGTGGGCAATGCGCTCGCTCTTCATGAGCTGCACCTGGTGGAGAACATTGTTCCAGGCGTAGTCTGCCTCCTGGGTCATCACCTTCTTCCCCCAGTTGATGTCGTTCAGAAGCCCCAGGTAGCAGAGGTTGAAGTTTCTGGTGGCGTCCTCTCGCTCCCGGAGGGCCTCCGTGATACGGGCCGGGGTACTCTCGAGCTCGAGGACGCGCGCCCGTCCTGTAGTGGTTGCGGAGCCCGAAGTCCCCGACCTTGTCTCGGAGGTTGGCGATCTCCGCCTGGAGTCGCTCGTTCTCCCTCTCGAGCATGGCCTCCTTGGAGCGGCGGCTCTCTCTCCCAGTGAGCTCGTCTCTCGCGTGCGGCTTCGTCCCCGCTCCATCCCGGCGGCGATGTCGTTGGTCTTGAGCAGAAACTCCGGTACCGGCGGTTCTCGGCCTCCAAGGTCGTTATGTAACGATCCCGGGCGAGCGTAGCGGGAAGTCACGTCCGGCATGCGGAGCAGGCCGGCCCGACAGGCTTGTCGTCGGAGAGCCTCGCAGGGGGGAGGCCGGAGTCGACGTTGAAGTCCTCGGGTAGCGTGCGAAGGGTCCATCCGCAAGGAGCTGGCGGGAGTTGCGACACGGTACGGAGGGCCGTGGCGCTGAACGGGCCGACGCACATTTCCACGGTGGTGTCGACCTCCAACTCGGTGAAGCCGCGGATGTACGGCAGGTACTCGCTCGCTGGCACCTTGATGGAGATCGCGACGATGCCTCTCTCGCCGCGGATGACGTACTGGACCCTTTCGGGGTCAACCCCGAGGTCCAGTAGCACCTCACGCAGCAGCTTGGCGAACCCACCGTACTGCATCCCGTTGGTCCTCAACTCGTCCGGTGTCTCCATAGCTGCATTGGTAAAAAGGCAACTTTAGGCTTCAGAATATAAGATAAGCCATGCATAAAAAGATGCAAGGTTGGTAAATATAACCGAAGACAAAGAATTCACCCTAATCTATTGGCCATTTCTAGGGGTCGCGTGCTACGGGCAAGTATGGCTCTTGATACCAACTGAAACAACCCGCGTTTTCCTCGATGGGAAAACTCACAGATTTCGTTCAACAATGTGATGGCCGCGAAGGACTCATCACCATCAACAACAATCAGAGGTCCAAAGTGCGCATATGGCAGAATTTAAATTAGAGAGTACAAATAGTAGGGTTTAAGTATTTTATTACATCGCCTGAAAGGCGGAAATCACACTCTTACATAAAGTCCGAAACAGCAAAAGAAAGGTAGTAGCGGATCGACGCGTCATCTCCTTGCGCGAAGTACAAGACTCCTACTCCTCCTGATCCTCCTCCTCGGTGTCCCACTCGAGGTTCTCCTCTGAACCACAATGTATCAGTACGGTTTGTACTGGCCACTATTCCTACCCGTTATATGAAGCATTGCTATGTGGAATAGTGGATGCAAGGATAAGCAAAAGGACCTACTTGAGGCTCTAGTTTTCCTATGCATTAACATAATTAAAGTAGTATATGTCAAGTTTTAACCCGTTTAGTACCACACACTTCCCCATCCATCCCATCCATATCCATCCAACACCACACATCTCACCACACTCACTCTCTCTAGTCGACGAGGAAGACTCCCGCTCCTCCTCGCCTCAACGGCCTAAGCCGGAATCCAATACACCCAGGGGGAGAGAAGAGAAATGGACTCCACTCACTAATCATGCGAAGTGTAAATCATAGGAATGTCCATGACCGTGAAACGGCTATACGTATAGATCGATCAACTCTGCAGAGTGTGTACACCTGGGACCACAAGATCACCATCATCGGCGATGCGCCTCGCCTAGGCGATCTTGAAGTCATTTGCCCTAAGCGGCCCAATGCCACCCTACCACTCGGCTGCGGGGCACCAGGAGTCCACAAACACTGGCCGAGAGGCGTGAGGCGTGGTCTTGGGATCCCGGGGGCTCCACTGTCTCGAGAAGGGTGTGGGTCTCGACACCCGTACCTCCGTACACTATCACCTAACGACCTAGTAGTAAAGGCAGGGGGGGGGCCAGCTAGCCGTCAAGTCGTTTCCGCCCATCGAGGCGAGTGGTGTGTGCGGTAGGGTCCTATGACCCGGTTCTCAAGATATACCAGTCCTTAGGGGTGACCGGGCGGGGATATCTTCACCTTGGGACTCGGCGCCCGTGCCTCGGCCCGGCACCTCCCGTCCCGAGGATTCATACCATAAAGGCACTCCTTCCCGGAACCTTCTCCCATCACATATACCCGCCACGGTACTCACACATGGGGGTGCCCGAGATCACACCCCTAAGCAAAGCTTGTCCTCACGACTTGCCATAGATTACGCCCTTGATCGACACAACCCTCACCACACACCCAAGACTCACGCCAAGATCACTCGATATCCCGGTTCTCCACATCAACGGCACCGCGTGCCTTAGCCACTCACAAGTATGAATCATCAACGGTAGTAGTAGGCGTGAGTAGCAACAAGGTAAACATGATAAGCGCGAGTCTAATCCTAGCAGCGGGTGTGCAGGGGATAGGTTACGACAAGGCAAAGGTTTGATCAATCAATCTACCATGCACCTTATCAATAGTAGCAAGCAACGAGTAGTAAAGCAGTAGCATTCTAGTAATTACATGCCTAATAGGTGCAAAGAGGTTGGGTGGGACGTGGCACCTGCGGTCGGGTCGTCTCCCAGGTCCTCGGTGTACTCGTAGTCGTCGCCCTCCTCAGTCAGCGGCTCCTCCGTCTCTGAAAAGCGTGACATAATACCGCGTTTAGCGGCTCCTATAGAGGTCCACAAAGAAGCAACTAAAATCCAAAAGAAGCAAATGCCCTCATGGATAAGCCTATGACCTAGAGCTCATTTTTATAAAAATTTGGACACTGGTTTCACATTTTTCGGAGTTAAAATGGATTTTCTATGAATTTTCAAAGATTAATTCAGTTTCTAAAAAAGAAAAAGGGAAATTCATTTTATTTATTTGAAAGCAGGTGACACGTGGCAGCTCTGATTGGCCGGCTCTGGTGGGGTCATCGATGGTGGGACCCAGTCAACGGTCAATGTTGACCGGTCAACGGTCAATGCCGCCAGGGCCTAGACGGGCCGGGTTGGATTGGATCGGGGTTTGGTTTGGCCCCGCCCGGACACGTGTCAAGCAAGGAGGAAACCACGTGGCGGCCTTGGGCTCCTAGTGGGGACGAGGTCCACGGGCTGGTTCGTGGTGGGGGGGGCTGGTGCACCGTAAGCCACTCTCCCGGCTCACGGTGGACCGCGCGCCCACCTCCCTCTCTCTTCTCTTCCAGCTCTCCATGGACTGAGCCCACCCGGGGACTCACGGGGCTCTCCCGCCCCTCCCCTTTCTCCTGCCCGGCCGCCCGTGACGGCGCTTCGCTTCGCGCGGCTCTCTGGTGTGGCTTGCGGCCGCAGGGGGTCCGTTGGCTCCCAAGGCCTTGGCGCATGCGTCCATGGGTGAAAAGGGGCAGCTTGGCCTCCTTAGCGGCCGGTGGCGAGGCCGTGGCGGCTCGCCGGGAGTGCGGTTGTGGCGGAACAACCTCCGTGCCGCGTGTGTGTCGCGTGTTAAGCGGCTTAGGGACTCGCGGCGGCTTCCAGGCCACGGTTGCCTTGCGCCCGAGCAGCGGTGAAGGTTTCGGTTGGGCGCGGCCATGCCGTTGGCGCCGGCGGACCACGGGCGGTCGGCGCGGACCGTTCGGGCCTAAATTGGGGGCGAAAGGCGCCCTTTTTCCCAAGTTCGCGCCGCGTCCGTCGGGAGGCGGCGACGGCGACCATTCTTTCGCGGCGGGAGTTCGGGCCGCGCTGCGGTGCGGGGCGGAGCTCCGGCGGCGATGGCGCCGGTGGACGGGACGGCGAGGCTTCTTGACCCCGCGGTTTAGGTGGCTAGGTGCGGGTGGCGAAGAAAGGCCGCCCACCCATCTGGCCGCGCTACGGTGGTTGAGGGCTGGGCGAACGCCACGCCACGGGCGGGCGTCATTATGGCGGGTAACGGGCGTGGCGTGCCGTGGGCGCGGTGATCACCCGCGGCGCTGGCGGTGAGGTCAGGCGTGCGCGTGCGGTGTCGGCTGCGGCGCCGCGGGCGTAAAGCGCCGCGGGGGGGGGGTGAGGCCGCGGCGGTGCCTCCGGGCGGCGAGCGACGGTGGCAAGGTGGGAGGCGGGCTCACCGGTGTCGTGGAAGAAAGGCTAGCGGGCGCTGGAGAGTGATGACAGGGGGGTCCTCCGGGCCCGCCTTTTGTCATCGGCCTCGTGAGGGAGGAGGTGGAGGGCGTGGTGCGGGCTGTGCCGTGCCTGGGCCTTTGCGCTTAGCGGGCCTTGCCGCTGGCCGGGCTGGGCTGGTGCGGGGAAGGGGTGCCGAAGCGCGGTGGCAGCCGGAATTTGGCCGAGTAGGCCGAGCGGTGCCGCTGCTGGCTGCTTGCTGGACTTCTCCTTCCTTTTTCCTATTTCTTCCTCCTTTTCTATTTCTTTTTTCTCCCTCTCTCTCCTTCGTGCTAGGTACAAGTCTATGCACATGTATACATGCATGCTCTTGCTGGTGGGGTCCACCTAGGGTAGTCTAGGTTCTAGTCAAGGGTGTTGGAACCATATGTCACCTTTGTTGATTAATTTAGTAGCTTAATTAAGCATCACATAAATCCATGAAGAGGCAAATCACATGTAAGTAAAGGAAAGAAAAATGCATATGCCACTAATTTGCACATAGGAGCTAATGCAACTTACTAGGAAGGGTTTCCTACATGTCACTCACCATGCATAGGTTAGTTTTCGAAAAAGTTTTTTAAAAGTTGTGATTTTTGGGTGTTGGGTCCTAACAGAGGGGATGTTACACTCTATCCCTCAATACAGGTCGTCGTAAGATTAAAAAACATATAAATAAGATAATCATTTTAGCTTCTTAGCATGGGTCCCACTTCCATCAATCACTTCACTGGCCCCCATTGTGCACTATCACACCGATAAAAATATTAAAAGGACAGAGGGAGTGTACTGTGCTACTCTCTTGGCATTCTCTTGGTACATCTTGTCTATATATCATCATTAGTATAAACAATAATTGACTTATAGGGATGTTATGATCTTTTACCTCATGCCTTTGATTCTGTCGTTAGTCCTAAAATGACTTCTTCTATTGTGGGACGGAGAGAGTACCTAGTTATTATTAAATTTTAGTTAAGTAATAGCAAGTTACCATCAAATTATAGTTTAGTCATAATAAGTTATCATCGAAGTCCAGTTTAATCATAGCAGATAATCATCAAATTTTAGTTTAGTCATACCTAGTTATTATCAAATTACAATTAAGTAACAGCAAGTTATTAGAAAATTTAGTTAAGTAATAGTAAGTTATCATCATATTTCAGTTTAGTCACAGGAAGTTATCATCAATTAGCAGTTAACAAACTAGCATGTCTGTGTGTTCTAACTCTCTTCATCAATGATATGCAGCTCTTTATCGATGAACCCTAAAATCCTAACCCTAACACATGAGAGGAAGAGGCTAATAACTTTCTTCTTGCTTGAGCACCATGCCTCCTCTGCTCCGCCTGGTGGCAGGGGTTGCCAGATCTATTGCCTCGCCCGGCGGAGGACGACTTCCTCGCTCCCTTTAGGGTGAGGCGTATCACTAACGGCTTGATCTCCTCATCAGATGAGGTACAACACCTCACCATGCAGCGGGATCTAGCCGGTATGAGTATAAAGCCTCACCGCTTGAGGGGGAGAACTACCCTTTGGCGTTGTGCATTTGGGTCCTCGCTTTCTAGCTGTGGCGGCCTGACATTGCTGTGCATGCAAGGGGAGAGTACGAGCCGACAATGAAATATTTGGAGATGAGGAAGCGGAGTGGGTGATGGTTTAAGAAAGGAGGACATGGAGTGAGGGAAAGTGACCATATTATACATATAGTAAAAGCAGAGGTGGCTCACTATACAGCTGCCTCAACAATTGTCTATAGAGGATGATAGCAAGCGGCGGTTTGGAACTCTATAGAGCCAGTTGTAGAGATGGCTGGATAACAAGCGACCTCTGAAGATATATCTAGAGACAGATTGTTTCACAGGATCAAGAGTCGTCTCTATAGTATAGTAAAAATGAGCCCATTCCTGAAAATCATTTTTGTACCTATGTGTCCAAATTAAAGACGACCAGGACCTTACTTTTTCCAAATTAAAGACGACCCGTGTGGTTAGCGAATTATTATTCTTCATTCCCGTGTGTGAAGAAACGGTCGATTTGTAAACCAGCAAGTGGTGAAGAATATGCATGAACATCGATAGATAATACAGTATATAATATCGGACCGGGGCTAGCTGGAATTAACCATGTTATCTCCCCTGTGTGGTTAAGACGCACACACAGACACAGTACAAGTAAACACACGTACGCAATATTACTGCTAGTTAATTAGACTGTCAGAGTACTTGCATGCACATCAACCATGCAAGTGATGATCAACATGCAGAGAGAGAGGCTAGCCGCCGCCGTCCTACTCGCGCTGCTGGCGGCGGCGCTGGCTACCGTTTCATCCACCACCACCAGCGGCGCCGGCGCCGCTATTAGGATGCAGCTCAGCCACGCCGACGCCGGCCGCGGCTTCCTGACCCCCGGCGAGCTGCTGCAACGCATGGCGCTGCGCAGCAAGTCCCGCGCCGCGCGGTTCCTCTCCGCCGCCGGCTCATCGTCGGCCACCGTGTCGGCGGTCCCAGGGAGAGGCGAACCGTCCGCAGATGAGTACCTGGTGAGCTTCGCCATCGGCACGCCGCCGCAGCCTGTGAAGATGACGCTGGACACCGGCAGCGACCTCATCTGGACGCAGTGCCAGCCGTGCGCCGCCTGCTACGACCAGGCCCTCCCTCCCTTCGACATGTCGAACTCCACCACGCTTGTGCTGCTCCCTTGCAACTCCTCGACTTGCCGGCAGCAGCTGCACTGGTCGTCGTGCGGTTCCACTCAACTTTGGGGCAACCAGACATGCGTCTACACCTACTCCTATGGCGACAATTCTGTGACGAACGGGCTCCTCGCCGCAGACACCTTCACGTTTGACGACGGCGGCAAAGCGGCGGCTGGTGCCGCCGACGGCCTTGCCTTCGGATGCGGCATCTTTAACCAAGGACAGTTCGACTTCAACTTGACCGGCACCGGCATCGCCGGCTTCGGCCGCGGCGCCCTGTCCCTTCCGTCGCAGCTCAAAGTCGACAACTTCTCCTACTGCTTCACCGACATCTCCGGGTCCACGCCCAGCCCCGTGCTGCTCGGCCTGCCGGCGAACCTCTACGGCGGCGCAAATGGTGGCGCCGCCGTGCAGACTACACCGCTCATCCAGAGCTCATTCGTACCAACCTACTACTACCTGAATCTGCAGAGCATCACGGTGGGGTCAACGAAGCTGCAGGTGCCGGCGTCCGCGTTCGCGCTCAAAGGCGACGGGACCGGCGGGACGATCATCGACTCCGGCACCCCCATCACGTCGCTGCCGCCGCACGTTTTCAGCCTCCTTACCGACGCCTTCGTCTCCGAGCTGAACATGATGCCCGTTGCCGACCCGTCCCAATCTGGGTTTCTCTGCTTCCCGGCGTCGATGCAGACGACGGCGAGGATGCCGAAGCTCCAGCTGCGGTTCCAGGGCGCGACGCTGGACCTGCCGCAGGGCAACTACGCGATGCTGGTGGACAACAACACGACGTGCATCGCGATACAGTCGACCGGCGGCGACATGACGATCATAGGCAACTATCAGCAGCAGAACATGCACGTGCTCTACGACCTCGCCGGCAACACGCTCTCTTTCGTCCCTGCTCACTGCGACATGGTCTAAGACTTGATCATCTACCGATTGATTGATCCATCGTACTTCATGCTTCTTCCGGGCGTGCCTATACGTACTATTGTTAGCTGTTTCATTTCTTCCCTGATGCATTCATTTTTCCCTTTCATTTTTCACATGAATAATATTATGTATAATAACAACAATAAAGTGGTACTACCTGCTGATCCAGTACCAAACAGTTTGTATTATTTGGTCTGTCTCCAGTCTCTAACATGCAGTCGGTATGTACGCACCGCACCTATGTATATGCAACTAGCTAGCAAATATGTTCGTGCGTTGCAACAGTATAGAAAAAATGTTATTGTACAAGTATCACTACTACAGAATAAGCCATCATTGTTGGAATTCTAAAACCGATACTGATAGATGCATCATTGCCGGTTCGTAAAGAAAAAATCTATCGCTATCGGATTTTCTAACAAACCGACAGCTAGTGATAGATCTTATCACTGCTGGTTGGCAATAAAAGGCGATAGTGATTGTCTATCAGTGTCGGTTACATTACCAAACCACCAGTGATCCAAAGGACCTGGCCTGAAATTTGTATTCATCTCGGCTAACTCCTCACGGCTGTGCGCGTGCACTTTCTTCCTCCTCTCTCGATCTCTCTCTGCTCCTTCGACTCCCCAAAGGCCTAGCCCTCCATAAATCTCCTCCCCCACCCCTGGCGTGAGTAGGAGGCCGCCGTGGGCACCGGCCAGCGGCCAAGATCCCGACACGGCGTGAGCGCGGATCCACCCCTGCGGGAGCACGGGCGACAGGCTTGGCCTGAGCAAGAGGCCACCACGGGGCACCGGCGTGCGGTCGGGATCCCGGTGTGGCGCGAGCGTGGATCCACCCAGGCGGGAGCGTGGGCAAGCAGCTCGACGCAGATCCAAATCGATGCGAGCAGGAGGCCGCTGCGAGCGCCAGCCAGTGGTTCAAGTCCCCTTTCATAGATTATTTCACTTACCTTTGTCCCACCAAGTTCATGCCCAGATGCTTCATCTTCGGACAAATTTGGAAAGATTTCAATTAACTGACTTGTCAGACAATTGGGCATATATTTGCAATTCAATTAAGTTTTTGGTAAGGAAAGCCTACAAGAAATGAAGTGGACATCGAACTCTACATCCAGTATTTTATCAACAAAGAAAAAAGAAACTCTACCTCCAGTATATAAATGGTTCTGAAAATGCTCATATTAGGATAAACATAGTGTTCTTTTGGTTGCTAATAATAAAGGACAGATTGAACACCTTTGGGTAAGGAAAGCCTACAAGCAATGAAGTGGACACATCTAAACCCTACAACCAGTATTTTATCAAAAAAAAGAAACTCTACATCTAGTATATAATGGTTCTGAAAATGCTCATGTTATGATAAACATAAAAAAATGTTTTCTTTTGGTGCTAATAAAAGATAGATTGAGCACACGGAAGCTACTGAAAAGGAACAACATGACAGTACAGGGTTATGATTGCCCTTTATGCACTGGCCCTACAAAAGAATCTTCAACTCATCTGTTTTTAGATTGTCCTTTGGCAATTCAAGTCTGTATCCCTTTCAAAATTTGCAGAGCTCCAAGGATCACCTTCATGTGCCTTTCTTTATGGAGGTGAACATCCTAATGTGTTGGGCTATTTGGAAGGCTAGAATTGATATTGACCTTTCGTCACATAAGCCCAAGTTTACAAGTGTCAAAGGATATATAATTTTAAATTGGAACCCCACTTACTACTTCGGCAAGCCAAGAAAAGCTACTCCCTAGGATCGGTCAATGGATTGTCAATCTAGCTAGCTTAGCCAGGTTTCTTTCAGTTGTTGTTTCACTTTTCCCTTAATTTCTTTGTATCTAATGACAAAAAGAAAAAAGTTGCTAACTGCTGCCATGTGTGTACGCGTGCTCGCACTACCTCATGTGAATTGGAGCGATTAATTACATTAAAACTCGGTCCAAAGACGACCTGGAGCTTAGTTTTCTCGATGGTGGGCTACAACTTCTAGAGAATACGGACTTTGTCACATTTTGATATGCTATAGGTTAGAACTTCTCGAGGGCTCAGCTCCATTAATCATCACCTAACAACACTAACTAGCAGTAAATTTATACTATAGGATTTGTCACATTTTGAAGGGGTCAGCTGACCCCGACAAACTAAAACCCCTAGCTCCGCCCCTGGTTTTTATTACTCGACGGTAAACCTAGTAGCTAATTATCATGTTCCACGCTCGTGTGAAGAAATAATTACACGTGTATATATACACAGTTGCATTGATTTTGTAAACCAGAGCGTGGTGAAAACATGCATGCATGCATGAAAATCGATAGATCGATCACATAGTACGTACGTACACTATATATAGGGGCCGAGCTAGAGGGTTAAGTAAGTGGTTAACACGCACGCAGTACGTACGACTGTACAAGTAAACACACGTACTGTACGCATTATTATATATTATTACTCGTCCATGCAAGTGATCAACATGCAGACGAGGGCAGCCGCCGTCGTCCTACTGGCGGCGCTGGCTGCTGTCGTTTCATCCACCAGCGTCGGCGCCGCCGCCGCCGCCACCGCTATTAGGATGCAGCTCAGCCACGCCGACGCCGGCCGCGACCTGACCCCCGGCGAGCTGCTGCACCGCATGGCGCTGCGCAGCAAGTCCCGCGCCGCGCGGTTCCTCTCCGCCGGCTCATCGTCGGCCACCGTCTCGGCGGTCCCAGGGGGCGGTGAGGAGTACCTGTTCAGCTTCGCCATCGGCACGCCGCCGCAGCCTGTGCAGATGAACCTCGACACCGGCAGCGACCTCATCTGGACGCAGTGCCAGCCGTGCCAAGCCTGCTACGATCAGGCCCTGCCTTACTTCAACACGTCGAGCTCCAGCACGTTTGCGTCGTCCCCTTGCAACTCCTCGATGTGCCAGCAGCTGCCGGCGGCGTCGTGCGGAATCGGAACCCCCCAATTTTGGGGTAGCCAGGCATGCGTCTACACCTACTCCTACGCCGAAAACTCTGTGACGAACGGGGTCCTCGCCGCAGACACCTTCACGTTTGGCGGCGGCAAAGCGGCGGACGGCGTCGCCTTCGGATGCGGCTTGTTTAACCAAGGACAGCTCGACTTCAATTCCACCGGTACCGGCATCGCCGGCTTCGGCCGCGGAGTCCTGTCCCTTCCGTCGCAGCTCAAAGTCGACAACTTCTCCTACTGCTTCACCAACCTCTCCGGGTCCACGCCCAGCCCCGTGCTGCTCGGCCTGCCGGCGAACCTCTACGGCAGGGGTAGCGGTGCTGCCGTCGTGCAGACTACACCACTCATCCGGAGCTCACTCGTACCAACTTTCTACTACCTGAATCTGCAGAGCATCACGGTGGGGTCAACGACGCTGCAGGTGCCGGCGTCGGCGTTCGCGCTGAACGCCAACGGGACCGGCGGGACGGTCATCGACTCCGGCACCACCTTCACGATGCTGCCGCCGCACGTTTTCAGCCTCCTTACCGACGCCTTCGTCTCCGAGCTGAACATGACGCCCGTTGCCGACCCGCCCCAATCTGGTTTTCTCTGCTTCCCGGCGTCGACGCAGACGATGGCGAGGATGCCGAAGCTGCAGCTGCGGTTCCAGGGCGCGACGCTGGACCTTCCGCAGGGCAACTATGCGATGCCGGTGGACGACAACACGACGTGCATTGCGATACAGTCGTCCGGCGGTGACATGACCATAATAGGCAACTATCAGCAGCAGAACATGCACATACTCTACGACCTCGCCGGCAACACGCTCTCTTTCGTGCCTGCTCACTGCGACATGGTCTAAATCGTCGTGCTATTGCTGTTTCATTCCCTGCCTTCATTTTCGCTTTACTTTTTACGTGAGTATATTTATTATTGTTATGTATAACAATAATAAAGTGGTACTACTTGCTGAACCAGTACCAGTACCACACGGTTTGTATTTGGTCTGTATATGCTGCTAGCCAGCAAATATGTGTGTTCAACGGTATAGAAAAAGTTATTATAAAGATATACCATAATTTTCATTTTCACCATATTCATGAGTTGGTACAGTGAAATATCAAGTTCTGAGTTCCGAGTGTCCATAAAATAAAATATGTAATTCTAATCGCGGATTCAAGTCGACGAGAAGTTAGTTACCGGCGATATGTCAAGAACGGGTCTATTTGTTGATATCTATGTGTCAAGGATCAATAAAATATGTAATTCTCCACTAAAAGGTCCAATAAAATCTGTAGCTCTCCAATAAAATCTCTAATTCTTCACCAACAACTTCATGACATATTGTGAGTTGTTTTTTTTTACCAAACACTCTTTTTTAAAACAGCTTCATATGTGAAGCTTTTTTTTTTTATGCTCTTACAAAGGAATGGAGAGGTGAAGCTGAAAAAATAGGTTTTCACAGCTCTCTCCTCCATCTCTCTCATCTATATGCATGAAGCTATTGGTGAAACTATTTTGCTAAACATTTTTTTCAAAATAGCTCAGCTTCACCTAAAAAACATTTATGAAGACAGTTCACTAGCGAAGATAAGCTATACCAAATAGGGCCTAAGAGCTGGAGAAGCCGAGTTTATTTTAGCTTCACCGGCCAGCTTTACCTCATCGTGGTACAATAGCATAGAGATGGAGCTACTCAAATCCCTCCAACTCATGGCCTATATCTAGTGGTGGAGGGTGGATAAGAACCGAGGGGGGCTATTTTAAAATGCAGGCATACACCGCTTCGCCAGCCCTTTCTCCTTCTTTGCGGCTAGTCGTAGCTATGTCTATGTCCTACACTTATACTGTTTTTTCTCCTTTCACTGCATTTGTCTTTTATTCTTGAGGAATCCATATATGCTTCTTCACTGTTTTTCATCATAGGAGGGGCGCAATGCACAGTTTCGCCTCTACGAGGCTCTGCCACTGCTTGTGTAACACCTCAGGTGTTAAGCTTGCATTAGGCAGCTAATTAATTAACCTAATCATCATTCATCATAGCATAAGCATCATCAAGCATTTAACCCTAAATGCATTTATCATTTCATGTGTGTTGCATGTTATTACTAATTGCTTGCTTGATTGCTTAAATTAGTTAATTATTTACCTTGCCAAATTGCTTGATCACTTTTGGATCCACATGCCCAGCATTTGAAAAGTTTTGACAAATTTTATTGCAAAAGAAAGTGGATTTTGGAGCAAAAGAAAAGGATTTAAAAATCCCTTCTAAAAAGCCCTTATTCAAAATGAATTTATAATTCAAAAATCTATTTTGAATTTGGACTTAACACCAAAATAAAAGTTGTTCAGTTTTTAATTCTCTACAACTTTTGTTTTTGGCACTCTCTCTGAAAAATGCTTTTAATTTAGTCAAAAAGGGGCATTTTGCTTGGTTCAGATTTAAATAAAAAAAAAAATGCCACCGCAACCGGCCAAGGCCGTTTCCGGCCAGCCGCATTGATGGCCCTCCTCCGCTCCGCCCTCACGCGAGCGCGCGCGGCGCCGGCCAGGCGTGGCCCGACCCGGCCCAGCTGCGCGACGCCCGCGGCGCTCGCCCCGCGCCACCGCCACGCCCGCCGGCGTGTACTGGCGCCGGCGGTGGAGACTGCCGGTAGGCCTCCACCTCGGGTGGAAATGCACTCAGCTCCACTCTCGCTCACACTGCCCTGCTCTCCTGCCTCTCTCGCTCTCGCTTAGCACCAGTGACAGCGCACTGCCCCTAACGCCATTGCCGCCCTTGACTCGCCGCCGTTCCAGCGCCTCTACTCGCGCCACCGCCTCGCCATCGCGCGCGGGGCTTCGCATGATGCCGCATCCCACCTCGCCACGCTAGCCGCCGTCGCGGCACGGTGAGGAGCCAATTTTAGCCGTCTTCTCGGCGCGGGTTCTTTGGGCGCTCCCCGCAGCCTGACCTTCGCGCGACCGGCCACCCTCCACCGCCTCGGCTAGCTCGCCACCTCGTGCGTTAGACACCCTAGGAGCAGCGCCCGGCTCCGGTGGGGGTCGGTTGGGCGATTGGGGCCTTGCGCCGCCATGCATGGCCGCCCGAGGCTCGCCACCCAATCGGGTGTTTAACCCCTTGATGAGCTTCGCCTTCACCTGCTGTGTCCGGTGCGCGCCTCGCCGTCGCTCACCTTAGCCGGAGACGGCGAAAACGCCGCCGTGCCGCGCCCGCCCGCCGTCACACGTGGCGCCGCCACTAGGGCTCACCGCCCCGGCCGAACCGAGCATGCCACGGGTACGCCGCGCAGTGGGGGAGCACGTGGGTGCCACCCCCCACCACCGGCCGTCTCACCGCCCGGCGAGCCAGGGGCCGGTCAACGGCCTAGAGTTTTTGGTTTTCTTTATTTTATTTTAAAATGCATTTAAATGCTTGTAAAATCTTAACCGGTGCATATGTGGTCCAAAATTGATGAAACTTGTTTTGCTAGGTTTCTTATGAATAGATCTACTAGGGAAAAATATGTGATGCAATTTTTGAGATATTTCCCTGTGTAGTTTTATTTAATTATTGAAAAGGCTGAAATCTGTTTAAATGCATAGTAAATTGTATATAGCTCAGAAAATTATGATTCTTGTTTTGTTAGACTTGTGGTGTGATGTAGTTTCTGGGAAAATTATGTGCCATGCAGTTCCTGTGTAAAAATATTGCAATGTGATTTAAATGCATTAAAGGCTAATTTCTTGTTTATTTTATAGTAATTAATGTATGAGGAGTTATGGCTTGATAATTTTTGGTGATTGTTCTTGTAATATGAGGTATCCAAGAAAAATGTTAAATCTATTGTTTGATACTTTTCACTGTACAAAGTAATTAAATGTGCATTTCTGTCCTGTTACTTGATATTTTTGTGTAGGCCATGATGTGCTATAAAATATGATGAAAATTTTATCATGGCTCTGTTTTAACATGATGTAGCTACTGTAATTTTTGTAGATTTTTCTGGACTATTTAGATAGAGGTCACAGTTCAAGCCTTTAATTTCACATGAAATGATAAGGCTTTGAATTAATTGTTTTAATAAGTTTGATATTGCTTTTTGAGCACTTTTAATTATGATATGCTTACTGGTCATGATTATGCAGTACCATGTTTGAAATATGATGTTTGGATTATGAGTAGTGTTACATCTCTTTTATATATGTGTTGTGTGTGTGTGCTCACGCACCCGCCTTTATTTATGCACTTCTCTAAATGATTAGAGAAGAGATATGCACATACTCGGTAAAATAAAATAGGTTGTTAGTAGAGAGGAGCTATGCACCTACTCTGTCAAATAAAATGTTAATCATCTTCATTCATGAGCATCGCACCTATGTATTCTTTATGTTTATACCGTGCATTGCATCATACAGGTTCGCAGGAGGAGCCCCAAGGTTTGGAGATCGAGGAGAGCCTGCAGGAGGACCAGCAGCAGGAGGTCCCCGTAGGAGAGGAAGAAGAGGAATTGCCTGAGTGCCCGAATCACTACACCAGCACCTTTGAGCAAGGCAAGCCCCGGAGCATTACTTACCTATGCTTTCTAACAGTCTAATTATGCTTTATGATTGATGCATTAGGTATAGAAGTTGTGTGTAACCGTTGTTGCATTATATCCTTGAATTACCTTTGAATTATCCTGCCTTGAATTTACCCTGTTAGTCTAGGGCGAGTTTACTGCTTAGCATGCTTAGACGGTAAAAGCCGGGTGATTTTCTGTCATCCGCGAGCATAGGTGGTTACTTATGATTGATGAAAAGCTTATGTTGATATCATCTGGTTAATGGTTATGATTGTGATAAATGGAGACCGGACGGAGTCTTATGGGGTTTCGGACCATAGTGATTCCGTCTGTGTCGATTAAGGACCGTGCCGTTGCGTATCCCTCGAGTCATGTTGAACGCATGCCTCACACTTAGCTGGCCGGATAAGTCGTTCCGACCGCGAAGTCTAACACTATTCAGGCCGGCTCTCGATCCGTTCGCACCGTATTGGAGATGGATGGGGGACCACGGGGGCGCGAAGAGTAAGTCCGAGGTCCAGCAAGGCTGGCTAAGGTAGTCGGGCGGCCCCTGGGTACGGTGGTTCCAGTCGAAACCGCGTTTCTTCCTGGATATGTGCCACGGTGACCTGTAGCTCACTTTAGCGGGTGAGTGTGGTTTGTGTGAGGAATACCCCCTGAGCTCAGTAGTAATCGATTCGAATCGCCATCGTTCCTGGACAGTGAACACTTGACTTGAGCTACACCATTGTAGTAATAATTATGGAATATGATTAATGATGATGATGAATTAAGATGTTATGATTATGGATACTACTTGATTGCTTAATCATGATTAATATATTACAATGATGCTTAGTATAGGTGCTCACCTAGCATAAATAGGAATGATTAAGCCGATTTGTCACTATAAAATGGTTACTTGCTTTTTTACGCAAAATGAGTCGAGCTATCACGATAAAGCCCTGTCATACTCCTTGGAGTCTTTTGTTTTAAGCCAGACGGGTAAGTCTAACTGAGTACCTTCTCGTACTCAGGGTTTTTCCCGCTTGTTGTTTGTGCAGACGGGCATACCTTCCACGGGTACTGCGAGACCTGTCTTTATCCAGTGGATTAAAAGACCAAAGACCAAAGGGCAAGGTCATTCTTAGTATTCTCCCCAACCGCTTTTTTGGTGGATTGATTTGTCGGTGACACTGCGTACTAAACTTTAAAGTGTGTGTTGGGTTGAGCCTTTAAAACTACTTTATTTTCGTTGCCTAAATTGAGACTTGGTTTGTAATAACTTTTATTTCTGCACTCTGATATTATCGAACTATTTGTGAACTGTTGTAACATATGAATGGTGACGCTAAACTTGCGATCTTGGTTGATGATGTTTGGTTTGAAATCCTTCGAGATTTCTGGACTACCGGATTTATAAGGGCGTAAGTGTGCTAGTTGCTTGCGTGGCGAGTGGTTTTTGCACTTATGCTTTTATAAATTGGGCGGTTCATTACGACTTGTATCCACTACTACATAAAATATTAATCGCAACCTTTTAAAAAACCCTCTCGAGGCGGGCAGGATTTTTAATCGCCTCGGTAACCGAGGCGGTCATTTTTAATTAACTGAGACAGTTACAAAAACAGCCTCACAAAATAGATTAATCGAGGTGGGCACCTTAAAAATAACCGCCTCGGTTAATATAGATTAACCGAGGTGGTTATTCTAATCCAACCCTATCGGTAAATATATTAACCGAGGCGGTTACGTTATAAGGCCCGCCTCAAATAATTTTAAGCCCAATCAGCCCATCTAGAGCCTGATAACAACAGCTAATATAAATATCCGGAGAGTACATCAAACCCTAACTCACTCACTCCCTCCCTTACCCGTCACACACATTCTGTTTCTCTCACTTTCTCTCTCCCTCCCTCTCTTTCCTCTCTCCCTCTCGCTGGTGGAGCCAAGGAGTACCGGCGCGCGGCCACACCCTCACGGCGGCGGGCCCCCTCCCCGTGCGGCCTCAGCCGCGACCCCCGCCGGGCGCAGCCACCCTAGTGGGCGGAGGCGGCTTTCGCGTCGCGCGGCGGAGGCAGCCTCGCCCAGGCGTCGCATTGACGGGCGGCGGCCCCTCCGGCGTGCGGCCTCCGGCACGCCCCCTCGGGCCACAGCCATCCCGTGGGCGGCGGGCGTCGCGTGGGCGAGGGCGACGGGGGCCTCGCGTGGGCGGCGCTGTCGCTGGCGACGGCGGCCTCACGCGGGCGGTTTCGGCACAGAGGCGGCTCGGCGGCCTCAAGGCGTGATCCGGAGCAAGCGCAGGCGGCGGCGGCCTCGGGCGGCCGACGCTAGCGCAGGCGGCGCTTACTCCCGGCGGGTCTGGTGGCCGGATTCGCGGCGGGACACCGGATTCAGCTTCCCGGCGGCGGATCGGGCAAGGTGGGGCGGTGTAGGGCGGCAAGAGACCCGGATCCATCGTCCGCCGGTGCGGATTGGGCGGCGGGGAGCGGTGCGGGCGTGCGGCGGTGGGGAGGCCCAGATCGAGACCAGTTGGGCTTTTTTTCTTATTTTTGTTTTTTATTTTGATTTACTGAGGCGGGCATTACAACCGCCTCGGAAAAGGTTCCATTTACCGTGACCTTTGTTCTGAGGCGGTTGCAATAGCCGCCTCAGTAAATCACTTTTTTACTGTCACGGTTAATATTTTCAGTAGTAGTGATCGAAAATAAGGGGGGAATAGAGATCATTTCTCTCCCTCTCCTACTTCACCGCCTCCTCTCTCCACCTCCATCTCACATTCTCTCTCTCTCTCTCTCTCTCAGTATTTCTAAATGGCTAGCATGTCATCTACAGACCTAGAATAAAGCGTCATTTAAGTTTTGAACCTACATTAAACTTCAAAACAAGCTAGGAATAGAACATTCTTATTACTCAACCTGGGCATTCGGTTCCTCGGTTCGGTTCCTCGGTTATCCAAGAAATTCGGTTCCGAAGAAATTGGAACCGATCGGTTCCCAGAAAAAATTGGAACCGACCAATTCGGTTCTCGGTTATTTCGGTTCGTTCCGGTTCTAACCGAACTAACCAAACTTTTTCAAAAGAGGTCAATATGTGTATGTTCTAAGGCAAATTTATGCAACATCATATCCATTTTTAATAATAATAATTTATAAAAGAACAATAACAGTATAGTAACACAATTATATAGCATTGAAAATATGAAACATTGCACATAAACCTATCATAATCTTACAAAATGCAAGTAATTAAAGTATAATTTATATAATTCGGTTCTTTCGGTTAATTCGGTTAACCGAGAGTCGGAACAAATTTTCTTGGTTATTTCGGTTCCTCAATATCGAGAACCGAACAAGGACCCGAATTTATCGGTTCGGTTCTTTCGGTTTTGATTCGGTTTTTTCGATTCGGTTCCTCGGTTTCGATTATTTTTGCACAGGCTTACTTATTACCTTTGAGAGCCATGGTCGTCCTCTAAGATTTCAAGGTCAAAACAACCACTCTTGTTTTCACACATTTCAGGACATTATTAATGAGCGGTGCAACCTACCAGTCTAGTCACGTGGTGATGAAAAAACATCTATTGCATAATTTCCATATTTTTTATTATCTTCTCCTAATCTCTACTCCTAAAAAAGAGTAAACTGGACCCATTCACCATCCGTGGTGAACCAATATAACAACAGTGCATTACCCGGCGGGTACTAGCCACCCACACCCGCACCCGCACCCGCACCCAGACGGGTAACAAACTCGTTCCACACCCGCACCCGATGGGTAAATTTTACCGGCGGGTATTCCGCACCAGCGAACACACCCGAAAATTATATAGAAATATCATTTTTTAGTAAACAATATATGAAAAATTTAGAAATTTTCACACCACCAAATACAACTTCATCCAATATGTATATACTAAGTAGTGTTCACATAGACTTGGGATAAATAATTAGGTTATGTGGGCTAAATTGATTATGATAGTTAATAAATTGTTGCGGGTATTTTTTACCCGTGGGTACGTGGGTATGGGTAGTATACATCCATACCCGTACCCGCGTACCCGATGGGTAGAGGATTTCTTCCAGTAACACATCCGCGGGTAGAAAAATTCACCCATACCTGTATCTTAATCGGGTAAAATCCGTCGGGTACCCGAGTACCCATTGCCATCTTGATCCTGGTGAAGCCGGGCGCTTCATGTCCTAGGCTGTCAAGTTTGGCGCCGACATGTGGGTCCACGATCTCTCCTGCGTGTCGCTTCGTCCATTCGCGAACCCCATCTCGCTCCTGCGCTTCCCAGGCCACTGAGGCCAGCCGGATCAGGCGAGGTGGGGAAGTGGCGGTCACCGCTGCCCCGCCCCCATCCCTGCCCCTTCCTCGCCCCACCACCTCCGCCTATCTTGGTTGAAGCCACGGACCGTCCGCCGCAACACGCTGAGTTCGCGCTGACTCCTTGCCCGTCCGCCGCTGCCGTCGCATGCTGATTCCCCAAATCTCGCGCGAATCTGAGGCCCAGCGACTCCTCGTGGACCGATTCGCCGCCTGCACGTCCTGGAACGGCTCTGGTTTGAGTTGGTTTCGGAGGTGAGGTTAGGGGTGTGATGGATGCATACGGTGGAGCGGGCTTAATGTAGAGGGTCCTGACGGTTGACGGCGGGGCGCCCCGCGGAGGCAGTGCGGTGGCGCAGTCGATGGTGCTGGTGCCGTGGAGGACCATGAACCGCTGCTTCTCGAGTAAATGCCCGTGCTTAAGAGCTTCTGCATCGTGCTACGCGCCATGGCCTTCACAGGCCGCCGCTGTCGGGGTAAGGGCTTCTGCATCGTGCTCTTTGTCAATGGCACCGATCACGCCTACCATGGTCTCCACACCAAGTGAGGACAATCTATCGTTTGCTGTAGTGAGGAGGACGAGCTCCAGCCTCCAGCTGCTGCTGCACGCGAAGGGAGGCTGCGGCGGAGGATCCTCCCACGGCCAAGAGGACTCCGCCAGAATTAACTGCCAAGATACTGCATGTTCCTCCAATCGGACGAGGATCCTCCTCTGCAATTGCCAGTTGAGTCGTGGCATGCTTTCTCTTCTCATTTTGTGTGTGTGTGTGTGTGTGTGCGCCTTTGTGGAAACGAATCGTGATCAATAGAGATTGGCCTTTTTCATTTGTACTGATAATTAGAAGACATTTATCTAAAAAAGATAATTAGAAGAAGTACTCCAATATTTAGAGTGGTAATAAGTAATAGCTGTATGACAGAATGGAGTATTTGGACTGCGTCCAAAGCAAGGCCACATGGTTACAGTTTGTGTGCTGGAGACAAGCTCGCAGTTGAGCTCAGCTCAGCTATGCTATGCTTTACAATCTTCCTCCCTAGCATACATGTTTTGGTTAGCATTAAAACGTAACTAATAAGCATCCATGTGTCACTGTACGTGTGTGGACAATGTGTCAAAACTTATTATTTTCTGTGCTGCTTGATTATTTCAAATAATCGCTCAAATAGATGCTTAAATCATATGCGCGCTTTTATAGGATGAACATCTTTTTAATACTCTGAAACCTCATGATTTGAGCAATATGTTCTACAGATCTTTGCCACCACCAGCAGCCTCATTTTCCGGACAGAAAGAAACAATCGACGCATTCTCTGAATATGACCACTTCATCAAGTTGACATTTCAATCTGCACCAGGCATCCTAGCACAATTTCTCAATGTTCAGAAGTTCAGAGTTTTCCCCCTCTTTGAGAGGTTAGAAATTCAGAGCTAATGCAGCATGTGTATTGCTACCTTCAGAGTTTTGCTGCCTTGGTATTCTTTTGGCTTTGAGTTCCAAAATGTAGAAAGATATTTTAATTAATTATTTCCATGTCTTGCTGATTAATCACTGTAGGTTGCATGGTTTCACCCATGAATTAGAATACTCTAAAACTCATCTAATTTGTTTATGGATGAACTTGGATTGAGTCCTCTTATGGAACTACATCTGTGATGTAAATAATAAACTATTAATGTGGCCTGTTTACCATTCTTAATGGCCCTTGAGCATTGTTTGTCACGAGTGATTATGGACAACTTTATGCTTGTTGGTTTAAATATACTCATAACTCTTAGTAAAATTCGAAGTATATCTGTGACTGGTGCTGTAGCTGCCACCCAGTAGTAACTGTAAAAAGAGGAACAATAGGAGGAAGAAGACGAGTTACAGCAGTGTCGGGGACCAAAATAAGGGCCCCTTTGGGAAAAGCCCAACAAAACGCAAAACTAGGCCCCAAGAGGCCGATCATTGCGCAAATCCGGACCCACGGCCCCAAAGCGATTGGGAGGGCTCCTAGCCTCCACCTCGTCCGAACCCCTCTCCGCGAGGGGGGCCTCGGGCGGGTGCCGATTCTCCGCCACGCCCGAGGCTTCCGCTAGGGCCTCGGGACGAACCTCCCATTTCCGTCCCGCCCGAGCCCCAAAGAACCGGGGCTTGGGACGGACGCGCTCAGTCAAAGCCGTACCATTGACTTGACGCATATCCACCGCCACTCGTCCATACCCAGGTCGAGGGGCATCCCATGCCCCGGCTAGGATGGACACCGCCCCGTCGCGACTCACGCCGGCGCCACGCCGACGCGATCTCCACAATGAAGGCCACGCCCGCCAGCGTGGGGCCATGTGCTGCCTAACCTCATTTTGCCAGTCACGTCACCCCGATGCGGGGGTGGACGGACGCCCCTCCGGTCGACAAGCGGTCCCGCCCGTGAGCTCGAGGCCGGGATGGGCGGTTCTGGCGCCGGTGACCATCCACGGCTGTTCCAACCACTCCCCCGCACGACACCACGCCCGAGGCTTCTCGAGCCTCGGATCCCAGGCGGGTCAAAGCTACTGACAAGCTACGGGGCTCGGACACCCCCTCCATCACGCTTGTAACACCCGGTGTTACGTTAACCTAAACCTGCCATGTCATCATCATCATTGCATAAGCATTCATGATTAGAGAACCCTAATTCAAACAATTAAAAGGAGTTTACAATTCCAAGGTGTTGATTGAGTTCTTTTATATCACATGTGTATGCGTTTATAATTTAAACTTCACTCACATATTTACTTTTATCAATAAAAGCAATCAATTAAAATCAACCCCGGTGTTTGCAAGTGTTTGCCTAACCCTGACTCATACATCAAACAAGTTTTCTAAAGCAAATGGTGCAAAAGAAAGAATCAAATTTGAATTTGGAATTCAAATTCTAAACCCTAGCTCAAGTGGCTAAGTGTTGGAATTAGAATTTCACTTTCAATTTTGGTGAGCTAACCATAATTGATTTTATAAATAAAAGTTGCTAACCGATAGCACTATTTCAAAGTATGAACTTTGTACTTTGAAACCATGCCATTGGTTGGGTTTGAAAAGTTTCACAACACCATTAATTAATTGCCCAAAATTCCAATTTGAAATTCCTTTTCAAAAACCCTAAGTTTCAAAGTGTTTTTGCCCCCTTTTCAATTTCACCTCAAAATATTCAAAATTTGGGAAAACTCCAAAAATACAGTTTGTGCATATCTTTGAGCTCTACAACTTTGGTATATAAAGTTTTTCAAGTTTTTGAATAAAATTTTAAATAATTTCAAAAGTTCTTCACATTGGAAAGTGTCCCCTTTTGAGTTTTAAACTGCAATTCAAAAATTATTCAATTTCAAGAAAAACTTTCTATATGAAAGTTGTAGATCTTGAAAAAAAATGGAACAACTTTTATTTTTGGAGATTTTCATCTTTTATTCAAAAATCAAAAGTAATTTTGAAATCCTTAAAATTAAGGTTTTGCCCTCTTTTTTGAATTTGGATTTCAAATTCAAAATCCATTTGAAATATGACAAAACTTTCTAAATAAAAGTTGTAGAGCATGAAATTTGGGACAAACTGTATTTTGGGAATTTTTCATCTTTTATTCAAATTTCGGGAGTAATTTGAAAAGGGGAGAGAATGAGCCGGCAGCGTGCTACTGATAATGGGGGGGCACCTCACCCCCGCCCATGCCGGGCGGCCAGCCGGTCGCCGCCGTGGCTTCTCTCGGCCATTCCCGGGTTTCACGCGACGCCGCACACCTAGTCACTGCCGTGAAGCTTCTCGCCACCTCACCGGCCATTCCTTGCCCTATAAAAGACAACGCCGAGCGTCGACGTCTTCTCTTTCTCCTCTTGCGTCGCCGCCGGCCATCCTCTGAGCTTTGGCAAAATTCGCGCTCGTCGGTCGATCATCGTCCCCAAGCTTTTACACACTGTTCCGCCCCGTAGTTGCGCACCCACCAAACCTAGTGTTGCCTTGTTTCATCACTGGAGTCGTCGGGCGTAGCCGTTTTCTTCTTCGGTCCGTCCCAGCGAGGGCGCCGCCGAGCTCACCTCCACCGCAACCACCGCCCTGCTCCATCTCTCGGTCGAGCCATCGTGAGCACCGTGTCCTGGTGGCGCTCTCCATCTTCCCGAGCTTCTCTCTTTCACTCATGACCGGTAGCGGCGTTTTCGCGTTGCGCCACCGTGCTCCCGGCACCGGCCAAGACATCGTAGGGGTAGCTCCACCGAGCCTTGTTTGGCTTCGTGTTATACCTTGTCGGGATCGGGGAGTGAGAGAGCTGTTGGTGTTGATGGTTTCGCGGTTGGGTTCGTCGACGACGGTTTCGCCGTCGGCGCCGCCCGCCGCCGTCGTCGTTGAACGAGAAAGGAGAGGAGGAGATGGATCGACGTGCGGGGCCGACATGTCGGCGAGTGAGAGAGAAAGGAGAGAGGCGGGCCGCCGCCTGGCTTGGTTGGGCCGGGCCAAGGCGTGCGTCGCAGCGCAGGCCGCGGGGGAGCAGGCCGCGCTTGGGCGTGCTTGGGCGCCCAAAGTAGCCACGGGGAGAAGTAGAATGCTTTTCCTTTTTTTTTTCTTTTCCAAAAGCCGATTTCATCTTTTTGTTACCATTTATTTTGGGGCAAATTAAAATATGCAAAAAATATGATCTGAGCTCCTTGTGCTTTGATCTGTCAAGGAAAAATACTAACTCTGTTTTTACAATAAAATTTAATTGTGCTTTAATTTGCCCTTTAAATTAATAAAGACAACTTCCATGATTTTTAATAAATAAAATATAAGTCCAAAAATTATGAAATTTGTTTTGTGTGCTAATCAGATGCTAATGATCTTAATTATGAAGTTTGATCATGTTTTGACTAAGTTTTTTGTATTATGCTTAATTAATACCCTTGTTTAATTAGTGTTTAATTAATTAATCTTTTAGTTAATTAGGGTTTAATTAATCTTCAATTAGCAAGTTAATTAGTGGCTTTCAACGACTGTAAAAATGGTCAATAAATTAGTAATTAACCCTTAATCACTGTTAGTGTTGCTTGATTTTGGGATTGAGTGATGACCCTAGGTCATTAACCCTAATGACCTTCGGCATTTTATGTGATTGCGTATCGTTAGTCCGTCCGTCGCCGCCGACGCTAGTCATACCTTCTTAGTGCAACTATACCGTGAAGGAAAGTTGTACTCAAGATCGGTTAACAATCGTTGCATCATTATCGCATGCTCTTTTATTCTTGCATCGTAATCATGCATCTCAATCGTGTAGCCGTCTTGCCGTCGAAGAAGGTGTTCGACGTGAAGAGGTTGGTCCTGATCTCGGCGATTGCCATCGATAAACCTAACCGTCGAGCCCCAAGGCAAGCCCCGGATGCATTCAACCACCTCCTTGTATTTCGAAAAGCTTTTATATTGTATGTTCGATATGATGCATTAGGTAATAGGAGTTGTGTGATATCCTACTTTGGTGCATTAACCGTACCTTGCTATACACCACGGATACTGTTTTGATTTCGCAAATGCTAGTGTATGCTTAGTCTTGCTTTGATAGCCTAGGCTTTACAAATGAAATGTTTTCCAAAAATGTGATAACAAAGATCCCCGTTGAGGGCAATTACGAAAACCTGATGTTACTTGTTGGTATCCCTTCACTTTGATCGGGTCAAGGGTACGCAACAAGAGCATGATGATGAGTAAATTGAGACCGGGTGGAGTGACTTGCATCAGAAAGGGCTAGTGCCCTGGTGTAGTGTCGTCCACTTGTGAGTCGGTTAAGGACCGTCCGTTGTTTGGCCCTGGGATCATGAGGTTATTGGATAGTACTAGTCGCATGCTAATGGCGGTAAGCTCCCTTGTACTATCTTTGACGAGAACGGATACCGGGACGAGAGTAGCGTGTACCCATCCTACGGGGCCACCGTGGAAGGGGACCGCGGCGTAGGGAGATGGTGTACTGTACCTCGTAGCTAGGACCCGTTCTGGCCGGGAGAAATGCAAGCGTGAGTTGATGTATGTAAGATGTTCGGTCCTGCATACATCGTGTGGCTAGGAAGCCCCAGCTGGGTATATTAAGCGATTCGAATCATCGTGTGCTCCACGATATGGGAGCCGTGATCCGAGTCCCGGCATCGTAGTAATAATGGAAGTTGATGATGGAAAGTTTTGAATCCGATACATGGTTGACAAGTGATTGATGTAGTAAAATAAGGACTGGCTTAGTCTCTTGTTGCAAAGGTGTCATTTGATCTTGCTAAAGCCTCACCTTGATTCCCACTAGCCAGCATTCCTGAGTCTTCTCCCCAATTTTTGGTCGGGTAAGTCTTGCGGAGTACTTTTTGTACTCGGGGTTTGTTCAACCCCATTGCAGGTGAACCGCGTGAGCAAGTGTGTTACTGGCCCTTGCCGCATGACGGTCGTTGATGAAGTGGCCCGACGAGGAATAGCTTGTGTGGCCCGTGGGCGGGGCACTTTTGTTGTTTGATTATAATAAAGTTACGTAATGATGCTTCCATTTGTTTTGTAATAATGCTACTCGGTTTGTATAAATTTGATAAAAGTTTTGTAAATTAAGTTATTGTAAGTCTTCCGCTACTACGGTATTTTGTATGAAAACCTGTTGTAATCTTTGTGATGTCTCTGTAAGTATCGATCCCGAGAGTGATCGTGGTTTATCGGGGATCCACCCGACAGAACTCTTTTAGGTTATGTGGTACACAAGTATGGCTGACAGAGGTCTTAGGGACAATGTCAGGTGCTTGTGGGCCATATAATTTGGAAGGTTCTGCCACAACGCTCCACCAACTCCGAGCAGGGACGCCCGTCATTCCGGCCAACAGGGCCAGAAAGGCGACGCAGCATGGCCCCGTCACGTTCGCGGACAACCTGCCCACTCCGGAGCCTCGAACGAGGATACACGGAAACCCATGACTTTGCTACGAGCACGACCACCTCTTGTAAGGCCCGGTCCTCCCCTTACGCTATAAAAGGGGAAGACGGGCGCCCATACACACGGGCGACACATAAACCTCACACACGCCTGATATTGGCACTTCACTCAATCATCCACGAGACTTGGGACCCTGGTCCCTCTCTCATTGCTTGTACACCCTACCTACGAGCACTTCGGTGTAGGATAATACAAGAACACCTCTCCCCCACTGGACGTAGGGCCTTCTCTTACCCGAACCAGTATAAATTCTTGTGTTTATCTTGCACACCATCCGGAAGTAGGGAGCACGCACCACAAATTCACTCGTTGGTGCTAGGGCCACCGGTTCTAGCACCGGCGGTTGGCGTGCGGCCGAGGGCCTCCCGGGAGGAGACGCCGTCGGACACCACCGAGTGCACGACGGCGGCGATGACGACGAGGAGGATGGGTGGACGACGAGCCGCCGCCCTCCCGGGCACCCAACGTCACCTCCGGCAGAGTCCAGCCCCAGGTAGCGGCTCAGCTCGTCGTCCACCCATCCCTCCTCGCCGTCATCGTACTCGGTGGTGTCCGATGGCGTCTCCTCCCGGGGGAGGCCCTCTCGCTCTGGCGGGCGCCGCCGCAGCGCCAGCCCCTCCTTCTCCTTACGCTTGCGGGCATTGCGCTCCCGCGGCACTCTCCTTCTCCCTCCTCCTCGCCTCCGCGTGGTCGCGGTTAGCCTTCTTCTCCGCGGCGATCGGGGGCTTCGACGCCCTCAGCTTCTCCGAGAGCCCCTGCTGACACGGAGGGGATCAGGATTGAGGGAGGAGAGCGGAGTATGCGCCGAGCGGAGGAGCGAGGCTTACCAGGCTAATGAACCCCTTCTCTGGCCGCATGACGACCTTGAAGAGCTGCGAGGAGTCCACCGACGCCGCCGCTTGGGTCGGGGTCGAGGATCTCGGCATAGCCCAGTCCTCGGCCGCCATCCGGTGCCCTCCCAGCGCTGTTGCGGCCGCATGTCGCATAAATAAGGTACCGCCGCAGCATCAAGGGGCAAAGACACGCCGCCAGGAAGCCGGGCGATCACCGCCGAGGCGTCCAACCCCGATCGGGTTAGGTGCGCCAAAGCGGAGAACACCTTCTTCGGGCCGGCGTCACCTTCTCGGCGATCAACTCCTTCCGCCACGATGGCGGCTCGTAGTCGAACATCTTCCCGTGTAGGCCGGGAGGTGGTCGTCATCGTTGCGAAGGTAGAACCACTTGTTGTGCCGCCCACGGTTCGAGGAGGCGAAGCAGCGGGGATGTAGGCCCGTGGCTCTTAGACCGCAAGCTGCAGCGTGCGGTTTCTGGCCCGGACGGCCGGCCGCTTCCCCTTCTCCTTCTCCTTCTCCTTCCCCTTCTCCTTCTCCGTCCCGGTGGGGACTTCCGGGAGCTGGGGTGGCCTCGAAGAAGTAGAGCCACAAGTCCCGGTGGGCGTCGATGCCGAGGAATCCCTCGCCTGGCGCCACGAAACCCGCCCGCGTGCGTGATGCGATTGGGGGCGAGGTTGTGGAGCTCCGGGCCATAGTACTCGGGGAGCACGCGAAGAAGCGCCCACCGGCATCCCGAACCCGCGCTCATGGAAGGCCGTGAAGCTCACGATGTACCCAGGGGGGGGGGCGGGAAGCGATCGTCGGCGGCGGCACGATCCACTCCGGCCGCTCGGTGTTTGACCGAGCGCGCAGGAGCCCCTTCTCCACCGGCGCCTCTGCTCCGCCTCCGTCACGAACCACGACTCCCGATCCGCCGTGCCAACGATGTCCACCACAGGCACCATCGGGAAGGAAAGGCTGAGCAGGTGGCGGCGGAAGTTTCTTCCTCTCTTCTCTCCGCAAACTCGAGCTTTCTCTCCGGCGGGGGAAGGCAAAGGCGATTGCGACAAGAACGAGGAGGAGAGCCAACGCGGCCGCCGCATAGGTATTTATACCCGACGCGTCTCCACCGCTCCGTCTCCCGCATTCAATGCGTATCGGCTTCCGATCGCCCACTCGATGCACCACCTCGCACACGGCCCAAGCGGCACCACAGGCGGCAGCCGTAGCCACAGGCTCGAGGCGCCACATCGCGTTGCGGCGCGCACCCCACAAAGGATCCGGGGTCACGGGCCGGGGCCCTGCCACCACGCGTGGCCTCAGCAGAAGCCCGCAGCGCCGCACATCACATCCCCGTGGGACCCACAAGCACGCGGCAGCGCGGCAGCACCGCCACGGCGGGGAAAGTGGGACCCGCCACCTCCCCGGGCGGCGCTCCACGTCCCGCCCGCGGCGCTTGAAAAGCGCGCCCACGCCTCACGGACGGGGGCAAAAGCAGGGGTTTTTTCTTCTCCTCAAAGGAACCCGGGCGGCGACCCGTTTACGGTCGGAGGTTCGCTGGCTGGCCCATCTCGGGGTTCGACTTGACCACCTCGAGGGGCAACAGAGTCGGGGCAGCTCGGACGGCCTCATACAGCCTAGCCTGGCGCAAGCAGGGCCGTCCTAGCAGACATCCGAGGCCAGCATGGCAGCCAGAGCTAGGGGATCCCGCGTGGGGAGCACCGAGCCCTCGGGACCCGGCGGACGGGACCCGAGTCCCGCCTCGAGGCATACCGTGCAGGCTCTTATGAAAAACGCGCCTCCGGGCCCGGCCAACCCCCAACGAATGGGGCACGGGCGTTTCACTTGGATCTTCCGTTAACGGCTCGACGGATCTAGTCGTGTTCGACACTCGTCGACGATAGCACGACGAAATCCACCCTCTTCCCTGCGGAAGGGATGTGGAGGTGCGTAAAAAACTAGCGACTGAGTACCGATCGGATCTCCCTCGCCATCACGAGGGCTCAGGGGCTTCCCCAACACGAGGACCGACTCGCGAAAACGTCGCAAAACCAGCCGAACCCTCGGACGAGCCGACGGGCCCGGGGGCTCGGCACCACAAAATAACTTGCTCACGAGGGCACGCACAAGCCCTCGGATGAGTGCACACACTCCTCCGAGGCCTCGGGAGCTACACCCGACAGGTGCGCTCGCGCGCCCCCGCCGACGAGTACGGCTCCAGAGACAGAAACAAAACACGCCGCGCGGACCAAATACAAGCCCTCGGAGGAGTCCCAAGACTCCTCCGAGGCCTCGGGGGCTACACCCGCCCCGAAAGGCCTTCAAGCGCACCGCGGAAAAACTCCGAAGGTGACCGAGGAGGCGCGACCTTAACCTCTGAGCGAGTACACTCACTCATTCAGAGGCTCGGGGGCTACGAGCACGACCATCTCTTGTAAGGCCCGGTCCTCCCCTTACGCTATAAAAGGGGAAGACGGGCGCCCATACACACGGGCGACACATAAACCTCACACACGCCTGATATTGGCACTTCACTCAATCATCCACGAGACTTGGGACCCTGGTCCCTCTCTCATTGCTTGTACACCCTACCTACGAACACTTTGGTGCAGGATAATACAAGAACACCTCTCCCCAACCTGGACGTAGGGCCCTTCTCTTACCCGAACCAATTATAAATTCTTGTGTTCATCTTGCACACCATCAGGAAGTAGGGAGCACGCATCACAAATTCACTTGTTGGTGCTAGGGCCACCAGTTCTAGCACCGACAAGCAGAGCATTCGCGCTGTCACATTAAAAAATTTTGAGACTCTGTAGCAGTTGTCACCATTGAAAATTTTAAGACCCGTAGCAACGCACGGGCATTTGCTAGTCTCCTAAAAAGGTGAAACTGGACCCGTTCACCCCGTGGTGAAGCCGGGCGCTGCATCTCACCCTAGGAATTTTTCGGCGCCGACATGTGGGTCCCCGTCTGCCTGGCATCCCACCCCGCTTGGCCACCACCACCACGCCGCCCCGCACTCGCTCCCCCTGCTCTTGGCCCCTGCCCCTCCCCGTCTCCATGGACGCCGCCACGCCTTCTGGCTGGTGTCGCCGGCGTTAAGCCACCTCCTCTGCGCGGCCTCCCCGAAGTAGGAAGGGCTCCAATTGTCCGTGTCGCGTCTCTTTCTCCCTCTCGTTCGACAGAACACGCGCGTAGGAAAGACTGGCCGCGCCTCCCGCTGCTAGAGCTCTAGCAACCTTCTCCGGTGAGCCGGTGATGGCCGGATCGGGGAGATCCGGACTCCCTCTACCTCCCACAACCCCTTCTTCCACAGTGTTGGAAAAGCGGTCCCTAGGGTTGGGCTGACGCGGCCTGACGGCGGCGCACGGCTCGGCTGGGGTGATGTTGGGCCTGCTCTTCGCCACCATGGTGGTGGGCGGCTACCTCAAGGGCGCCGGAAAGTTGAAGCACCTGGCAAGCTCCTGTCGTGGCGGAGCCAGGGCGGCCGCGACCTGCTGTGCTGCGTCCGCTTCGTCACCGCGCTCGCCAGTGCGCTCTTTACCCACGACACCTGCTGCGTCGTGCTGGAGCTCGCCCCCGAGCGCAACCTCCCGTTAAGCCCTTCCTGCCCGCGCCCGCCACCAGCGTCAACACCGTCGAGAAGCAGCTCAGGGATGGGCAAGTTCATGCATCAAGTTCCTGATGCTTTCTGGAAAAAATAAATCTCTGTCTATGTACCTGTCTCTTGTTATTAGCTTTTCTCTTGTGAATGCAGGGCGGTGATTGGAGCAGTGGCTTGATTACGTGATTGGTACTGCTCTTGCGACTTGCGAATTGATCTATTCTTGGAGGATTTTTTTTAGTTTGCTCTTGGATTAATTTGTGATGGAAGTAATGATTGGCTGTGGATTAAAAACTTTAGATTAATGGAATTACAGAAGTTTATTTTCAATGTTTAAAAAACTAAGGACCAAGTGTATTCGATGAAGCAGCTGGGAGATCTTTTTCCCTTTTGGTTGGGAATTAGAATTATGAAACTGGAATAATATATAAGATGAGGTTTACCACAGTAATTTCTTCAGCTGTAACAAATTTTGGTTCTGCTTCGGAAGCCAATGTTGCCATCATGGACATGGGTTAATTAATATCTATCTTGTGCGTCAATTTAGAAAGGGTAGCAACAAAGCTTTTGCAGAAAATGGAGAAGATGGGATTTCAATGTTGATTCTGTATGCTGACTAAAATGTTCATGTTTTCTACAGAATTTGCACATGTGCTCTCCCGATTTTTCCCCTAGCTAGGCATGAAGAAATCAGGATTTATTTTATCCAAAGGAGATTAAGTAACTGATGCAATGTTTTTGTGCTGTCTGGATCGATTGCATTACTTACTTGAAATAACATGATGAGTAATGAAATTCCAATTTTATCATGATGAAGCTATTACCTCAGGCTTGATGCATTTACGTGTCTGACCTCATTCTTTGATTCCTTAGCAGTAGAGCATCTACTGCTTTTGAAAAATGAATGGTATTTTTTCTCGATTCTTTGTTTATTAGCAGTTTTACATACTTTGATTTGAGTTCTCCTTTTCTTTTTGTTCAGCTGTTGCTGGATATTCTTTCCTGGTGTTCTTCAGAGTTGTTTTTCAATTGGGATAACACATGTATAAATCTATTCAAACATCTTAAGGTAACTGCATAGCTGATACTTTGTTTCATCACCGCATGTTAGCAGGAGCAATTATTGACAGAACTTTGTCATTGTCAGCCATTGGCACTTATGGCTTAAATATTATACATCGTGGCTTAACTATTATACATCATGGAAGATATTATAAAGTTCAATTTTGAGTTTTGACTAATGTTTTGCCTGCAGCATTCCCCTTTGCCGGACACTTTTTCCTGCTCTTCGACTATTGGTCACCTGGTGAAATCAGCACAGGGCATGATGGCCATACAACATACCTTGTGGCTATCAAGTTTATCGAGGCTTGTCTGAAGTCATCCTTCAATAGCCTAGCTGTACCCAATATTTTAGAGTTTTTGTTGTCTAGCAGAAATATGCATAAAATGTTTCATTTGTTGTTTATGTTTTGTGCATCAGACCATCAGTACAAATTCCTGCATGTTAGCAGCTCAGGGGTAGTAGTGAGAAGCTGAGCTTGTTCCTGAGTAGCAGCAGCAAGCACTAGCAGTTAGCTTAGGTTCATCTTGTCATTCGCAGTAGCAACAATAAACTGTATGTTTACGAGCTCTGTTTACCTTTAGGTTGCATAGAATTTTTGTTTATTTCTTCAGTTAATTTCACTTGCCTAAGCTTAAGCTGTATTGGTTGTAGCAGTCTGTGACTCTGTGCATGTGTGTTGATAGGAGCAGAGTAGTTCAGTAGCAGCTGTAGTCATTCCTGTTGAATTTGCTTAGGACCGATAACGTTCAATTGACATTGGCCTACTATGTGAAAACTTGGCCTTCTTAAATGCGTAGGAGCGACATCATTCAATTCACCAAGCTGTATATGAAATGTTTGAAGATGGATCGATCATAATATGAGGCTCTCAAGTGAGCAAGCTTTGAAAATTATTGCAACAAAGTACTCCCTCTGTCCAAAAAAAGATGCAACTATAAGGTTTATTGTAACACCCTCGGTGTTACGTTAACCTAAACCCCGACATGTCATCATCATCATTGCATGAGCATTCATGATTAGAAAACCCTAATGAGAGTAACTAAAACAAGTTTATTTAATGTTAGGGTTTGGTTGTGCTCTTTTATATCGTATGTGTATATGCATGTCATTAAACTTCACTCACAATTTTACTTTTATTTATAAAAGTGATCAACTAAAAGCAACCTTGGTGTGTATAGTGTTTGGCTAACCTTGACTTACACCCTAACCAAGTTTTACAAGTCAAATGATGCAAAAGCGAGAACCAAAATTGAATTCGAATCCGGATCCCAAAACCCTAACCCTAGTGGTTGTGTGGAATTCGAATTTCATTTTCAATTTTGGTGAGCTAACCGTAATTAATTTTGTAAATAAAAGTTGCTAACCAATGGCACCATTTCAAAGTATGAAGTTTGTACTTTGAAAATATGCCATTGGTTGGGTTTGAAAAAAAGTGCCACAACTTCATTAATTAATTGCCCAAAAATCCAATTTGAAAATCCTTTTCAAAATCCAAATTTTAAAAGCCTTTTTTTGCCCCTTTTACAATTTCACCTCAAAATATTCAAAATTTGGGAAAACTTCAAAAATACAGTTTGTGCATCTCTTTGAGCTCTACAACTTTGGTATATAAAGTTTTTCAAGTTTTTGAATAGAATTTGAAGTAATTTCAAAAGTTGTTTGAATTGCAAAATGCCCCCTTTTGAGTTTTAAACTCAATTTCAAAAAATTATTCAGTTTCATGAAAAACTTTCTACATGAAAGTTGTAGATCTTGATAAATGGAACAACTTTTATTTTTGGAGATTTTCATCTTTTATTCAAAAAATTAAAAGTAATTTTGAAATCCCTCTAAGTTAGGATTGGATCTCTTTTCAAATTTCAAACTGCAATTCAAAATTTATTTGGAATTTGGCAAAACTTCTTTAATAGAAGTTGTAGAGCATAAATTTTTGAGCAACCTGTATTTTTGAAGATTTTCGAGTGCAGTTCAAATTTTTGGAGATTTTGAATAAAACAGTTTCAAATGCGAGAGGGGGTGAGGTGTCTGCTACAGATAGCGAGCACAGTGCATGGCATGGGCGCCGAGCTCGCTGCCGGCCGCCGTGGCTGCTCTCGCTCCTTCCCGGTTTTCGCGCGCTGCCGACCAGCTCACCGGCGCCGCGAAGGTCCCTTCCACCTGTCCAACTCGTCCTTGCCCTATAAAGCCCAGAGCCGGCCGTCGATTTCCTTCTTCTTTCTTCCCTGCTCGCCGCCGGCCGCCGCCCTTGAGTTGCGAAATTCACGCCCCACGCGCCATCATCATTTCCTCAATCTCGCCAGCAGCTCCGCCTCGCTTTTGCGCACGCCCCGAGCCTTTAGTTGAGCCGTGAGACCGTCTGTATCGCCGAACCGAGCCATCTCCTTCACCTCCGGCCAACCGCCGCCGCCGTGGTAAGCCATCGCCGTTCATCCTCCTCTAGCCCAGCTCTGGGTCATGTTCGTGTCGTGTCGGGTCCGCCTTGATCCGCTGACCGTGTCGGTGTGTTTGGTGCCGCCGGAGGAGCTCCGGTGAGCTCGTCCGACGAGCTCCAGCGCCGCCATCCGCCTCGGCCACCGTTGCGCCCGTTCCAGTGAGGCTCAGTGGTCGTGTAGTTGCTTGCTAGGCGCGGTACGATGAGAGGAGTTCGACGGTGCAGTTTTTTTCGCCGGAGGGTCATCGCCGGTGACGAACCGCCGTCGGCCGCCGCCGTTTCACTGTGCGTCGCCGGAGAAAGAAAGAAGAGGGAGGGGGAAGAGAGGACTGACAGGGCTGGCCCGCCTGTCAGCCAGAGGGAGAGAGAGAGGAGCCGCGCGTGCGCGAGAGAGCGGGCCGAGCCGGGCTAGTGGGCCGCACAGTAAGCCCGAGGAGAGAAAGAAATGCTTTTCTTTTTCTGTTTTGATTTTCTAAAATTGATATTCATATTTTTGTAGTAAATTCTTTTGGGCAGTTAAAAATAAAATAAAAATATGAGTGTGCTCCCTGTGTGATGCTCTTCACCAGAAAAATACTAACTTTGGTTTTCAATAAAAATTATTTGTGCTAAAATTAGCTCTTTTAATTATTAAATGCCACTTCCATGATTTTTAATAATTAAGGTATAAGTCCAAAAATTATGAAATTTTTTTGTGTGCTAATCAGATGTTAATGATCTTAATTGTGAAGTTTGGTCATGTTTTGATTAAGTTTTGTATTATGCTTAATTAATACCTTGTTTAAATTAATGTTTAATTAGTTAATTTCTTGATTAATTAGGGTTTAATTAATCTTTAATTAATCTCCAATTAGCAAGTTAATTAGTGGCTTTCAACGACTGTAAAATGGTTAATAAATTAGTAATCAACTTTAATCACTATTAGGGTTGCCCGATTTTGGGATTAAGTGATGACCCTAGGTCATTAACCCTAATGACCTTCGGCATTTCATGTTGATTGCGTATCGTTAGTCCGTCGTCGTCGACGCTAGATATACCTTCTTAGTGCAACTATACCGTGAAGGGAAGTTGTACTCAAGATAGGTTGACAATCGTTGCATCATTATCGCATGCTCCTTTTATTACTGCATTGTGATCATGCATTCCACTCGTGTAGCCGTGCCGTCTGAAGAAGGTGTTCAGTGTGAGAAGGTTGGTCCTGATCTCAACAGTGTCATCACTGCTCCTAACTTCGTCGAGCCCCAAGGCAAGCCCCGGATGCATTTAAACATTTCCTTGTATTTCGAAAAGCTTTATATTTTATGTTCCAGATATGATGCATTAGGTGTAGGAGTTGTGTGATATCCTACTTTGATGCATTTACCGTACCTTGATATATTACCCTGGATACCTGTTTTGATTTGGAAATGCTTAGTACTCGCTTAGCCTGGCTACTAGTGTAGGGTTTTGATAAAATGTTTTTAAAGGTGTGACAACAAAATCCCCTTGAGGGCAATTATGAAAACCTGATGTTACTTGTTGGTATCCCTTCACTTTGATCGGGTTAAGGGTACGCAACAAGAGCATGATGATGAGTAAACTGAGACGTCGGTGGAGTGACTTGCATCAGGAGGGGCTACTGCCCTGGTGTAGTGTCGTCCACTTGTGTCGGTTAAGGACCGTCCGTTGTTTGGCGCTGGGATCATGAGGTTATTGGATAGTACTAGTCGCATGCTAATGGCGGTAAGCTCCCTTGTACTATTCATGCGAGAACGGATACCGGGACGAGTGTAGCGTGTACCCATCCTACGGGGCCACCGTGGAAGGGGACCGCGGCGTAGGGAGATGGTGTACTGTACCTCGTAGCTAGGACCCGTTCTAGCCGGGAGAAATGCAAGCGTGAGTTGATGTATGTAAGATGTTCGGTCCTGCATACATCGTGTGGCTAGGAAGCCCCAGCTGGGTATATTAAGCGATTCGAATCGTCGTGTGCTCTACGATATGGGAGCCGTGATCCGAGTCCCGGCATCGTAGTAATAATGGAAGTATGAGAATGAAAGGTATTGAATCCGGCATATGTTTGATAAGTGATTGTTAAAATAAGGATTTGGCTTAGTCTTTTCCGCAAAAAGGGTGTCTTTGATTCTTGCTAAAGCCTCACCTTGATTCCCATTAGCCAGCATTCCTGAGTCTTCTCCTCAATTTTTGGTCGGGTAAGTCTTGCGGAGTACTTTTTGTACTCAGGGTTTGTTTAACCCCTGTTGTAGGTGAACCGCGTAAGCAAGTGTGTTACGGCCCTTGCTGCATGACGGTCGTTGATGAAGTGACTGACGAGGAATAGAATGTGTGGCCCGTGGGCAGGGCACTTTCGTTGCGTGAGTGTAATAAAGTTAAGTAATGATACTTCCATTTGTTTTGTAATAATGTTACTCTGGTTTGTCTAAGTTTGATAAAAGTTTTGTAAATTAAGTTATTGTAAGTCTTCCGCTACTCGGTATTTTGTATGAAAACTGTTGTAATCTTTGTGATGTCTCTGTAAGTATCGATCCTGGAAGAAACGTGGTTTATCGGGGGTTCACCCGACGGAACATTCTAGGTTATGTGGTGCACAATTACGGCTGACAGAGGTCTTAAGGACAATGTCAGGTAATTGTGGGCCATATAATTTGGAAGGTTCTGCCACATTTATGTCAATTAAACTAGCTCAAGTTTGATCAATTTGTGATGTATAGTATTGATATTATTTATGTCTCAAAATGTGTCAAATTATTTATTATGAAAATATATTCTGTAATCATTTTAATAATACTTATTTTGTATCGTAAATGTTAGTATTTTTTATAATTCTTGTCAAAGTTCAAATCATTTGACGTTTATGTATTTGAACATGGCTCAAGATAGCATATTGCTAAGCCAAGTTAAAATCTACTTGTCTTTGTTTTTTAAAAACACTATTTTTTCATACTCTTATAGCATTGAAAATTTTGAGACTCTTAACCTACTATTTTTCCTTACCCTTATTGCATTGAACATTTTAAATTACCCGTAGCAACGCATGGGCATCTGCTAGTATCCATATATAAGAAAACATCATGTGATAATTGTCCAATTTTAATAGACGGTTTTTCCCTAAGGAACCACAAGAAACCATATGTGGTAAGTGTTTCCACACGAGGCTCAGATCATAACGTGGGATGGCCTCCGTTGTACTCCATCTATCTATGCTCTCCAAGCTTTCAGTCACATGTGGAAAAGGCTAAGAGATGCATGCCTAGAAATTTCATTTTGTAGTACTAAGTCGAGTGCTAGATAAAGCTATCATTTTCTAAAGATGTGTTGTGTAGGGTTTTAAATGTTGTTTGGCCTGATTGGTTAAGTCACTTGTGGTACAACCTATTCACTCGGATTGACATACTCGATTTGGCATATGTGCTCATGTTTTTTAGGATTATTTTAATTTTTAACGACGCTATTCTCTCAGTGACACCTAGCGTGCCCATTAACAATAGGAAAACATCCGGTGATTCACCAATCTTAAGATTTATCGGCTGATGAGTTAGGATGATATATACGGTTATAAGAGTGAGCATGCAAAAGTATGTGCAAGCATTGTCGATGATCTTGTGTTTAAAAAATATTGCTTACCGGTTGGACGCAAAACAGCTACAAAGTAATTCTCCCCTTTCAAGAAAAAAATTCTAGTCATTCCTCCCGTATCAAACAGATGCATGCAAGTTGTGAAAAGTAAAGAATACAAGAAATACAGAATGCAGAAGATCCTTCCTGCCACTTGTGGAGCATGTTTGGCGTAGTCTTGGGGCTCCGGCTCCTTCTCCTTCGACATTGTGTTTTGTACTGTGCTGAGCTGTTGCTGCTTTCCAAAGTGCTCCGGCTCCTTCCAAAATGTGCTGTGAAAGTGAGGGAGCCAGAGGAGCTGCAATTGGTGACTCCGGTGGCTCCTCCACAGTGCAACTACCTGGGGAGAAGCTATCTTATAGGTAGTGGGTGCAAATATACCCCACCAGACATGTCTATGCACCCACAAGGCAAGCACATCCCCCTCTAGTTTACTCTAGCTTCGCCACTGACTACAGTACTTCTACAGTGCCCGAAGCCAGACGTGCCGGAACACCACCAAACACGCCCTGAACTTCACTGCAGTTCGGGAACAGGGTCCCCACTGAGTGGAACCGTATTGAGTATGCAGTGGAAAATGGAAGTTTCCGATTGATGACAACGCAGGCTTATAGCCAGATGACTGGCTCATCAAAGTATGTAAGCTCAGTTTGCAAAAAAGTCACGCAAATTTGTCTTGTTGCAGCCATTCTTGCACCTCAATCTTTCACTTTGAAACAATCACCATGAGCAAATATTCTTATTAGAATGTAGAGTCTGGTCGTAAAGAAAACAAGAGATTTAAAAAAATGAATGATTTTATTGATTGATGTGTTTGAATACACAGCGATTATACAAGTACACATGCTCAAGAGGTGTTTAGTGTGTTTGTGAGCAACTGGTCCTTTCGGGATAGGTTTCGGTCCTATACAGGTAGCACTAATCTTCATTAGCGACCACCTAATAGCATAATAATCTGCTAATTATGACTAGCTAGTTCTAAGACTCCTTGATCAACTTGCTACTTATAATCTTAATTCGATAATCCTTTGACTGATAACTTCTCTAAAAGCCCTGTGAAAAAAAAAATTGAGGAGAAACTAAAGCTAGCTTTTATATGTTATTAAACTCATTTAAAACACATTCGAAAAAAAAATAAGAGGAAAATGATATGGCATATATGGATTGTTGTCTCACTGTAAAGGATACGCGCTAAGCCGATAATTAGGAAAATGATTATGGACAGAGACCGACTAGATTTGTTTCAGGTTTTGTTTTTCCCTTGGCCTTATTAAGAAGAGGGCTAAGATGGGCACCTTGACCTGCTACAGGGAAAACAGATAAATGCCTCGCTAGAGAATATGTGTGATCTAAGTTATGGTTGAAAGCCATTGAACTTGAATGATACATTTTTGAGTTGCAATGCCGACAAGACATGTATTTCTGGAGTTCACTAAGCAATAGGTACGTCCGCACATGCATGATTATACAACCCCCACCTGAATCATCAGTATTCAACTAGAGGTTGATGGTTCACAGTTGCTCAGCCAGCAAACCTCTAACACCTTTCAAAAATAAAGGGCAACCTCAAATATGAAATCCCACGATCCCACAAAGGACAAGCTACCAACATTCTTCTTGGTGAACCGTGCTCATCATCAGCTTCAGCTCCCTTCTCTGGTCTCCTGTTATATATGGTCGACAAGGTTTACAAGCGCTACAGCCAAACTAGTGGCTGAGCAGCGCACCAGGGCGAGCGCGCACGACGTCGGTGCGCTGTCACCAGTTCGGCCTTCGGCGGCATCGTCGCAGTTATCAGGATCCCAGACTTTGGGAGTTAATTTGTTTAGGAGAGTTTTATCCCTTTTATCAGGAATAGTTTGTTAGACATTTGTTATAAGTTGGAAACATTCTTGTTAATTAAGATTTAGCCAGAAATTGAGACTAATCTCTCTCGCTCCCTGGCGTCTCAGCTCTCGTTTGCACTTGCGTTTTCTTTCCCTCACACCAGCTCTCGTTAGCATGGCGCTGCGCAGCAAGTCCCGCGCGCGCCGCGCGGTTTCTCTCGGCCGGCGATGTCCCCCCTTTACTTAATCAGGGCTACATGAATGGTTACCCTGTGATACGTCTGAAACAGTGTGGCAGAGGTGGCCAGTAGCATTTATTGTACCGTCTACAACGGCTGCTGCAACATGGAGAAAAACGAGCCAACCTGTCCTTGCTCTGTTCACTACAGCCACCAGCATACGTGCTGGTGGCTGTAGTGAACAGAGCAAGGCTGGTGGCTGTAGTGAACAGAGCAAGGACAGGTTGGCTCGTTTTTCTCCATGTTGCAGCAGCCGTTGTAGACGGTACAATAAATGCTACTGGCCACCTTACCATGTGGAAGGCCGCGCCACTTCCTTAGCAACTGTAGTGTACAGTTCGAAAGAGCCATTCCGGATTCCAGCAGGGAAATGTATCTCAGATGAAGTGCAAGAAGTGAATGCATGAAGGCCGGCTCATTCACACCAATAAACCTACCCACACAGGAAAATGAACAACTAAATATTAACTTAAATCACTAGAACTATAGACTGCATAATTACTTGATACAACACATTAGTCTGCTCATAGAAAGTAGTAAAACAGTAATGTATATATTATATTTAAATGAAATAAAAAGTTAGTTAAAATGCTGACCCAATAAACTTGACAAACACGTTTAATTGTAAACCTGACATAGAAGACCGACCAATAGATGGGAGGGGTCAAACCGGGCCCAGTTAACCAGCAGCTAGGCCAAGGTCTTCCTAGGTGATTCCCACCAATGCAAGTACCAAAACGCTGCACGTCACCAACAGCAAACTCTTACTTGCATGATATATACCCCAACAACTAAGCAACTATGTATATCAACAATTAAGCGAATCATTTCCATCATAAAACCATGCACAAATATGGAGAGACGACAAACACTCCATTGTAACCATAACCATAAACCCGAAACCCTAAACCCTAAACCCCAAACCCCAAACCCTAACCATAACCCTAAACCCGAAACCCTAACCCCTAACCATAACCCTAAACCCTAAAATCTAACCATAACCCTAAACCCTAAACCCCAAACCCTAACTATAACCCGAAACCTGAATCCCTAACCCCTAACCATAACCCTAAACCCTAAAATCTAACCATAACCCTAAACACTAAACCCTAACCATAACCCTAAACCCGAAACCCAAAAACCGTAAACCCTAGACGACCAACCCCAAACCCTAAACCTGAAACCCTAAAACCTAAACCCCAAACCCTAAACTCTAAACCCTAGTACTAAGCAAACAAGGATCTTGCAACGCATTCCAATAATCAATAGATGCATAATTATGCTTCGACGAAGAAGCCAATAGTGTGCAAACAATGAACACCACAAAACGCATCTTTTGAGCCTAATTACTCCTTGATTAGCCATAAGTGCTACAGTAACCCACATAATTATCGTTGAGTGCTACAGCAACCAAATGATTTGCCTCGTTGTTTCCAGCCGAGTTATGAAATTAGTTTTTAATTAGTGTCCGAAAATCTTTTCTAACATACGGTCAAACATCTGATGTGACACCCAAAATTTTTCACCCCACCAATTAAACACCCCCCTAACCAAGAAGACCCCAGAGCTGCCGTGCGAATGCGTTTGGACTCACCTACTCCCTCCATCCCTAAATAAGTGTCGCCGTGGGATGCATGCCATAAATTTGACTTAATTTGTAGAAAATGCGTGCAATATTTATATCCCCAAATAATTTTGTTAAAAAAACTAGATCCAAAGATCTTTTCAATGATACTAATTATGATACTAATCGATAATATTTATTATTTATTAAAATTACCGGCAGTTATTTCTCGGGAAGCGAAGGGACATTTATTTAAGGACCGAATGCGCAAAAGATTCAGATTCCTACACGATACAGTGCGAATATAATAAATGCGTGTGCTGTATAATTAACAAGACCTTGCGTTGCACTCTAACGTCCATCAGATAAAACACTATTCAACTGATAAAGTTGTCAGATATATTACGGGAGCTATTACAGCTGCCGTCTGAACGAGCTCATAAGATAGCTTAATGACGCACGAATCTTAAAACATATCAAACGGTTGCTGGTGGGGGGACATCTGCGTCCCGTGCCACTGAAACATTCGGCGGCCACCGCCTCGGCAGTCCCAAGGGACGGCCGGTGAGTACGACCTGGCCACCTTCGCCATCGGCACGCCGCCGCAGCCTGTGAAGATGACGCTGGACACCGGCAGCGACCTCTTCTCTGGACGCAGTGCCAGCCGTGCGAAGCCTGCTACTACCAGCCCCTCCCTCCCTTGACATTGCCGTTCCCTTGCAACTCCTCGACATGCCAGCAAAACGACGAAGAAACGCGGCGTTCACGCGATGCTCGTGCGGCAGCGATTCGTGCTCGTGTCGACGGTTTTATTTCTTGGGATGGATATATAAGAACGCGCCGGAGAACGACGGCTCGAGAAGGTTGCGGTGCTTGAGCTGAACGTGCCAAGCCACGAAAGAGAGATGGATGGGACATCGAGTCCACAGTATACAAGCAAATAGTATGTTATAAATATATTTTGTGTTGAAGATGATTTCACTTTTCCAGAATATAAAAAGAAATGGTTTTATATTTCCAAATTTCCAGAGGAATATGAAGAATGAGAATTGAGCGAATTTGATTTGAATCAAGGGGAAGATCAGCGAATTTGATTCGAGTCAAGGGGAAGATCGAGGTAGGAAAATTCAAGGAATATTTTTGGTGCCACAATAAATTCTAGAAAGCACACAAACACTCAAACAAGCATTTCAAACATACAAATCCAACGTAATTGCATATGGTGAATTTTGATGCAAGATTTTTAAAAAACATTTCTAAATTGGTTTTTCCGAATTTAAATAGTCAGGGTTTTAATTTGTTGTAAAGTTTAAAAGTTCAAATTTTTAGTGAATTTTAATATGATGCAAAACACATGGTACGTGTTACACCTTTAAACACCATGTGTTCACATTTATAAAGATTTGGACGAGGAAGATTAATTAGACATGAGATAGAATTAATTTTGTCCAAATAACATCAAAGTTTAGATTAGCCATGGCAAGTTATCAACAAATATTAGTTTAGTCATACCTAGTTATCATCAAATTACATTTAAGTAATAGCAAGTTATCATTAATGTATAGTTAAGTCATACTCTCTCGTACCTCAATAGAGGTCGTTGTAGGATTCAAAAAATATATAAAAAGAAAGTCATTTTAGCTTCTTAGCGTGGGTCTCACTCTATATCACGGTGCAGCACCGATCCATCCATCACTTTTCTAGCTCCATGTCGTCCACTATCACATGAATAAAAAAATATAAAGAAATAGAAGATGGGACGGAGGGAGTATAGTGCTACTCTCTTAGTATTCGATCGTCTCTATAGTAAAAGTGGTCCTGTTCCTGAAAATTATTTTTGTGATAGTGTCTAACTGCTGCTGCATGTCTTCACGCGCTCACACTACTGTGACTTGGAGCGATAAGTTACATTACAACTCGGTCCAAATTAAAGATGACCTGGACCTATACTTTTCGATCGGTAGGTAGAACTCTTCTAGAAGAATATTACGGACTATTCCTAGGTAACCGTGTTTGGTTAGCGAATTATTAGGCCAACCTCAGTGGAGAATTTTAAGGGCATTAAACACGCTGACATGGCACTGTATTGATAAAAAGAGAGACTAAGAGTTTTATGGGAGTAGAGATAGTTTTATGAGGATAAAACTCTTCTACACTGTTTCTAAAATTTTAGTGCATTGGAAACTAGGTCGTGAAATCAAAGACTGTCTAAACCAGCACGTGGTGAAGAATATGCATGAACATCGACAGATAGACAACACAGTATATAATATAGGGCCGGGGCTAGCTCCTAGGGTTAACTAAGTGGTGGTGAAGACGCACACAGACACAGTACAAGTAAACACACATACGCATTACTGCTAGTTAATTAATTAGAGTACTTGCATGTACATCTAGTGATGATCAACATGCAGAGGGAGAGGGTAGGAGCCGCCGTCCTACTCGCGCTGCTGGCGGCGCTGGCTACTATTTCAGCATGTTCATCCACCAGCGGCGCCGCTATTAGGATGCAGCTCAGCCACGCCGACGCCGGGCGCGGCCTGAGCCCCGGCGAGCTGCTGCAACGCATGGCGCTGCGCAGCAAGTCCCGCGCCGCGCGGTTCCTCTCCCTCTCCGCCGGCTCATCGTCGGCCACCATCTCGGCAGTCCCAGCCCCAGCGGAGAGCGAGTACCTAGTGAGCCCCGGTGATGCCGTCGTCCTTGAGCGCGAACGTGGACGCCGGCACCGGCAGCGTCGTCGACCCCACCGTGATGCTCTGCAGATTCAGGTAGTAGGAGAACGTCGAGGTCATGTTGAACGGGGTAGTCTGCACGGTCGCGCCGCCGCCGTAGAGGTTCGCCGGCGGCAGGCCGAGCAGCACGGCGCTGGGCGTGGACCCGGTGATGTTGGTGAAGCAGTAGGAGAAGTTGTCGACGTTGAGCTGCGACGGAAGGGACAGCGCGCCGCGGCCGAAGCCGGCGATGCCGGTGCCGGTGGAGTTGAAGTCGAGCGGTCCCTGGTTAAACAAGCCGCATCCGAAGGCCACGCCGTCCACGGCCGCGCCGCCGTCGAATGTGCACGTGTCCGCGGCGAGGACCCCGTCCGTCTCCGACAAGTCGGCGTACATGCATGTAGGTGTAGACGCATGTCTGGTTGCCCCAAGCTTGGGTGTCACCGCCGCACGACGGCCATGGCAGCTGCTGGCACGTCGAGGAGTTGCAGGGGAACGGCAGGAACGTGCTGGAGCTCGACATGTCGAAGGGAGGGAGCGGCTGGTCGTAGCAGGCTTCGCACGGCTGGCACTGCGTCCAGATGAGATCGCTGCCGGTGTCCAGCGTCATCTTCACAGGCTGCGGCGGCGTGCCCATGGCGAAGCTCACCAGGTACTCGTCTGCGAACGGTTCGCCCTTCCCTGGGACCGCCGACACGGTGGACGACGAAGACGACGACCAGCTGGAGAGGAACCGCGCGGCGCGGGTCTTGCTTCGTAGCACCATGCGTTGCAGCAGCTCGTGTGGGGTCAGGCCGCGACCGGCGTCGGTGTGGCTCAGCTGCATCCTAATCACCGGGCCGACGCCGGCACCGCCGCTGCATGAAACCGGCAGCACTGCTAGCAGCGCAAGTAGGAAGAAGCCGCCGGCTACCTTCTGCGTGTTCATCCCTTGGTTCATGAGCATGACCGCACACGTTCTGCAGGACGCGTCGGAGGAAGAGCCTCGCTGGAATTAACCGTGATATATGCAAGATAAGCAATGGGGTTTTTTTTTTTTTGATACTGGCGGCCTTGGCCTCCCCGACCTACGCCTCCTGGGATGCGCCCTTCGATTGAGATGGGAATGGTGCCGACGGTTTGACCCCTCGTCCCCGTGGGCAAATTTACCTTGCAGCCTGGAGCCCGTTGTCGAGGCAATGTTCCGCGCCTCCGTCCATGTGGTCGTGGGGGACGGCGCTTGCACGCGCTTCTGGATTGATTCATGGCTTCCGGACGGCCCCATCTACCTCTCCGCGCTGCACGTCTTCGCGCGGGTTCGCACTAGGCGCCGGGGACGCTGCGTCCACGATGCTCTCTTCAACCTCCAGTGGACTCGGGATGTGGGTGGTGCCCGGACCGCCATCGTCATGCTCGAAATGCTGGAGCTTAGTGACAAGCTTAGGGATGTCACTCTTTCCCCGGGGGCGAGGACAAGTTCGTGTGGAAGTAGATGTCCGACGGGGTGTACTCCAGCTCCTCCGCTTACCACGCTTTCTTCTTCGGCAAGGAGGCCCTGTTCGGCGCCAAGGAACTATGGAGCACGCGTGTGCCACTAAAGGTGAAATTTTTCTTCTGGCTGGCTCTCCATGGACGGTTTTGGACTGCGGAGCGCCGTGCCCGGCATGGCCTCCAGCCGGATGCTCGGTGCGCCCTTTGTGACCAGGCGGATGAGTCCCAAGACCACCTCCTCGCTTCCTGCGTCTATTCCAGGGAGGTTTGGCACCGGCTGCTGTCCTTGGCCGGACTGGAGCGCCTCGCCTCGGGCCAGGATGACGGCATCATCGTCTGGTGGATTAGCAATCGGAAGGCAGCCCCAGCTCCGCTTCGACGAGGTTTCGATTCCCTCGTGCTTCTGGTTTGTTGGGAAATTTGGAAAGAGCGAAACCGGCGGACGTTCGACGGGATCAGCCTCACAAGCCCTCGGCTATTGCTTCGGATCAGGGAGGAGATCGACGCGTGGACTCTTGCGGGGTTCCGTGAACTTGGAACGCTGGTTGCCTTCTTCGGCCAGCCGGCTACACAGTGACCTCGCCTGATCCTCCACCGACGCGCAATTGTTTTTTCAGTTAGTACAACTAGCCCTGCTGCACCATTAGAGCCGGTGATTTATGTTGTGTGTTTTGTTTAACCGCGCCGCGGCATCTCGCCCCGGGAGGCAAGCGTGTAACTTGAACTCCTTATTCTCCTAGTGCAATACATGCAAATGCATGCTTTCGAAAAAAAAACCCCACACGTCTAGGAGAGAAACTCGGCAGGACGGCTTTAATTTGGCCTGGTCGGCATGACCACTCTAGATCTTCACCATTGTTGAATTAATGCATATCATCAATAATCAAGAGCAAGGGAAAAATAGTAGATTTGAATAAAACAAAATATAGATAGATAGTAGATGTATTAATTGATGCTAGGTTCAATTATGTGTATCAATTTATGTGTATCAATTTGGCCGTCACCCGTTATTGTTATAGTTATATTCTTCGCTATATTGAGTACAAGAATAGATCTATAGAATTACATGTATCTTCTTGTTATACGTGCTTAATACAGATATACTACCTCTGTCCCTGAAAGCTGTAACTTCCAAAATCCGTGCCAGTCAAACTTTTTTTTTAACTTTGACCAACTTTATAGAAAAAACATCAATATCTATGATATAAAGTAAGTGTCTTATAAAAATACATTATATGATAAATCTAATGGTACTAATTTAATACCATATATTTTAGTATTTCTTTCTAGAAATTTGGTCAAAGTTTAAAAATTTAGACTTAAGATAACTCTAGAAATTGCAGTATTCAGGGAAAGAGAGTATCGTCAAAAACGCCATGTTCCCAAATCCCAACGAACAAAAAAAAATATTTTTGATTTCCTTGGTTACCAGCAAACATCCAACGTATCCCAATTGGACTCTGTGATCGGACATGCTTTATCTGTTTAGCCCTATGACACACGTCTGTGCCTGCATGTAGGCCCGTCCAATCAATTAACTAAACCTGCATATTACTCAAGGAAACATGAACGTCTTATTAAAATGCACTTGTCAGTCTCTAAATAACTACCATTTTCACTTTTCAGAAATAGTTTTGACTAAATATATAAAAAAATTAATATTTATGGTACAAAATTAATATTATTAATTAGATTGTTAAATCTATTTTCATAATAGATTTTTTTGAGATACAAATATTGCATGTATTTTCTACAGATCTAGCCAAACTTATGGCATGAGAAAAAAGATATTTAGATACAGAAGGAGCAATATATCTCTTTAATTTGAATGTAATGCACCCGAACTTGATATTGCCGCTGCTTGATAATATTGCACAAGAGTCCACACGTATCGGCTATATGGAACCTTGATGTTGGTGACTGGTGAGCTTGGAAGGAACCTCCATGACGAGTCTATGAAGAGCAAATAGCACTACACCAGAACATATACAATCAATAAACATGCAATCACTGCCGGGTGTGGTACGGTGGAGCCGACATTGAGTACTTATCACTGCCGGATGGTAAACCTAAGATTCAAAAAAAATAGCGGGAAGCTAATCCACTGACAATGATGGTACGTATCACAACCAGCTAAAACCATTTAAGTTCAAACTACGAACCAATATGATCTATCGATGTTCATGCATGCATGTTTTCACCACGCTCTGGTTTACAAAATCAATGCAAAACTGTGTAATTATTTCTTCACACGTGCGTGGAACATGATAATTAGCTACTAGGTTTACCGTCGAGTAAACCACAGGGGCGAAGCTAGGGGGTTGACCCCTTCAAAATGTGACATATATCCTAGTATAAATTTACTACTGCTAGCTAGTGTAGTTAGGTGATGATTAATAATGAAGCTGACCCCTCTCGCTATCCGGCTTCGCCCCTGGAGTAAACAACGCAATTAGCTGGGAACAAAGTCGTATTCTCTAGAAGTTCTAATTAACCTACCCATCGAGAAAACTAATAAGCTCCAGGTCGTCTTTGGACCGAGCTGTAAATGTAACTAACCGCTCCAATTCACATGAGGTAGTGCGTGCACGCGTACACACATGGCAGCAGTTAGCAACTTTTTGTTTCTTTTCGTCGGTAATCGGTAGATACAAAGAAATTAAGAGAAAAAGTGAAACAACAACCGAAAAGAAACCTGGCTAAGCTAGATTGACAATCTATTGATTGATCCTGGTGGTGGTGGGGAGTAGCTTTTCTTGGCTTGCAGAAGTGGTAAGTAGGGCTCCGATCCAAAATTATCCTTTGACACTTGTAAACTTGGGCTTATGTGACGAAAGGTCATATCAATTCTAGCATTCCAGATGGTCCAACACATTAGGATGTTCACCTCCATAAAGAAAGGCACATGAAGGTGATCCTTGGAGCTCTGCAAATTTTGAAAGGGATACAGACTTGAATTGCCAAAGGACAATCTAAAAACAGATGAGTTGAAGATTCTTTTGTAGAGCCAATGCATAAAGGGCAATCATAATCCTGTACAGTCATGTTGTCCCTTTTCAGTAGCTCCCGTGTGCTCAATCTATCTTTTATTAGCAACCAAAAGAACACTTTATGTTTATCATAACATGGGCATTTTCAGAACCATTTATATACTGGATGTAGAGTTTTTTTTTTTTTTTTTTTGATAAAAATACTGGTTGTAGAGTTTAGATGTCCACTTCATTGCTTGTAGGCTTTCCTTACCGAAAGGTGCTCAATCTATCTTTTATTAGCAACCAAAAGAAAAGAACACTTTATGTTTATCATAACATGAGCATTTTTAGAACCATTTATATACTAGATGTAGAGTTTCTTTTTTTTTTTGATAAAAAATACTGGCTGTAGAGTTTAGATGTCCACTTCATTGCTTGTAGGCTTTCCTTACCCAAAGGCGTTCAATCTGTCTTTTATTAGCAACCAAAAAGAACACTTTAGGTTTATCCTAATATGAGCATTTTCAGAACCATTTATATACTGGATGTAGAGTTTCCTTTTTTTTTTTTTTGATAAAATACTGGATGTAGAGTTAGATGTCCACTTCATTTCTTGTAGGCTTTACCGAAAACTTAATTGAATTGCAAATATATGCCCAATTGTCTGACAAGTCACTTAATTGAAATCCTTCCAAATCTGCCCGAAGTTGAAGCATCTGGGCATGAGCTTGGTGGGACAAAGGCAAGTGAAATAATCTATGAAAGGGGACTTGAACCACTGGCTGGCGCTTGCAGCGGCCTCCTGCTCGCACCGATGTGGATCTGCGCCGAGCTGCTCGCCCACGCTCCCGCCTGGGTGGATCCACGCTCGCGCCACACCGGGATCCCGACCGCAGGCTGGTGCCCGTGGTGGCCTCCTGCTCAGGCCGAGCCGGTCACCCACGCTCCTGCTGGGGTGGATCCGCGCTCACGCCAGCGTCGGGATCTCGGCCGCTGGCTGGTGCCCACGGCTGCCACCTACTCACACCGGGGTGGGGGAGGAGATTTATGGAGGGCTAGGCCTTTGGGGAGTCGGAGGAGCAGAGAGAGAGATCGAGAGAGGAAGAAAAGTGTGCACGCGCACAGCCGTAAGTGAGGAGTTAGCCGAGATGAATACAAATTTCGGGCCAGGTCCTTTGGATCACTGGCGGTTTGGTAATGTAACCGACACTGATAAACAATCACTGTCGCCTTTTATTGCCAACCAGCAGTGATAAGATCTATCACTGTCGGTTTGTTAGAAAATCCGATAGCGATAGATTTTTTTCTTTACAAACACTAGTACAGAAAACCTTTGTACAGGCGGTGCTAAAGGCATTTGCACAGCGGCCAAGCCCACCGCCTGTACCGGGGTCGATACTAATCTGCCTATTAAGACAGGCGGCGGGCTGTGGGCCGCTGTGAAAAAAACTGATTTACACAGGCGGCTAACTTTTTTCCGCTGTGTAAATTCCTATATATATATTTGTCATATATATATATATATATATATATATATATATATATATATATATAAGATATGTAAACATGAACCATAAATTTGCATCATACAAACAACACACATAAATATTATAGATATGTACACATGAAATCAAACATCAAGCATAAAATTACATATAATACACGTCATTTCATGTTATCCCTCTAACAAATTAGTGTCATTTACATATCATTTCGTTTCAAGTTTAGACCTGCTAGGTGCATCGGCGCTCTAAACTTTTCACTCGGCTAGATCACCGGCTTCATCAAAATATGCTCTGTCACTTGGAATTATTTCTCTAATAATAAAACCGCACAAAGTCTGCTACTATATTTTCCATAGTCGACGGAGTGAAGGGCTCGTCCTTTCCTTTCTTTCTCGGCTGGAAACAAAGTTTAAAAGCATCATTTTCACATGTCTTTGCCGTAACATTTGAAACTTTAAAAAGAAAACTTTAAATATAGATATTTTTTACCATATTTTTGTCCCCCGACGTATCGTCCCATTTGCCTTATAAACTCACACACATAGTATCCACAGTAGACCGTCGGTGGTTGCTTGTGGCACTATTTAATGAGTAACAGATGATTCTAAAATTGTCATGCCTTGTGTATTAATTATTTATAATCATATGATGATATGTGGGTGACAACTTACCGGAGGAAAGTTGTGTTGTATCGTCAATGGCACCCTAGGATCTTTGCGGCGGGGTCGACCGGTCCTTTTTTGCTTCTTATAGAACCGCCATGCCCTAAAGATGTGGATTATAAAACTCTAAAGTTATTTACAAACTCTAGTTCATATAAGGATGTGTGGTTGTTGCATGCATGTTGGCTCACCTTTCTAAATGAACCGGGAATGTTTGATACGACTCGGTAGGATAATGTAATGAGTCTAGGACAAGCACCTTCCCTTCGAATGGATAAATATAAAAAACAATCCAATGGTCCTTTGCATGAATAAACGAGTGAGCGACACATGTACTTAGGGTTAACATGATAATGTAAAGTACGTATTTGAGGCCACGCTTACCCAAAGTTGTAGGGTGCCAATACGAATTCCCTGTACTTATATCTCAGCATTGCTCTTCCGAGATAGAGGGCATACTCGTCCTCGTATTTTTGTTGTAATTTCTTTACGACTTGTGCAAATTCTTCTGGTGTTTTGTCCTTCTCTATCTTGGCTCTATCTTCATTTGTAAGTATAAATTTGTGCATATTTTCTTGTAACCTGATTGGACTCAGGTAACCGACCATCGTTCCTTGTGTTAATGATCTCTGCTCATGGTCTTGCAAACTACATACAACATCCGCATATATTAGAGTGATACTCATAGTCTATAATTAATAATAACAATTTGTGTGCATGACTTATACTTATAGGCACCAGATTGTAATGAGTTGGACGTCAAGCTTCCTATAGTTCAACGGCGGGTGCATGTCGTCGAAGGTAACAAATGCCCCGCTTCTTTCCGGCCCCAAAGTAGCAAACACGTCGGGTGGTATGTCAATGCTAAGCGCATGCGATCCGGCATTCTTCGCTCTCATGTACCGATCATGAAACCTTTTTATCGTCCATGGACCCTTTTTGAAGCACCGCCCACTGCGGCATAGGCCTTAGGGCACATAGTCACCGGGGACATTGACATAATCATCAACCGTTGGCTTTCTTATATCCTTAAGGGTCAACGGTGCATTTGATGGCGGTTCGACATGTACATCGCCACTTGGGGCTTCCTTTGTTGGTGGCACGGCTTCAGTTGCTTGGCCGGCGGCTTCCTTGCTCTGTGACGGTTCGAGCTCAACGAAGTCGTGCCGTCCGCGCTTTCCAAGCCCTTTCGGAAATAGAGCGTACTGCTTTGCTTCCCCTTTTTTGGCTCATAGGGAGAAACCAATTTTGGAATTGGAAATTTCTTTGCCTTCTTGGAGGCCGGTGCTTGTGGGGGAGTTTGCTCGCTTCCTTATGCTTTGGTGGTGGCGGGGAAGTTTGCTCATCTTCATTCTCGCTTTGGTGGTGGCGGGGAGTTTGCTCTACCTCCTTCTCTTGTGTTGTGCCCTTCTTGGTCGGGCGGAGTCTGGCTGCTTTCGGGCATGTTCTTGGCTGGCCCCTCGAGCTCATCCGGCGAGAATGACAAATCATGTATTGGGGATGACGACGGTGGCTCATAAATATGCGGGGATTTGGAGAATGCATTGGCGATCTTTGGGTCGTTGACTTGTTTCGGCCTCTTGGGATGCTTGATGCTTTGGTGGAGAGGGTGCCGTTGGTGGATCAATCAACCTTACGTACCGTCTCGGCCATTGTATGAAGTTCTTGATTGCTTGTCCAAGCTTCTCTATGCCCTCAGAGGTCGGGATGTCGATGAGGTCGTCTTCATATCCAGCCTCGACCGTCAACACTTCCACCCTGCAGTATGCATCTTGCATCTCGACGCCATGGAACCTACGTCCAGGGATAGCGAAGCCTGTGGCCACTTGCTTTGTATGCTGATTCCTAAGGCCATATCCAATTAGCAATGTGCAAGGCCAAGGTTTATCAATATCGTCAACTGGGTAATGGTCTTGATTTGATGTTGACGCTATACTGCTTGGAAAGGGCATAGATTGTGTGGCCATCTCACGGCTACCCAAGGGTTGAGCTGGGACATGCCGCATATATGAAGGAGCTTGTGATGACATGTTGAGCGGACATTGCTCCCGCCAACCGCCAAAGACGCCGGGATCGGGGTTTTTAACGTAATCTTCCATTAAATCCCTAAATTTTTTGGCGGCTGCTACTCAAAAAAGTCCGCCAACCGCTCCTTATGTCGTTCTCTTTTCTTATACATGCCTTTCCACTCTTCGCCAAACCCTTCTTTCCAGGTGGTTCTGGATGAGACGCCCGCGCACGGCCGGGATGCTCGGGGTTACCTACAACATGATATTTCATGTCGGTGTTGATTTCTATTTTACTCGAACAAAATGGAAAATATAATTACTGTTACCTAGAGCATGGGAAAGGCTGTCCCTCTCCCTCTGTGACTTGAAGGCACCTGTCTTTTCCAGGTTTGTTGCTTCCAAAACCTTCTCGGCAAGCGGCTTGATCTCATCGGGACGGGGAGATCTCATCGCTCTCGGTGTTTGCCTTCCGAGCCGAAGCCAATTCGCACCGTTTCCGGCACTATATCGGTCAATGCCAATTTGCCCTCTCTCCTCTTTGCTTCGTCTTACGCCCTCCATTTAGGAATCTTGGTCTTGTAGCCACCGGTGCCGAGGTGGTGGTGGTAAATGTTCTTCTTCGCAAGTTCCGAGGCGGCTTGGCTCTTAGCCTTGGAGTCGTCGGAGTTTTTAATTTTACTAAAACGTGCCCTTGTTCGGCTGTGATAGGGTACCGCTTCGTCGGGTCCCGCCCCTTCTGCACCACTTTTTATTCATATCGTGCCTATAGCCCCGGAATGATATTGCTAAGCGCTTCATGACATGACCTTTGACCAAACCTTTCGTTTCCCTCCGGGAAAATGAACTTAGTGCACAATCGAGTCCAACAATTCTTCCTCTTTCCTTCGGGCACCATACTCCAATCACTCCGGGAGATATCAAATTCTTCCTTTACTAACCATCCAATGGCGGCCCTAAATTTAGGTAGCGCCTCTAGAGGTGCTAAGGGCTCTCCGCTCGGACTAACATCTGTAATCCTATAAACTTCTTCTGAAAATTTATTCCTTCCTCTATCTCCTCGTGCCCGATCACTCTTTTTCTTTGTACTTCTTCGCTCGGAGGATGTCCCGGTCGTTTGAGGCGCCGTGTCCTTATGAACATCTTGTGACTCTGCCTCCATTTCCGCAACAACTTGAGAGAACACCTCCTGTCAATTCAATTGTTAGGTACATGAAATACACATGAAATATTATCTTATATAGACAATCTACGAGCATATATACCTCATCATCATTTGGCTCATCTCCAGGCTCGTAATTAGGGTCACGTTCTAACTCAAGACGGGCCTTCTTAGCTCTAGGAGATTCACGTGGTGATACGCTCGGGCTCCTATAAGGTTCGGATCCAGAGGACTCAGATCCCGGTGTACCTATCGGGCATCGGCCTGCTTGAGCATTTGATGGAGTACTCATCCGCAATTAACATACTCTAAATTACTAACTTTTATTATTAACAAACCCTAACCAAAAAATATTGCAAACAACTATTAACAAACCCTAACAAATAATATGACTAAGTATTATTAACAAAACACTAACAAAAGCATTAGTAACTATAAATAATAAACTCTAATTAACATACTCTAAATTACTAGCTTTTACTATTAACAAACCCCAACAAAAAATATTGCAAACAATTATTAACAAACCCTAACAAACAAAATTGCAAACAATTATTAACAAACCCTAACAAATAATATGACTAAGTATTATTAACAAAACACTAACAAAAGCATTAGTAACTATTAATAATAAACTCTAATTAACATACTCTAAATTACTAGCTTTTACTATTAACAAACCCCAACAAAAAATATTGCAAACAATTATTAACAAACCCTAACAAACAAAATTGCAAACAATTATTAACAAACCCTAACAAATAATATGACTAAGTATTATTAACAAAACACTAACAAAAGCATTAGTAACTATTAATAATAAACTCTAATTAACATAATTATTTGCTAATTAATGGTTGGAAAAACCCTAAACCAAAATACTAATAATTAATTAACAAAAAAAAAAAAAGCCGGCCAGCCCGGGCGGCTGCCCAGCCCAATACGGGCCCAAAGCAAGGCCCACTGGCTGCCGGCGGGCCGCCGGGCGCAGGGAGAGCCGGGCGGCGGCGGCGGCGGCGCCACCACGCCGCGGGGCGGGGGAGAAGAGGCGGCCTTTCCGGCGGAGAAGGCGCGGGTCCGGCGGCGGTCACGGGCGCACGGCGCCCTGGCAAGCATTGCCGCGGCGGCGTTGCGCGGCCGGCGGAGTTCGGGCGGGCGCGCGACGGTCGCGCTGGCTAGCCGGGCGTGGCGGCGTTCGCGCGGGCAAGATGGCGAAGCGGCCGGCCGCGATGGGGGTGCCGCGGCGAGGCGGCGGGAGGACCGGCGGGCGGCGGTGCGGGCGAGGACAGGCGCGGCGGCGAATTTCAGCAGCCTGACGGCCATCGTTGGTAACGCGCCACCGGGACTTAGAAAATTTCCGTCTCCCCCGCTGGCTTTATATTGAGGAGGTTTTACAGCGGCCCTCTTTGACCTCCTCCGCCTGTACTAATGGTTAGTACAGGCGGTTTGATCGCCTCTGTACTAATATATTAGTACAAAGGCCCCTCATTATCGCCGCCTGTACTAACATATTATTAGTACAGGCGGCCCTCATTATCAGCCGCCTGTACTAATTTTTTTTCATTTTCTACAAGAATTCAGGTTATTTATTCCCTCTAATTAGGGTTTGTGAATTAGTTTAGGTAGTAATTGATGTTATGTTGTAATAGGTTTAGTGATTATTTCATGTACTTAATTAGGCTTTATTAATGAGGATTATTTATTATTTCATGTACTTAAGGATTATTTATTATTTCATGTAATTAATTCATTAATGTTATGTTTATTATTACCTATACTGATTATTTCCTATACTTTAATAGGGTTTGTGGATTAATTAAGTTAATAAATAAAAGATTATTAATGAGGATTATTTATTATTTCATGTACTTAATGTTTGTGCATTAATTTAGTAAGCAATTGAAGGGTTGTTTAATAGGGTTAGTGATTATTTCCTACACCTAGGGTTTATGAATTAATTAAGTTTTTAATTAAAGGTTTGTTTAATAGGTTACTGATTATTTCCTATACTTTAATTAGGGTAGTAAATAATATAGAATCCAAAGAAAAATAACAAGGGAAATGTAAACATCTTGCTTAATAAGAAAGAGTGGCATTGGGTACAAATGACAAGTGATACATGAGTTACATAAAAAATAATCTATCGTGCTACAGTCCTTCCTTGTCCATCGTGGCGCACCTGGGGCAAAGAGGTTTGCGGGATACTTTTCTCAACTTTTTTTTGATATTTTCTTCAAAGTTTGTAAAAAGAGACATCTCGCTGAACTGGTTAACACACTCAACTCCTATAATTTATTGCTTTCCGGGGATAGCTACATGCTTTGGCTTTTGGGTACTTTTCTTTTTCATCCTTAGAGAGGATTTGTTCCATATAGAAGACACATGCAAAGACGGTTAGCAAGGATCCACGGATCATCTTTGTAACCTACTTTACTTAGGTCAAGGACTCTCTCGGCCATAGTTATCCACAGTGACATGTTTATCTTGAACCCATCGACATCGAAACACTGGAATCTGCAGCCGTGGACCATATTCAACCTCCCATATGTCATCAATGAACCCAAAGTATGTAGTTTCTTCACCGGTTGCATCATCTACAGACCTCACATCGAACGCCACTATTCTCGCGCCATTCCCTTGGTGTCCCTACAGCTGGTGGAAAATGAGAAGCCACTAATGTCATAGCTCGCCATGATGTGACCTGGCTTGACGGTCCGATGCTAAAATCTTGATGGTTTTTCGATTCCTCCGTCATGTCCAAATTCTTTAGCCATGTAGTGAAGTGACGCTTGTGTTCCTTATGTACCCAATCATCTGTGCATCCCTGGATTGTCCTCACGAAGCTCTTCCATGTGCTTTGCTTGGTGAATGGGTCTATTATTATGAGTTGTTGTAGTATCTTTGTAATGTACCTCTAGGATTATGTTGTAATCCGGCGGGATAAATGATTTCCGTCCCATCCTCCCTCGTCCACCAAGTCTTCTCTCATGTCGCAACGGAGGCAAACCAATTGATACCTGGTCTTTTAAGAGATTGTTACATAATGGTCCTCCAGACTCAATGGCCTCTTCTGTAGTGTATGCCTCTATCATAGAACCCTCCGGATGAGCTCGATTTGACATATAGCCATTCAATATTGACATGAAACGCTCATACGTCCACATTTCATGAAAATACATGGGACCCAATGCCTCAATTTGAGGCACCAAATGAACAACAAGGTGCACCATGATATCAAAGAACGATGGGGAAAGCACATCTCCAATCGGCACAATGTCTCTACAAATTTTTGTAGGGACTCTAACTCATCACGGATAATTACCTTCTCGAGATATCTTATTGAAGAAGTAGCACAACCGTGTGATTGCCATCTTTAAGAACACTGGATTTATAGCCCCGATGGCAATAGGAAGAAAAGTGGTCGGTATTACATGACAATCATGTGAGTTGTAATTGGTGAGTGTAAGGTCTTTCATTGAAACAAGACTCCTTATGTTGGAGCGTAAAACCAGATGGAACTTTTAAATTCTTCAACCATACACACATTGCATGTTTCTCTTCTTTGTTCAAAGTTATAGCTTGTTGCCGGTAGATGGTACTTCCCATTCTCTAGGAGTACAGGGTGAAGTTCTTTTTCGATCTTTAAATGTTGCATATCCAAACGTGAATTGAGACCTTCCTTTGTTTTGCTCTTTATGTCTAGCAAAGTTCCAATTACACTGGCCAAACACATTCTTCGAACATGCATACCATCGATCGCATGTCGTGCGTCCAAATCATTCCAAATGCGATAAATACTTAAAGAAAATAGACTTCTTCTTGAATGTGTCCCCTTCTTTTGCCTTCACAACCTTTCTTGGTTTCCCATCTTTGGTCTTCTTTCCAAAAATAAACTTGACATTCTCAACTATCTTGTACACTCTATGCCCTTTACTATAACCTGTTGGAGCAATAGATTTTGATTCGTCCATATTGTCAAAGTACTTGTTCATCTTTTGTAAGCGATACTTATGGCCTGCCGGTAGCCATCTCCTATGTCTCATGTACACTATCTTGTTAGATGGAGGAAGAGACACGTGCCATGTTCCATCTATGCACTCTACACAATCAACCTTTCCCTTGAACTGGCCTGATAAGGAGAAGAGAGCAGGGTAATCATTAATTGTGACAAAAATAATTGCTCTCAGTGTGAATGTCTCTTTGCGGAACGCATCAATCATGTCTACACCTACTTCCCATAGTATTTGCATCTCTTGCATTAAGGGCTCTAGAAATACATCCATATCAACACCAGGTTGTGTAGGTCCAGAAATGAGAATGGTTAGCAAAAGATATTTTTTTTTGACACAACCATGGAGGAAGGTTGTATATTGTCATGATCACTGGCCATGTGCTATGCGTCTTTGCTCCTCCGGGCAAATGGATTCATTCCATCCGTACTCAGAGCAAACCTTATATTTCGTGGATCCTCAAAGCAAAGTCCGGATATTTCGATCAAATTCTTGCCATTGCTTTGCATCGGCTGGATGTCGTAACTTTTCATCATCTTTTCTTTCATCAGATGCATGCCAGATCATAAGTTCTCCATCATCTGGGTTTGCAAACAAACACCTCAAACGATCAACCACAGGGAGATACCATATCACCAATGCAGGAATTCTTCTCAACGCATAATAGTCCACTTCTATATTACTAGTGGGCTTTGAACGTTTATCTTGTGGAGTCTTTGTTTGGGTCTTCTTTCGCTTTCTCCCCGAAGAAACAAAGGGCTGTATTATCTTCCTCTCGATAATCTTTATTCGTCTTGTACCTACTAGCACCATAGTTTGGACATTTGTCTAAGTCTTTATCTTGATCACCCGATATAGAATACAATGATTTCTACATGCGTGAATCTTCTCAACACCCATCGTAAGTGGACTGACTAGCTTCTTTGCATAGTACGTGTTAGCAGGCACTTTGTTCTCTTTAGGGAGAAGGTCTCCAAGTACACGCAATAATTCATTGAAGCTAGCATCGGACCAACCATATCTAGCTTTAATGGTCGAAACCGGAGAACGACCCGCAAAGGTGTCGACCACTCTTTGGTACAACCTTTCGACTCGTCGTACAATGGCTCCTCTGCTGCCTTCTTCAAGGCTTCCATTCGCTTCATGAAGAATATTGATGGATCCGCACAACGGCTCATTATTGCCTCTAAGAAATCGGCATCTTCAATGGCATCGGTGTTAGCATGTTGAGATTCATTGACGGCGGATGTATCATTATGAGTTTGATTGACATCGACATAGCATGATGGGTTTCATTGATAGCCTGGCATATCATCACATTCATTGAGATATGGCATTGGACCCTCCACATTGATGTTACTTGCGGTGTTGTCGGTTGTCCGCATATAAGGTGTAGAACTGCCCTCACCATGTTTTGTCCATATTAAGTAGTCCTCCATGAATCCTCTCGCAAAACCGGATGAGAAGTGATTGCTTCCACATTGTCAAATACCACAATATTTTTACGGTCTGGCATGGACAATATATGTGCTTCGCTTTTTGTTCTCGAGCATGTATCTTCACGGCATCAATAAATTTTTGGACCTCCACTACATATGATGGGTCTAATCTTGATAAGTTGTACATCCATAACGACCTCTCCATATGTATACGTAATTATTTAAGAAATCCCTAAATATATGAACTATGTGAAAGTATAAACCATTAATTATTAACTAAATAAAATCACAAGCCCTAAATATATGAAAGTATAAACCATTAATTACTAATATGTTATTTCAAAAAAAACCTAAAGGTACATGAAATAATAACTAAACCTACATAACAAACCATTCATTACTAACTATTTTTTAATAAATATTAAGTACATGAAATATTAACTAACCCTAATTAGTAAACTTTTAATTACTATCTAAATTAATTTACAAACCCTAAGTATATGAAACTGGAACTAACCCTAATTAACAAACCATTAACTACTAAATTAATTTACAAACTTTAAGTATAGGCAATAATAACTAACCTTAATTAACAGAACATTAACTACTCAATTAATTCATAAACCCTAAGCATAAATGAATACCTTTCACTAATTAATAAACCATTAATTACAAATAAGTTATTTAATTAACAAACCCACAGTACAAGGTGTCACTAACCCTAGTTAATAGTGTAATTAATTATTTAGTAAATTAATTCATAGTTTATAAATACAGAGAATAAACAGAACGATTAAACAGGTACTATTTCCATTCTTATGATTTCCAACAATTTAGTATACAGATTAATAAAAAGTTAATCATCTAAAAAATAGAAACTATAACTACATAAAAAAAATATATTTCAAATAGTGCACATCGTTACTCTATTGCATAGATCTACTCACAGGAATTCTAAAAAGTATTTATTTTCTATAATCCGAGCAAGATACAATTTACTATGAATTATACAAAAAAAATTAGCTAAAACTATCTCTCTTGCCCTAGCTATGAACCCTAACCCTAACCCTAGATTTAGAGCACCTCCAATACAAAAATTGAACCAATGAATCACTAAAAAAATAGGTTCAAGGGGACTAACTAACCTTTTGGAAGTTTCTCACCAAAGAAATGAAGTTGAAAACCTCTCCCCCTTGGAATCTCCCACGCTCTGTCGCCATTGTGCAGCACCCACGGGAGTAATCTTGTTCTTGTCCGGAGGTAGGAGAAGGGAATTTATAGTTGAATTATCACAGGCGGTTGGTAAGGAGAGCCGCCTGTGTAAAACAGTTTACACAGGCGGCCCTCATAACTTTGCCGCCTGTGTAAAGAGGACCATTTACATAGGCGGTTTACAATGTCAACCGCTTTGTGTAAATGTTCTTTACAGGCGGTTTACATTGTGAGCCGCCTTTGTGTAAATGGTACTCTTTACACAGACGGCGAAGTTAGGAGGGCCGCCTGTGTAAACCGTTTTACACAGGCGGCTCTCCTTTTGGGCCCACCGTGTTTTTTCTACTGCCGTCATGATATTATGAACCGCCTGTGAAAAAAAAAGAAGGTGCCGGCAAAAATGATTTTTGTACTAGTGAAACCGGCAATGATGCATCTATCAGTATCAGTTTTAAAATTCCAGCAATGATGGCTTATTCTATAGTAGTGATACTTTTACAATAACATCTTCTATATCGTTGCAACGCACAAACATATTTGCTAGCTAGTTGCATATACATAGGTGCGGTGTGTACATACCGACTACATATTAGAGACTGGAGACGGACCAAATACAAACCGTTTGGTACTGGATCTGCAGGAGTACCACTTTATTATTGTCATTATACATAACATTCACGTGAAAAGTGAAGGGAAAAATGAATGCAGGGAAGAAATGAAACAGCTAGCAATAGTACGTATAGGCACGCCCGGAAGAAGCATGAAGCACGACGCGATCAATCAATCGATAGATGATCGAGTCTTAGACCATGTCGCAGTGAGCAGGGACGAAAGAGAGCGTGTTGCCGGCGAGGTCGTAGAGTATGTGCATGTTCTGCTGCTGATAGTTGCCTATTATCGTCATGTCGCCGCCGGACGACTGTATCGCAATGCACGTCGTGTTGTTGTCCACCGGCATCACGTAGTTGCCCTGCGGCAGGTCCAGCGTCGCGCCCTGGAACCACAGCTGCAGTTTCGGCATCGTCGTCGTCATCGTCTGCGCTGGCGCCGGGAAGCAGAGAAGACCTGATTGGGATGGAACGGCCACGGGCGTCATGTTGAGCTGGGAGCCGAAGGCGTCGCTAAGGAGGCTGAAAACGTGCGGAGGAAGCGACGTGATGGAGGTGCCGGAGTCGATGATCGTCCCGCCGGTCCCGTTGGCGTTCAGCGCGAACGCGGACGCCGGCACCTGGAGCCTCGTGGACCCCACCGTGATGCTCGTCAGATTCAGGTAGTACCCTGATGAGCTCTGGATGAGCGGTGTAGTCTGCACAGCGGCGCCACCACTTGCGCCGCCGTAGAGGTTCGCCGGGAGGCCGAGCAGCACGGGGCTGGGCGTGGACCCGGAGATGTTGGTGAAGCAGTAGGAGAAGTTGTTGACTTTGAGCTGCGACGGAAGGGACAGGGCGCCGCGGCCGAAGCCGGCGATGCCGGTACCGGTGGAGTTGAAGTCGAGCAGTCCTTGGTTGAACAAGCCGCATCCGAAGGCGACGCCGTCGGCGGCCCCAGCCGCTTTGCCGTCAAAGGTGAAGGTGTCTGCGGCGAGGAAGCCGTTCGTCACAGACTTGTCGCCGTAGTAGTAGGTGTAGACGCATGTCTGGTTGCCCCAAGATTTGGGGCTGGGGGTGCCGCACGACGATAACGGCAGCTGCTGGCACGTCGAGGAGTTGCAAGGGAACGCCGCAAACGTGCTAGAGTTTGAGGTGTCGAATAAAGGGAGGGCCTGGTCGTAGCAGGCGGGGCACGGCTCGCACTGCGTCCAGATGAGGTCGCTGCCGGTGTCGAGGTTCATCTGCACAGGCTGCGGCGGCGTGCCGATGGCGAAGCTGAACAGGTACTCATCGCCGGACGCTGCTGGGACCGCCGAGACGGTGGCCGACGATGATGAGCCGGCGGAGAGGAACCGCGCGGCGCGGGACTTGCTGCGCAGCGCCATGCGTTGCAGCAGCTCGCCGGGGTCAGGCCGCGACCGGCGTCGGCGTGGCTGAGCTGCATCCTAATAGCGGCGCCGGCGCCGCTGGTGGTGGTCGATGAAACAGTAGCCACCAGCGCCGCCAGCAACGCGAGTAGGACGACGCCGACGGCGGCTACCCTCTCCCTCTGCATGTTGATCATCACTAGCAAGTAGTAATGCGTACGTGTGTTTACTTAATTGTAAAGTTGTACTGTGTCTGTGTGCGTCTTAACCACTTATAGTTACCTCCAGCTAGCAGGCCCGGCCCGATATTATATACTGTATTATTTATCGAGATGTTCATGCATATTCTTCACCACGTGCTGGTTTACAAATCAACGAGTATTTCTTCACACACGGAAGCCAAGAATAATTCGCTAACCACACGGTTACCTGGGAATAGTCCGTAATATTCTAGAAGAGTTCTACCTACCGATCGAAAAAGTAAGGTCCGGGTAGTCTTTAATTTGGACCGAGCGGTAACTATCGCTCCAATTCAAATGAGGTAGTGCAACGCGGCAGCAGTTAGACGCAGCTACAAAAAATGATTTTCAGAAACAGACCCATTTTTACTATATTATAGAGATGACTCTTGATCCCATGAAACAATCTGTCTCTGTAGATTAGCTTCAGAAGTTGCTCGCTATCCAGGCATCTCTACATCTGGCTCTATAGAGATTGTGTTCCAAACCGCCGCTTGCTATCGTCCTCTATAGCGAATTGTAGAGCCACCTCCGGTTTTACTATATGTAATATGGTGACCCTCCCTAACTCGACCTCCTCCTTTCTTAAACCATCACCCACTCCGTGTCGCCCCCTAGTTTTTAGGGTCCACTGTGCATCTCATGTCAGTCCCTGGATCAGTAGTTGACACACACAATTAAACAAGATTGATATCAAAAACTATAGTTTTATTGCTAATGGGGAAAACATGATACATGGTTCGGGTTTACATAGCTTGGGCCACTGGCCTTACAGCGTATATCAGAGTTCTAAGACAGCGGTTCTATACTATCGTGGCTCCATTCCTACAGACAACTCGGAGTGCGGACATAACCCTAGACTTATCTTAAGCATATTCCTATATCACGAACATCGTAGTCCTAGCGTGGTCCTAGTGTAGCTTCTTCATGTAGTCGTGCGGCTCCGTCTTCATGTATCCTTCGGTGTCCTATCCTCGCGTAGTTCCAGTGGTTCCATCTTGGTGTAGGCTCTCCAACGGCTTCATCCTCGGATATACTCATACAGCTTCCTGCCTAAAAACAAAGGGAGAAGGGGGTTGAGTACATACGTACTCAGCAAGCCCTAACTTTGGGTGGAGAGGAGGTGGAGGAGGGCTATATGTGGAGGGGGTTAGTGGTAAAGGTTAAAGTAAAGGTAATAGATAAAATTGTAGGTTGGGCCCTGGTAGGGTATTTACCATCCTCACCAGTTCCCGAATTTAAGTATGGTTACCAAATTAATCTTACCAGAGCACCATTGTTGTTGTAGTCTAATCATAGCGTCTCATCCCGGCATCTGCCCATTCCAAGGACGTGGCTATTCGAATAGATTTAAGAAAAACCCCTCAAAGGGTGTACAAATTTTCCTACATGATAGACGTAGTCGCCACTAGGGCCAATGGCGCGACAGGCCTAACGAGAACTCGTACCCGATAGTACGCGACCTTAGATATCCATATGAATCCACTACGGCGCTGAGGGGTTAGAAACACACATCGCATATCACAAGGGAGACACCATGTCTCATAATCAATTCTCAAAATATATAAGGGATTCGAACATGACCAAAAATCTCAAGGACTTAACGTGGAGGATCACTTAGCAACCACGTCCAACCAGGCCATGGAAGATCACTCAGCATCCATGCCTTCTCCTGCTCTACCATTTGCCTACACCGGCCCCCTAAGTAGAAACATACTTCAACCTAACGGGGTGTGAGATCCAGCCTTCCCATATAGGCATGTGGCTGTACGAAATATCTCACCAGGATGTATAAGAGACTATGAACCGGTCCTTAGGGGTGACTAAAACAGGTATCTTCGACAGGATATTTTTCGCAGACATATCCGCCAAGTAATCTACGCACGTAGAATTACCCCTACCCGTTTCAAATCAGGTTGTCCAGTTTTACCATTAAAGTTCCATAGTCATTATTCTCATGTTCTTATCACATCAAGGTAACCATTGCCTTTTTATAAATCACAGTGTTATATCCAATTCATAATTCATCATAATTCCTTATTAATTCATAGAATGAGGGTTAATAGTATAGGTTGAATTTATTGGTTAGGAGGGATAGGGTATGGTGGGATGGTGGTGAAGGCTAGCAATATAATGGTGGAGGGAAAATAGTGGACGGAATGGTAAAGCGGAGGAAGAAGGTGGAAATTAGGACTTGCCTCCGCTCGCTGACGAATATATCCAAGGTTCTTGATTCCTTTGCTTCGGGCTTCGGTGTCTTGACATAACGGTACTCCTTCTGGGTCCTGTCGTAGCCATGCTCCGGGGATCCATCGGGTTCTTGTACGTCTTTTAATCTACGCGGTCTATCGCTTGACAAACAAGAGAGCAAAACCAAACAATGCATACACATCAAGCATAACTAAACAAGCACAATCAATCAAAACAAGAAGAGGGATCCTAACGGGGTTGGTTGTAGGTGATAGATGGGTTTATCCTAATTCTATCGTTACTATGTGAACTTGAAGTAAGATGTGGATGAAGATTATCTATCCAATAAAATGGCTCCTACGGACTGGGTTAGTGTGGTGTGGTTATCTGATGGGAAACCAGACCACATTATTATCTTTCACTACTATGTGAACCTGAAAAGAGGGAACCTGACCAAGTCATCATAGACGGCTTGGCCCACTTCTTCAGGTCCACTGGGGTTTGGCAGGGTTAACTAAATGGGTACACGTATATGTGATTATATACATGACGGTAGGGTCTAGGTGGTTAGGTGCGGGCATACATACTTATATACTCGCACATAGGCATAGGGTTTAGACTAGGTATGGATAGGTGGTGGCTGAGGTTAGTGGCATGTATGCGTATGCATATACGCCGAGGGTTAGGTTAGCGACGCATACGCACATGCATATGTATGCGCCTAGGGTTAGGTTAGGATGGAGGGTAGGGTTAGCCATACATAGGTATATGCCCAGGTGTGTATATATATATATATATATATATATATATATATATATATATATATATATATATATATATATATATATATATATATATAGGGCTTACCATGTATGTGTGTACATATATACGTGTTAGCTACTACTACGGCGAAAGGTTATCACTAGGGTTAACTAGGGTGACGGTGCGGAGTTAACCGTGCATCGATATATTTCCCGGACGTATATACGTTTTGTATACACATACGAGATACGTCTATGCACGTAGGTGGAAGGTGTGTGTGGATATATCGATCGTCACATATCTTATTTATCTATAGCGGTCTACATGTATATCCCGGCGTATATATATATATATATATATATATATATATATATATATATATATATATATATATATGTATATATATATATATATGTATATATATATATATATATATATATATATATATATATATATATATATATATTTGCGTGGGTGCAAACATATTACATGTTGCATTTATCCATGTATTCATATACGAGGTAAAGGCGTATATGCGTATGTGGATATGTGTGGCTTCGCACGTTTGTTAGTACGGTTAGCATTTATATTAATTACGCGGGTTAGCACTCATTATAAGAGAAGCAAATAATTATTACTAGAATTTAAATAGGCACTAAAAATAGAAACAATTATATTGATAAATAGGACATGATTTTAGAAGAATTTTGGTGGTGAAATTTCTAGAATTAGAAACAGAATGGAGAAGATATGGATTTCCAAAGATTTATTAGGAGAAGGGAATTGGAAATGGACTTAGAAATTATTTCTAAAAAAAATGGTAAAGGGAATGAGTGGAAAATTGTTGGGTAGGGTCTGGGGGTGTACCTAGTTTATAAATTTTCCAGGAATTTTCTGGAATGTGGAAAATACATTTTCACTCCCTCGTAATGCGTTCTCCGTGTGCGCATAGCATTTACTGTTCGGCTGACGCGTGGGGACTGACGACGCTGGCTGTACTGTGCTGTGAACCGATCTGGGGACCTGCTCTTGCCCCTCTCTATTCTAGTGGACCGGTTCTATATGGCAGGGAAGAGAAAAGGGTGGAGGCCCCTTCCCTATGACGCGTGGGTCCACAAGGCATGGTGGCCTTCCCCATTGGCTGCACTCACGTAATAGGGAGTGTCGACATCCTGCTCGTTCTTCCTGCTCGTCTTGCTGCTCGGTACAGAGAGAAAAGGAGAGACAGAGAAAGGAAGGGAGAGAAAGAGAGGGCAGGAGATGGGAGGAGGACCGGGCACCGGGAGCCGGTGAGGCGAGCTCCGGCGCGGCGGCCTTGGAGTGGTGGTCCAGGGTGCTGGCAGAGTGCGGCGTGGAGGGAAGAGAAGGGAGATGGAGGGGGAAACAGAGGGCGGCGCGGTGTCAGCCGGGCGGCAGCTGCAGGGCGGGCGCAGGTCCGGCGAGCTCGTCTCCACCCTGCGAGGGCAGACGCAGCGCGACCCGGAGGTGGCTACGACGTCGCCCTTGCGTGTCACGGCGAAACCACGGCCGAGGCGCGTTGAGCAGAAGAGGATGGAGCTCGACCTTGGGGCTCCGAGCTTGGCGAGGTGCTTCTCGTCGGCGGTCGGGGCCGGCTATTTATAGCCGCGCTCGAGCTACAGGAAGGCGGCGCACGGAGAAAATATCTCCGGCGAACGTTGGAGGTCTCTGGCGATGAGGATAAGGACTAGCTCGAGCTGGACGACGAAATCCGGAGGAGATAAGGATGCCCCGAGCCATGACGGGGAAGAGAGGCGGTTCCGCACAGTATGGCGGTTGCGAGGGAAATATCTCCGCCGGCGTGGTCCCCTGGCATGGCTGTGGCGAGGTCGAGACGGAGGTAGACGCCCGCGGAATTTCCGTCGTCTGGAGATAGAAGACGATGATGACGACCGGGTCCCGCGTGTAAGTGAGAGGGGGGAGAAGAGGAAGTGGGTGGTGGCTGGTGGCCTGCTGGGCTGCTGCCGTGCGCTAGGACAAGCGGCTCGGTCCGGCCCAAGCTAGAGAGGGGAGGAGAAGAGGGAAGGGAGGAGGGGAGTGATCGCGGGCTGGACTGGTGGCGGCCCAAGAGGCATTTTATAATTACGCAATGCTTTTCCATTTTCCCAGAAATTAAACTAGGTATATTTGAAATGGGTTGGATTCAAAAAATGAGATGGGGAATTCAAGGAAGAGGTCAAGGATAGCTTTCAAGGGGAATGATCAGGGAATTTATTTAGAAAGAATGACAAGAAATTTGGGAGGAGGTCAAGGAGGGATTAATTGGTGCCAAAATAAATTCTAGGACGAACATACAAGCAATCAAACAAACACTTCAAACAAGCAAGGCAATCGGTCAACCATTCAAGCACACGATTAAAATGCATATGGTGAATTTTAATGCAAGGGTTTTGGAAAAGATTTTTAAATACGGTTTTGCGTAAAATAAACTAATCAAGTTTTAATTTATCGTAAAGATTTTAAAAAGTTCAAATTTTTAGTGATTTTTAAAATGATACAAAAACACGGGTGTTACACTCCGCTTCCTCATCTCCAAATTCCATTGGTGTCTCATACTCTCATGCACGGCAATGGCAGGCCATTGCAGCTAGAAAATGAGGTCCCAGATGCACAACGCCAAAGGATAGTTCTCCCCCTCAAGCGGTGAGGCTAGTCATAGCGGCTGGATCCCGGTGCATGGAGAGGTGTTGTACTCATCGACTCCGATGAGGAGGTCAAGCCGTTAGTAATGTGCCTCGCCCTAAAGGGAGCAGGGGAGTCATCCACCGCCAGGCGAGGCAATGGATCTGGTGACCCCTGCCACCGAGCGGAGCAGAGGAGATATGGTGCTCAGGCAAGAAGAAAGTTATTAGCCTCTTTCTCTCATGTGTTAGGGTTAGGATTTTAGGGTTCATTAATAAAGAGCTGCATATCATTGACGGAGAGAGTTAGAACACGCAGACAAGCTAGTTTGTTAACTGCTATTTGATGATAACTTATTGTGACTAAACTAAAATCTAATGATAACTTACTATTACTTAACTAAATGTTCTGATAACTTGCTATTACTTAATTGTAATTTGATGATAACTAGGTATGACTAAACTGAAATTTGATGATTATTTGCTATGATTAAACTAGACTTTGATGATAACTTATTATGACTAAACTGTAATTTGATGTAACTTGCTAAGTTGCTATTACTTAACTAAAATTTAATGATAACTAGGTACTCTTTTCGTCCCATAATAGAAGAAGTCATTTTATTAGGACTGAGCTAAAAGATCACAACATCCCTACAAATCAATTATTGTTCATGCTAATGCTGATATATAGACGAGATGCACCAAGAGTGCTAAGAGAGTAGCACAGTTTACTCCCTCCGTCCCATCTTTTCTTTTTATTTTTTTTATCAGCGTGATAGTGGACAACGGGGGAGCCTGTGAATTGATTGATGGAAATGGGACCCATGCTAAGAAGCTAAAATGATTATCTTTTATATTTTTTTTTAATTCTACAACGACCTATATTGAGGGACAGAGAAAGTGTGACTTAACTATATTTTGATGATAACTTGCTATTCTATTGATAATAACTTACTATTATTTAACTATAATTTGATGATAATTAGGTACTCCCTCCATATCGTAATTAGAAGACGTTTTGGACATGATTGTGATTACCAAGGAGTCATTAAGTAGGGGTTAGTTTTCCCTGTTTACCCCTATTAAATAGGTTGGCGGGTGCTCTGTGTGCATGAAACGAACCGAGCTGAAGTGGTCAGCGTGGTGAGGCTGGTTTCCCAAGGTCCCAGGTTCGACCCCTGGCGCCCACTATTTTTTGCCGGACCGTGCATGCGATTGGGCCAGCGAGGAGAGAGATGCATGCGACCGGGCGGCGTGCGTGAGTCCGTGATTAATGCCGATTAATGCTGAGGAGTTCGATGAGGGGTAATCGCGTCCAAACTGGCGTGGACGTCTTCTTTTGCGGCAAACAGGGTAAGCGCCAGAACGTCCTCCTTTTACGGTATGGAGGGAGTATGACTAAACTGAAATTTAATGATAATATAGCTTGCCATGACTAAATTAAACTTTGACGTTGTTTGGACAAAATTAATTCTATCTCATGTCTAATTAATTTTCTTTAGTCCAAATCTTTATAAATGTGAACACGTGGTGTTTGAAGGCTAGCTGGTCATCCATGAGTCCTACCCAATAATTTATTCTTTCCTTCTAACTTTTCATTTTCCATCCCTTTCCATGGACCTTTTCCTTGTACGTAAATTACCAAGACCAGAAAGCAGCTAGTATATATGCACAGCTTTTCCGTGCTAGCATGATAGTGCACTTTCTCTCATGTCTGCCATAATAATCGTGCATGTATCTTATAAAAAGCATGTATACACAGTGGAGGGTTTTCTATTTTAGAGGTTCGCTAATCATGGTTTTAACCATCTATTCTATTTTTACTAACTCGCTTGAAGTTACTCTTAAGCCAGCAAAAATTGATGTCCGGCTTGTCCGCTACCTGACCGCTTCCATGCATGGTTAAGTTGATGCCCACTTTGCAGCATTTCATGTGGCGACCTACGTAACGGAAGAACTCATCAGTAAAGTGAAGCTCCCATGACCATGAGTTGAACGTTTCTGCTGGAAATCATCATTGATATCTCTTTTTAAATGGGAAACGTTCAAGAACTCATCAGTAAAGTGAAGCTCCGCCAATTCCTGCACGCATGTTATTTGCGTGAGTCTTCGATCTTGATCCAGTCCGCAGTCCGCACCTGCAGACCAATTTTTTCCTTATTACTTTTATATGCATGTGCCTACGACGTACTACTGCATGCTGTTGCATTCCGGTGAATTTGAATAATAAATAATGCATGTAATTTCATTTCACATATATATACGCACACCACGGTTCTCTGCTTGCTGATCCAGTACCCGGCCAATATATATGTAACAAAAGTATGTATGCCGCACGTATATCTTGAAATTAGTCATATATTTTTAGTTTTGTAGTTTTTTTTATGACGAGTACTGAATTTCATTTGTATATATTCACTATATTCCAAATTATGAGTTTTTTTTGGCTTTTCTATACTATAATCTATTATCTAGACATACTTTATTTTTAGAGTTTTAAGGGTTTGGCCCAGTCTTGAAAAACACTAACACCGACACAAAACTAACCAAGGAACAGAAAACTAAATTCCCACACATGATGAAACTCAACTCCCAAACTCGATAGGTTTAGCCATTTGCCCCATATGTTGCATTGGCTTCCTCGAACGTCTTGTCGTCATACAAAAACTCTTCCACCTCCTTGAGGGTCTCCATCTCTTTCCAATTGAGAGGGGGGCTCATCTTTGCCCATAGAGGTGTTTGAATGTCGTTTTTATAACTAGAAGCAATGGTGGTAGGTAGGATCAATAACAGAGAATCAATGATGTGATAGTTAAGTGCATCCAACAGTCAAAAAGAATACTTACGGGTTAGTACAAAAACTGGTATTGCCAGGTAGTTGCTTAACCTGGGATGGATATGTAGCTAGTATTGTTGCTCATCCAGAGCTCAGGGTCAAATTGGTACTACCAGAATCTGACGAGCATCACGGTGGGGTCAACGACGCTGCAGGTGCCGGCGTCAGCGTTCGTGCTGAACACCGACGGGACCGGCGGGACGATCATCGACTCCGGCACCACCTTCACGTCGCTGCCGCCGCACGTTTTCAGCCTCCTTAGCAATGCCTTCGTCTCCGAGCTGAACATGACGTCCGTGGCCGACCCGTCCCAATCTGGTTTTCTCTGCTTCCCGGCGTCGAGGCAGACGACGGCGAGGATGCCGAAGCTGCAGCTGCGGTTCCAGGGCGCGACGCTGGACCTGCCGCAGGGCAACTACGTGATGCCGGTGGACAACAACGCTAATTGGCAACTATCAGCAGCAGAACATACACGTACTCTACGACCTCGCCGGCAACACGCTCTATTTCGTCCCTGCTCACTGCGACATGCATGGTCTAAGACTCGATCATCGATCTATCGACTGATTGAACGCATCGTGCTGCATGCTTCTTCGATCTGGGTGTGCCTAGTACTATTGCTAGCTGTTGCATTTCCCTGCATTCATTTTTTCCCTTCACTTTTTACGTGAATATTATGTATAATAACAATAAAGTGGTATATACTACCTGCTGATTCAGTACCACACGGTTTGTATTTGTTGTGTCTCTAATCTCTAATATGTAATCAGTATGTATGCACTGCACCTATGTATATTGCTCAAAAATATACCATAATTTTCATTTTTCATCATACAATGTGTTGGTACATTAAATATCAAGTACCAACAAGGGTCTATAAAATATGTAATCCTAATATCTGATTTCAAGTCAGACAAGGGTTTGGCCCTATTAGATGATCCATGTGACGGTGACGTTGTGATAAGAAATCGTACCTCTCGATTTTCCATGTGACGGCTCTTGTCAGGGAATTGTAATAAGAAAATTCTTTAATGAAAGAATCATAAATTAATAAATAAAAGAGGATTTTAGTGTAAATGTAAAATAGACATACTGTTCTGCAGGTGGCTATAGAATAATTTATTTCATTGCTAGTTTAAGTTACGATAGCTATATACTAGTTTATGAGATTATTGTAACTCCCTATTAGATGATTTACTATAATATTATTGTAAATAGCATCGTGAGTTATAGTAACAAATGTATAAAATATATTTTTAGATAAAGAAATGTATCGTAAATATGCATTTACTTTCTCTTAAATTAGTATAAACATTATAAATCAGAGTGGATATAGAATAAGTTATTCTATGACCAACCATAGATTAGTCTGGTCTAAAAAATCCAAAGGTATATATTATTATATATAGAAGTGGGGGGGGCAAAGGAAGACCTCCCTCTAAAGTCTAAATTAGGCGAGCTAGCGGATAGGAGAACGAATAGAGAGGGGGGAGGCAAAGGGAGATCTCCTATATAATTACATAAGTGGGTGAGAAGACCAAAGAAGAGCAAGGAATAGCATACTATTATAGTTTTTCGAAATAGAGGTGGCTAGAAAGCCTCTATAGAGGCGACTCTTCAAACTACGTCTAGTTTTTGCCTATTCAAATCAGCGATTTATAGAGATGGGTTACTGGCCACCTTTAGAATGGTTCACCCTTCCCTGGGATCGCCGACATGGTGGACGACGACGACGGCGAGTTGGCGACCAGCCGGAGAGGAACCACGCGTCGCGGGTCTTGCTGCGCAGCACCATGCTGCGTTGCAGCAGCTCGTGTGGTGTCAGGCCACGACCGATGTCGGTGTGGCACAGCTGCATCCTAATTACCGGGCCGACGCCGGCGCCCACGCCGCTACATGAAACAGCCAACGCTACCAGCAGCACGAGTAGGAAGCCGGCTACCTTCTGCGTGTTCATCCCTTGGTTCATGACCATGACCGCACATGTTCTGCAGGACACGTCGGAGGAGGAGCCTCGCTGGAACCGTGATACGCAAAAGTGGCAACGAGATCTGTTGATACCTATAAAACCCCACACGTTTAATTGGTAGGAACACATCTGGATGGCTTTGCCCTGGTCGGTATGACCGCTCTAAATCTTCGCCATCATTGAAGCAATAAACATCATCAATAATGGAAAACATGGAAAAATAGTAGATTGGAAGGTAAGACAAAAAAATTTATGTGTATCAATTGGCATCACCCTTCACCCATATATATTTACTAGCAAGTATGCCCGTGCGTTGCAACAGACCGTGTAACTTTTATGTGATCATGTGGACGATTTGCGGGTCAAAGAGAATTGCTACCTCACGCTGTTGTTTTGGATCCAAGCATCACACGATTTTTTTTCTCTCCACGCATGCTCCCTCCACGGCCCCCAGGCCGTCCCTTCGCCACACCCCTCCCTACCACCATGCCAGCCCCCCTGCCCCTAGGCCATATCCTCGGCCTAGACGCAACCGTATCCCCCTCTCGCCGACAACTTTGAAGTTTTTTGTATTTTTTTCTAAAATTTGTCAACGATTTGACATATACTTTTCTGATATCTACAATCCATAGAAATATAACTTTTGAAAAAAAGATATATTTCTCTGAGATCTGCAATCCATAATGTTATCCCCAAATTATATCACTCTGTCAAATAAATTACATTGAAAAAATTATAGTAAAAATAAAGTAATAATACATTGTGAGTTCGGATCACTTACGTTTCAAGGAGGGGCGTGTATGCATTGTGGCAAGTAAAAAACAATTAGAAGAATTCCTTCATTCTTTAATGCTCCCTTCATTCTAAATTAAAAGACACTTTACTATGCCCTAGATATACACTATGTTTGAATTTATAGTAAAATCAATGTATTTTGAAAAGCTAAAATGACTTATAATTTAGAATTGAGGAAGTAGTAAGTAGGCACAATATTTTCTTTTCTAAGACATTTTTTTCTTTTTTTGCATGATACTTTTTTCTAATTGTCTTTGGCAATGTGTTTTTAGAATTTCTATTTAATAGTTGCTAGATATGGATGTCATTTTCAGTTAATTTTAGATGAATGAGATCGTTTCTTATTCACGCAATCAATTGACATCTTTAGCTATTTAATGTTTACATGGGCATGTAAGTTATGCATATGCAGATCAAAAGAAATATACAAGCTCAGATATATCTTACTTTTTATATATAGACATCCATCGCATGTATTTATTGTATTTATACGTACAAAGGTAAGATTAGAGGACATGCTAGAACCAAGACAACTGGCTGGAGTGACAATGCTAGCTACTATATCACTGTCGGCTCATGGTAAGACCTGACAGTGTACATATCCCTACCGGGTCATAATAAACAATGCTAGCTACTATATGGTCATGGAAAGATAGTTACTATCTAGTTGATATCGCAGTGGGCTATTCTATTTATCACCCTCAAGCTTGTCACACCTACTTACCATGCTTGATAGTTATGTAATTGAGTGTTGACTCAACATTGTTTTGTGTGCAGTAAGCTATGTCTTAGAGTATCTCCAAGAGATTAGCCAAAAAAACTAGCTACATTTATTGATTTAGCGACTCTCTAAAATAGATTTGACAAAAAAATATTGAAGTACCCCAACAGACTGTATAAGAAGTTTTTTTCTCTAGTAATATTTAAATTTACCTTTAAAAAATGATTTGGCTAATCTCTTGGAGATGCTCTTACGTGCTATCCAATTTGATTGGTTATTTAAGTTTAAATTGAAGAACTTTGTTGCCATGTCCGTGATTTAGTGGACCTTTTCTTGGTGATGGAAACTTGTTTATTTTATTTTGACTTATATTAGGAGCTACTCCTTATTAGGGCGTTTTGGTATAACAGATTTCATATTTCATGGTTTTGAAAAAAAGTCATATTGCAGTAAGCTAGGAGTATTTTGCAAGTTGCTATTTGCTACAATAGCGAAGCTTATGACTCCTGGACTTACTCTTGGGGACCTGTTTTCTCCTCCAGGAAGGCCTACAAGGATTTACAAGGTACAGTTGAGGCCTCCCCTCTTTTTTTATGGATTTGGAAATCTGAAAATTTGGGCAAACACAAATTTTTCATGTGGCTTCTCATCAAAGATAGGCTCAACACCAGAAATCTCTTAAAGAGGAAAAACATGCATCTAGAGGATTACTCATGTGTTTTCTGTAACCTCAACACAGAGGAAACCAGCTTTTATCTGTTCTTTGATTGCCCCTTCAATTCGGCTTGCTGGCAATCTATTGGCATTCGTTGCAACCTTTGGATATGATCATTCAAGCAAGACTTGATTTTGGCAGACATATTTTCAGAGAAATACTCATTTCAGCCTGCTGGACCATTTGGAATATCAGAAATGGAGATCGACAACAAATCCTATGCTATCAAGTATCAATAGCTGGAAAGCAGCTCTTAAGGAGGACTTGGACTTGGTTTGTATCAAGGCCAAAAAGAGGATTTCGGACCCCTTATCTTTGTGGAGACAGAACCTTATGTAGCTTTTTTCTTCTTCTTTTTTGGGCTTTGTATAGTTCATTCTTTGTATTCTTTTTTTATATCAATAAAAAAGCAAAAAATATAGGTAGGGATCTTCTCTGTCGTTTCCTTTCAAGAAAAAAGTTGCTATTTGCTAGCCATCTTGAATGTTGCCTTGTGCTTGACACGAGGAATATGAATGCCACCCTTGCAATAGATATGAGGCTTGGTTTGACTTCTTCTTTTTGCTTTTCTATCATTTTTTTTAAAACGTAAGTCAATCCTATTCCATGTTAGATTATCACAGTATATATAGCACCTTTTGTAGTTTGATTTATATTACCTGATGTCACCGTAGTGTAAGCATAGACAATATACTAATAGTGCCTAAGGTCATGAGCATGTCTGAGGTCCTAAGCAGCCTTTGTTTTATCAGCGGGTGAGGGAGTATCTTATAGTATGTATTGGAACCCATCCATCTTCAATATCAGTAATATCAATAAGTGTCGACATATAAACAAAATGACAGATTCCTTACATAAGTCGAAACTTACACCAATCCTTTTTAATAATTAATTAAAAAGTAAGAAACATTCTGGACGCCACCATGCATAAGTGAATAAGAATAGCTGTTTGTTATGGCAATTACAAATAGCACTAAGGACTACACTTCGTTGAAAAGCTGATATAAGTTTTAAAACACCACCATGAGCAAAAAAAAAAAAAAAAAAACCCTTAATCCACAATCATGTGCCTTCTATTCCATTGAAACTTGTACAGGATTTCCATCACCACATTTCCCAGGATGCGACACCTTAGTTCAGCTCTCTCTGTCTCTCTCTTGCTTTTTTAGGCGTCTGCGACCATTATTTGATCCAATATGTTGCGCTGAAATTCACCTTCAATAATATAATGAGTGAGATGTGATCCTTTTGAAAACAACTGCATTCCTACTCAACCATGCATATATAACCCCCAATATTACAATCCCAATTATATCTGTTTTCTACAGTTAAAAGAAAAACCCACAAGCCAAGAACCAAACAAATGAGCTCTATTTGGTCGTTGAATATTAAATGCTATAAAAAATTGTATTCCAAATAAAATTTGCTATATGACAATAAAAAGGAGATTTTGAATATTTTCCTCTGAGCAATAGAAGCAACGTTTTGCACAACCTTCCAACGTCATTTACCAAATCAGTCATTTCATTAAATAGTAAATACGAATAAAATATGTTTATCTTTAAAGATAACTTGGTCTTATATTTTTCCTCGAAATACCTTCTCTTCTCATGGCATCCTTATATATACACCGAACTAAGAAAGGTCCATTCTTATTCAAGTTTCACAAAAAGATATAAACTTTATTCAAGTTCACACAAAGACATCACCACTTTCATTCAAAACAATTGATACTACAATCATTCAAAACAACTGGTACTAAAAGAGAAACTAACTCAAATTAATTCACCAACTCCAACCCCCCACAATGGCGGTCTAAATGAAACATTCAAATTAGTCCTACATATTATTTGTCAGATAGTGACATTACTTTTTATTTTGTATGGCAAAGAATGTCTAACCATTAGTGGTTCCTTTCCTATATCCATGGGTCTTCGTTCCCAAATCTATTTTTGGTGGCCACTGTTAACTTTAGATCTACCCCTCACCAAGAACAATTATTCTACGAGCCCGACCCAAAAATGTGAATCCCCCAGTTGCCTAAGAACTAGTGATAAAGTTTATGGTTCAAGTAATTCCTTTGTAATCAAGTCCTACCGAAGGTCTTCGTTCATTAGCTTAAACAACCATGCATTTACTTAAAATATATTTGTTTCGGACATAGGAAGGCTTGCAACACTAAATTGATCAAAAGTAGCCTACCGTCCTTGCTCTTGCAGATACTAATTTTTTTTCTAGAATAATTTCTCAATTAACAACCATTTTTTCATAATCTTATGATAATATCACTACTACATAAAACTTAACGGTGGCGGTTGAAAAGCATTAACCGTAGTGGTTTTTTCAACCGCCGCCAAGCAAAGATCACGGTAAACAACCGCCACGGTAAATGCCGTTCAGGAAATCAAAAAACCAAAAAAATATTTTAGCTTCAAGGAATCAAAAGTCATGACCTCATGATCTCATGCTAGACACTTTATAGTCTTACCATTACACCACTCAATCATTCATATCTATATATAATATGCCATCTTTTTATATCAATATTTTGTAATTTTGTATTAGATATATGTGTACTTTGTGTAGTACTTTGATTTTCAGCTTCACCCATATTTTTTTTTCAAAGATCACATATAAATATAGAAAAACTGCATCTACATAGATGTGAAGGCGGTGGATGGTAACAGTACCCAAGTTGGAGCTAGACGCTGACGCCGGCTCCCGTGAAACAAACTGTGACCAAGAGCAGGATGGCAGACAATATGAGTATAGTCTTGGCGAGTTTGCCGGCACGTTGCGAGTGGTTGCGGGACACCCAGATGCCGTAGCACAACTCCAGCAGTCCGACGACGAAGAACGCAGGCAAGCACTTGTAGTACAGGATTAGGGCATCGAGCGTGTCGTCACCATCGTCGTTTTCGTTGTCCTTTCGATAAGAATCAAACATAACTCTTTCAGAAAGTAACATATATATGCATGTTGTAAATGAAGAAGAGAATTTATGGATCGAGAGAAATGAATAACATAACATCGTCGTCTAGCTGATAATTAAAAAGGATTGATTCGTTGATTACCGGGTCTATGATGTAGCGGAAGAAGACGGGAGGTCCCCTGGTAAATAAGCCTCCTATGGTGGAGGTGATGGTGCCGAGCCCGATGAGGGCGATGATATGGCCTACCCTCTCTATGTAGTTACCTAGTATCGTCATCAGCGCTTGCTCGGGGAGTCCTCCATCAGCATCAACTTGTTTCGGTGGCGGCGAGGCTCCCTTGTCTTGTTCGTTATCGAACTGGTTTCCGGCGTCGGGAATCGGCTCTTCCGGTACGTCGACGGGCCCTAATTCGACATCGCCCAGCTGGCTTCCGCCGGCGAGGGGAACTTCTTCTTCTTCTACTTTACCATTTGTGTCGATGAACACTACTCCAATATCATTATTGTTACCTTGCTGGTTTCTTCCGACAGAAATCTGCTTGTTCGGCAACGATCTCTTGACGCGTCGTCTGAACGAGCTAGTGACAACAAGTGCACTATTTTGCGTCAAGGAGGCTTCTTCTTTACCATCATCTATATCGATGACCACTTCGGTATCGCCTTGTTGCTTGCTCAGCAGGGCAATCGGCTCCTCGCTCCCGTTGTTGTGGGCTTCTGCCATATATATCTCGACCCACAGGCACGCTAGCTGTGCTTGAACTTGACAATATTTCTTCTCTTCTTTTTTGCGAATATTGAGCTTGACAATCTTAAACACTACTAGCCCGCTGCGAGGAACAAACGAGCTCGCAAGCAATGGCGGACTGGGGGAGAGAAGGAAGATCAGAGCAATGGTGGATTGTGGGGAGTCGCCTTCGCCTGTGTGGGTGGCGTGGCCGCATCGGTGGGATTTCTTTTGTGCTTCTCCGATCCCTAGGCCGAGAGCACGCAGGCGCCCACCTAACGCGCGCCTTCCCCCAACTTCCCTCCAATATAAACTAACAATTGAATATGGAACAGAGAAACCGCAAGAAAAAAAAGAAGTTCGCATGCGAATGGCAAGGCGAGGAGCGGCGCGGAAGGTGGTCGAGCAGCTCTCAATCGGTGGCCGTTGGGGGGAAGAAATTTGCGCTGTTGCCTGCCTTGTCCTAAGCTCCTCCTAGCTAGTCGTCGCCGAAGTAAACGCTAAAAAGCATCTATACAGTCAGCACTGTTCAGAAACGATTCAATTAAACGGTACAGCGTCTATATACAACTCGTGTATTATGTCAAACACAAGCTGAAGGCTTCGTTGGCTCTGGCATGATTAGAAAACGGAGGATAGACCACCTACTAAAAAAAACTATTTTTAGATGCGCCATCATGAGACTAACAGAGCTCACGACACTACCGGAATCCGGCTCTTTGCCGAGTGTTAATTTCTTTGCCGAGTGTTTTTTTTCGGGCACTCGGCAAAGAGCTCTTTGCCGAGAGCTAAAGAAAAAAAACTCGGCAAAAAAAAGCACTCGGCAAAGAGGCTTCTTTGCCGAGTGCCAGAAAAAAAACACCCGGCAAAGAGTTCTTTGCCGAGTGCTTTTTTGCACTCGACAAAGAGGCCTCTTTGCCGAGTGTGTTATTTTTTTAGCACTCGGCAAAGAAGGTCTTTGCCGAGTGTTTTTATTTTACACTCGGCAAAGACATATTTCAGAGTATATTTTGGAGCAGTAAATTAATTTAAATAAAAAAATTTTAACTATAAAGTTGTATAACTTTTCAAGATCTACAACTTTCATTTTGACCATTTCTTAATTTGATAAAGTAAAATTAAATCTATTCACAAATCTTACATCTCTCTCGTAGTTTACGAAACTACAAGAGGAGATATATAAGATTTGTGAACAATGTTCCTACCACTATATCAAATGATCAAATAACCAAAATAAAAGATGTAGGTGTTGTGAAATCATACAAACTTTGTATTTGAATACTTTTTAATTTGAATTAATTTTGTTAACTAAAAGTACAGTCACATTTCTTAAATTTGAAATTTGAATTTTTTAAAGTATCTCGGATGGGGAAACACCCAAAATGAAAATTATAGATCTCGAAAAGTTATGAAACTTTGTAGTTGGCAACTTTTTTCATTTTAATTTATCTTGTCACTTGTGAAAGCGTATCTGAATCCGCTCAAATTTAAAATTCAAATTTTATAAACAACCTCGGATGGAGAAACTTCTTAAATAAAAATTGTAGATCTTGAAAAGTTATAAAACTTTGTAGTTGACAAGTTTTTTATTTGAATTCGTTTAGAGCCTCAAATAAGCAATTTTCACTCGATTTTGTATAATATTTAGGAAATCCAAATAGAGTATAAACACAAGTGAGTGTGTAGTGCAGTGGTAGGGGAGGTTACGCGTGAGGGAGAGGTTGTGAGTTCGAATCCCACTCGACACAAAGTCTCAAAAAATGCTACAAAAAATCCTACCGGATAAAGAAGAATGGGTCTTTGGTCGGTGGGGCCCTCCCCGATTAAAAAAAAAATTTTTGCTATTATTTTCGGGTTTTTTTTTCATTTTGATCTTTGCCGAGTGTCGGGCACTCGGCAAAAGCCTTTGCCGAGTGCCGAAAAAAAACACTCGGCAGAGACCTCTTTGCCGACGGATTCTTTGTCGAGTAGCCTTTTGCCGAGTGCAACACTCGGCAAAGCCTTTGCCGAAAGTGTAATGTAGGCTTTGCCGAGTGCATGAGGCACTCGGCAAAGAAGGAAAATCCGGTAGTGCGAACATGATCCGCGAGAAATAAGACTAACAGAGGCACAATTAGGATTTGTCGAGGACCAAAATAAGGGCCCTTTAAGGAAAGCCCAACAAATGCAAACTTCGCCCGGCGGGCCTCCCATTTCCACTATCTAAGCCACGGTCTTTGGAGCGGCGTCGGCCCACGGCCCGTCCGAGCCTACCCCACTGAGGGCTCGGACGGCGCCGATTCTCCGCCTCGCCCGAGCCCCGGCGAGGGCCTCGGGACGAGCCTCCACTCTCCGTCCCGCCCGAGCCCCCCAACGGCGGGGTCTCGGGACGAAGCCACCAATTTCCGTCCCCGCCCGAGCCCTGGCGGCTAGGCCTCGGCGGGACACGCCGCTCGAGTCAAAGCCGTACCAACGACGCGGCGTACAACCACCACCGCTTATCCACGGCCCGTGTCGGGGAGCACATCCCCGCTCGGCGGGGGGATGGGCACCGCCCGTCACGGCCCACGCCGATGATCATGCTTACGAAACCTCCACAATGAAGGCCACGCCCGCCACGGTGAGGCATTGTTCCGCCTAACCCCTCGGCGGGTCCCATCGCCGGAACTCCGGGGCGCCGTCCCACCACGCCAAAACCCACGCTAGCCGGCGTCACCCCCCCGTGCGGGGGGTGGGACGGACGCTCACCCCGATCAACCAACGGTCCACCCCGTGAGCCACGAGCACGGGATGGGCGATGCTATTGACGGCGACCGTCGCGGATTGTTCCATCCACAAATCACGGCGACGAGCTCCGAGGCCTCCCGAGCCTCGGCCTCCGAGGCTGAGTCAAAGCTACGGGGCCCGGCGCCCCCCTCCATCGCACTCCACCAACTCCAACGGGGACATCCGTCATTACGGACAACAAGGAGTGACAAGGAGGCGAGCGGGGGTAGTCCGCCCACTCCGAAGCCTCGGATGGGGGGGGAAGCGGAAGCCAGCGGCCCGACCACGAGCATGACCACCTCCTGTAAGGTTCCGCCTTCCCCTTGTGGCTATAAAGGGGAAGGCACGGGCCCTTAGATGATAGGTTCACACACACGAGCCCGATATTGGTACCCACCTCAATCATCACGAGACTTGGGACCTCGTCCCTCTCTCACTTTGCTTGTACACCCTACCTACAAGCACCTCGGTGCGAGGATAATACAAGATCTCCATCCCACCTTTGGACGTAGGGGCCTACTGCGGCTTTGAACCAGTATAAATCCTTGTGTTCATCTTGCACACCATCCGGAAGTGGGAGCACGCACCATAAATTCACTCGTTGGTGTTAGGACCGCGGTTCTAGCACCGGCGGTTGGCAGCGCTAGGTAGGGGCGTGCGTGTTTCGCCTCTCTTCCCGCCAAACCTCGGATGGCCGGCCAGGCGTGACAACACTGCCGGGGCGACTTCTCGGCCCCAACTCCTCTCCACTCCGGCCCGGCTGGGCCGGGGACCACGATCCGGTTCGGTGAGCTTGAGTTCGTGTCGGCCCGGAGTCCGATGCGACATGGAACTCCTCCCGGCCGGAGTTCGGGGGCCTTCCGACGAGTCCTCGGTGGACTCAACACCGGCCGGCGGGCAGAGGCGCCACGGCGCTTCGCTCCCACCAAGGCTCGATGGACGCACCACGCGGGGCGGTCTGAGGAAGATCTTGCGGTGCGTGGCTGGGCGACACCCGCCGTGGGGCGCTTTCGGCCGCCCGTCGCCACCACGCCCGACCATTTGGCATGATCAACGCTTGCTGCCACGTACCACGGCGTTGGTCTCCACCGCCATGGGAGCCGGGAGGAGGCGTCCCGTCGTCGGCGGCGCTCACGAGCACCCCGCCGCGAGACATCCCCGGCGGATCCATCCATGCCTACGAGGGAGTACGTCGAGGCGGGAGGAAGCGGCGGCGCTACTCCGGCATGCGCTACACCCACCCGATCGGCGCTACCTCGAGGACCACGGAACCCGGGGTTCATCTCGGGCACGCCGCCGCCCGGTTACCCGACTCCGACTCCCCGGACGACATATGCGACCCGGCCAGCGAGTGCTTCCACGTGGAGGTTCGTGATCTCGGCGCCGGCGGCAGCGCGGCAGCGGCAGATCGGGATCGAGATCGTAACCCTAGGCACGCCGCTAAACCCGCCCGGCGGTCGCGACCCGATGGATCCGAGAGCCTCCCGACCCACGAGGGAAGCGACCCCACCGCTGCGGCTACCCGAGGCGGAGGATCCAGCAGCCACGCCTCGGGAGCCACGTCGACCCACCGTCGGCAGATCCGCGACCTCGGGGCTAAGCTTGACCCACGGCCGTCTTCAGCTACGGCGGAAGATAGGCTTGGCGCTCGAGCAAGGCCACCTGGGCGGCGCTCAACACGAGCCCGCGGCACGGCGACACGCCAGCGGCGTCCAGCGAAGGATGCGTCACCGGCGAGGGGGGCATCCTCCTCAAGGTCTTCCGGCGTGTGAGCCAAAAGCGTCGCGGCTGCGGCCCCTCCCCGCTCCGATCAATGCGGAGCCCTCCCCCGGAGAGGCGCCGCATCCGCGGCGAGCTACGAGGCTTCATCGAGACCGCCGCAGTCCAACAAGGCGAGAGCTCGTCCTCGCGCCAGCGCCCGCAAGGGCGAGGAACCCTTGGGGTCTCTCGGGAGGAGCGCGAGGCCTCCGCCCACCAGATCCCTCGTGAAGGCCGGCTCGCGAGCGCATCCGGGACAACATGGCGGCCTCAACGATGGTGACGCGCAACAACATCGTGAGGGAGGCAAGAGCGCGGGGCGAACACGACCGCCCAGCTAGGGGGTGGCGCGGCGGCGGCGAGGACGCGGCAGCGGACCCCCGGGGCCCCGTGCCTTGGCCGGGAGATCCGCGGTGCACGGTTCCCCTTTCGGTTCCGCCCAGCCCGCCAACCTCACCAAATACTCGGGTGAGGCGAACCCCGGGGTTTGGCTCAACGATTACCGCCTCGCTTTTGCCATTTGGGCGGGGGGCGGACGGCGACTGAGCTCATCATCCGCAACATTCCCCTTCACAGGCGACGCCCGCTCGGGCCTGGCTAGAGCACCTTCCCGCCCGCACGATCTTTTGACCTGGACCGACCTAGTCAAGGTCTTCGTGGGAAACTTCCGGGGCACATATGTGAGCCACTGGGAACTCTGGGATCTCCGTGGCTGCCGCGGAAGCCCGGCAGTAAACCCCGCGACTTCATCCGTCGCTTCTCCAAGAAGTGCACCGAGCTGCCCAACGTGGCCGACACCGCCATCATCGGCGCATTCCTCGGACGGGACAACCTGCAAGGAGCTGGGTCCACTAATTGGGACGGAAGATGCCCTCCACCGCCAACGAGCTGTTTGAGGTGGCCACAAATTTCGCCTCCGGTGAGGAGGCGGTGGGGGGGCCATCTTTCGCGGCGCCAACGATAAGGACAAGCGGAAGAATGAAGAAGCCCCGGAACAGCAACCCGCAACCAAAAAGAAGAACAAGAGGGGCAAGCGAGAGGGGAAGCAAGGCAAAAAGGAGGAAGACTCGAGGGGATGATCTCGTCATTGCGGCCGACCATAAAGGCACCCGAGGCCCCCGGGGCCCGGGGCGTTCGACGACATGCTCAAGAAGCCTTGCCCCTTCCACAAGTTCCACGTCAAGCACACCATGGGGAGTGTGACTTGGCCTGCCGATTCTACCAAAAGCTGCCCCCCGCCCGAGGACAAGAAGAAGAAGGAGAAGGAGGAAGAAGACAAGGATGACGGGTTCCCGAAGATCCACGATGTCTTCATGATCATCGGGGGCCTCCCAGCCGAACCTTTCACCCGGCGAGATCAAGCGCGGCGCCGAGAGGTATTCTCGGTGCGCCCGCCACGCCAGCGGTACCTACCGTGGTCACCGAGGCCATCACCTATGGCCCCGACGACCACCCGCTCTCGTACCAAACCCCGGGAGATACCCACTCGTGGTGGATCCCGTCGTCGGCAACGTTCGGCTCACTAAGGTGCTGATGGATGGCGGCAGTGCCCTCAACATCCTCTACTCCGACACCCTCGGCTGTTGGGGATGGGCGCCCGCACCTCAGGCCCTCCAACTCTCCCTTTTAGGGCATTGTGCCGGAGCAAGCGAGCCTGGCCCCTCGGGCAGATCGACCCCCCGTCGTCTTCGGGACGCCGTCAAACTACCGCAAGGGAGGTCATTACCTTCGACGTGGTAGACTTCCGAGGAACCTACCACGGCATACTCGGACGTCCCGCGTACGCGAAGTTCATGGCGGTCCCGAACTATACGTACCTCCTCCTCAAGATGCTAGGCCCCAACGGCGTCATCACCGTTGGCTCCTCCTACGAACACGCGTTCAACTGCGACGTGGAGGCCATCGAGCATGCCGAGGCCATGGCCGTCTCCGAGGCTCTCGACTCCAAGCGCCACGCCGGCACCTTCAAGCCGTCTGATGGGGTAAGGGAGGTCCCGCTCGACCCCTCCACCTCGTCCGGCAAGACGGTGAAGATCTGTGACTCCCTCGACCCTAAATAGGAAGCCGTGCTCGTCGACTTTCTCCGCGCGAACATCGACATCTTTGCGTGGAGTCCCTCGGACATGCCGGGCATTCCGAGGGATGTCGCCGAGCACTCCCTTGATGTCCGGGCCGGGTCCAGACCGGTGAAGCAGTGACTGCGCCGATTCGACGAGGAGAAGCGCAGGGCCATCGGCGAGGAGGTGAACAAGCTTTTGGCGGCCGGATTCATCAAGGAGGTGTTCCACCCTGAGTGGTTATCTAATCCTGTACTGGTTAGGAAGAAGAGTGGGAAATGGAGGATGTGTGTAGACTATACTAGCTTAAATAAAGCATGTCCGAAAGTCCCTTTTCCCTTACCACGTATCGATCAGATAGTCGACTCCACCTCGGGGTGCGAGCTCTTATCCTTCCTTGATGCTTATTTCGGCTACCACCAAATAAAGATGAGGGAGTCCGACCAGCTCACGACGTCCTTCATCACCCCGTTCGGCATGTAGCGTTGCGTGACGATGCCCTTCGGGCTTAGGAACGAGGGGGGCCACGTACCAACGGTGCATGCTTTGGGCGTTTTTCGGCGATCACATCGGCGAAACCGTAGAGGCCTACGTCGGCGACATAGTGGTCAAGACTAAGAAGGCCGACGACCTCATCTCGACCTCAAAATCGCTTTCCGGTGTCTTAAGGCCAAAAGCGTCAAGCTCAACCCCGAGAAGTGCGTCTTCGGGGTTTCCCGAGGCATGCTCCTCGGGTTCATAAATCTCAAAAGCGGCATCGAGCCCAACCTTGGGAGAAGGTGGCTGCGGTGGCGAGCATGGGGGCGATCAAGGACGAGAAGGGCGTCTGTGAGTCATGGGCTGTCGGGCGGCCCTCGGTCGCTTCATCTCACGACTTCGGCGAGAAGGGCCTGCCCCTGTGTCGCCTCCTAAGAAAAGGCCGAGTGCTTCTCGGACCACCGAGGCCCGGGAGGCCCTCGACAAGCTCAAGGCCGCCCTCACGGTGCCCCGATCCTCGTCCCGCCGCCGAGGGTGAACCCCTCCTCTTATGCGTCGCCGCGACCACCTGGGTGGTCGGCGGCCATCGTCGTCGAGAGGCGGAAGGAGGGCCACACCCCTGCCGGTCCAAAGGCCGATCTACTTCATCGAAGTCTTTGTCCGAGACCAAGATCCGCTACCCTGTAGATCCAGAAGCTGCTCTACGCGGTGGTCCCGACTCGGCACAAGCTCCGGCACTACTTCGACGCCCACCCCGTGGCGGTGGTCTCCTCCTTCCCGTTGGGAGATCCTCGAGAATCGGGAGGTCTCGGGGCGGGTTGCCAAGTGGTCCGTCGAGCTCATGGGAGAGACTCTCTCCCTAGCGCCGAGGAAGGCCATCAAATCTCAAGTCTTGGCCGACTTCCTCGCGGAGTGGGATCGACACCCGGCTACCGCCGCTCCGGCTCCAGGCGGAATCTTTGGACGATGTACTTCAACGGGTCCCACGATGAAGACCGGGCCGGTGCTAGCCTCCTCTTCGTCTCTCCCCTCGGGGTGCACATGCGATACGTGATCCGCCTTCACTTCCCAGAATCGAACAATATGGTAGGTTAAAGATCGCTGTCGAACTTGGCGTCAAGCGTCTCGACGTCTGAGGGGACTCTTGACTCGTCATCGACCAAGTCACGAAGGACTCAAGCTGCCACGACCTCAAGATGGATGCATCTTTGCAAGGCGGTGCGCGCCACGGAGGACAAGTTCGACGGTCTCGAGCTCAACCACGTCGTCCGGAGGCACAACGAAGCCGCCGATGAACTCACCAAGATCGCCGCTGGGAGAGCCCGGTTCCCCGACGGCGTCTTCACCAAAGACCTCGCGGCTCCTTCTGTCATGATCGGGGGGGGAGGCCTCGGAGGATCGTTCCGACCCCCCGGGGGGCCGGAGGCCGTCCAAGGCCCCTCGACATCCGAGGCCCCTCGACTTCAGGGGCATCCTCGGCATCAAATGCCGAGGTCATGGAGATCAAGGGGGGGGAATCCGAGACCGACCCCAAGCCGGACTGGAGAAAGCCATACCTCATTTGGATCATCGAGGGGTCCTCCCCGGCGACTTCAACCAAGCCGGGCGCACCGCAAGAAGAGCGAAGTCCGCCGTCGTCATCGGGGACGAGCTCTACAAGCAAAAGCCCCTCGGGGTCTGCGGCGATGCATCACGGTCGAGGAGGGCCTCGCCCTAGCCCACAAGATCCACGCCGGCTTCTGCGGCCACCACGCCGCTCCCCGCTCCCCTTGTCGGCGGCGCTTTCCGGCGGGGTTCTCTTGGCCGACCGCGGTCGCGGACGCCACTAAGGTAATACGCGCTGCGAAGGATGCCGATGTACGCTCGTCGGGCGCACTGCCGGCTCGGCGCTCAGACCATCCCGATCATGTGGCCTTTCGCCGTGTGGGGCTTGGATCTGGTAGGACCCCTCAAGAAGGCGCCCAGGGGGGCTTCACTCATCGCTCGTCGCCATCGACAAATTCTCCAAATGGATCGAGGCGGCGCCCCGTCACCAACATTCGGTCCGAGCGGCGGTGCTTTTCTTCACCGACACCATCCACCGCTTTGGAGTCCCGAACTCTATCATCACCGACCACGGCACCCAGTTCACGGGGGCGAAGTTCCAAAACTTCTGCGATAAGCACCAGATACGCATCGTCTGGTCCTCGGTCGTGCACCCCCAGACGAACGGACAGGTAGAGCGGGCCAGCGGGATGATCTTGCAAGGGCTCAAGCCTCGGATCTTCAACAAGCTTGACAAGTTCGGCAAAAGGTGGCTCGAGGAACTCCCCTCGGTCCTCTGGAGCCTCGGGGCGGCGACCGCCCAGAGCCACGGGTTTCACGCCCTTCTTCACGGGTGTCTGGCCCGGCCGAAGCCATTTCCGCCTACCGACTTGAATTCGGATCCCCGAGGCTAAAAGCCTACGACGAGGCCCGCAACCAAGTGGCTCGGGAGGACTCATTTGGACATGCTTGAGGAAGCCGGGGGACGCTGCCCTCCTGCACTCGGCAAGATACCGGCCGGATCCCTTCGACGCTACCACGGCCCGACGGATCCGGACCGAGACCTCGGGGAAGGTGATACGGTGCTCCATCTCCGCCAAGACAACAAAGGACGCCACAAGCTCACGCCGCCACAGGAGGGGGCCCTTCATCGTCGCCGAAGTCCTCAAGCCGGGCACATATAAGCTTGCCAACGAAATTTGGCGAGATCCTCAACAACGCTTGGAACATCCAACGACTACGTCGCTTCTACCCCTAGAAATTCCGGGCATTGTACATACGCTTTGTACCTTTGGATAAATAAAGCTAAGTCTCACCGTCCAAAGCATTTCGTCCTCGATAGGACTCGGTGAGACTCGGTTTTTGGCTTACCAAAACCAAGCCTCCCTGGGGGGGGCTAGGGGGAGTCCCCTCCCTAGAAAGCACCCCTCAAAAACCTTTTTCGTTTCCCCGGCTATTTTTAAGTAAACTCTACGTTCGAAAGTTCAGCGTACTTAGGAAAAGGCACGACCGAGTTCGTCCCAAGGCCGAAGATGGCCGAGCCGCGAGGCCAACCATGCCCGAGCGCCACGGCGCCTCCGCTCGGCGCCCTCGGCCAAGGGATGACTCCAAGTGCAGCGGGGAGGCCGCTCAATACAATAAGGTAATGGGGCCGTGGCGGCTACTCATGCAGTCCTTACCTCTGGGTAAAGAGCGACCCTCGGCTGCAAAGTATCCTCGCATGACTAAGTAACGAGTCAAACGGATGGGAAAAATGAAGAGATAATGAAAGAGCCAGCACAAAAAACACAAGGCCTCGACGGGCCGATTCACAAAGTGTTTCATAAACACAAAATCAACATAAACTTTTATTTACATGAGCACTTGGGCCCGGCCTGCAGGGGTCTCTTGGGGGGCGTCAGGGCCTGCGTCTTAGGTGGCGACATCCACGGCCTCGCGGCCTCGGGTGACCTCGGCGTCTCGGCACCGGCATCCGTGACCTCGGCATCTCCGGCACCGGCATCCGCGACCTCGGCGGACACGACCTCGGCGGCCGCGGCCTCGGCGTCACTAGCTTCCTCCGGAGGAGTGGAGGCGGCGGCGGGCGCAAAAAGTAGCCACCGGTGCGGCGGGAGCCCCGCTCTTCTCGGCCTCCTCGGCGAGTTGGGCCCAGACATCGATCTCGTGCCCCATCTCCTCTTCGGCCCACGGCGAGCCCCTCGGCGATCCGAGGGGAGGTCGAGCGGTAGTGGGACATGGTCGGCGCAAGCGTGTGTGACACGCGCCGACTTCGGAGGGCCTCCGCGCCGCAGCGCCTCCACCCGGCTGCGGCACCGTCGCCCCGCCGCAACACCAGATTCTTTGCCGCCCGGCTTTCCTCGGCCTCCACCGCGGCGCGGAGCACATGTGGCCTCCAGCGTCGAGGGGTCTCAAGCTCGCCCTGCGCCCGAGTTATAGGCGGCTTGTGACACGGAGAGGCTCTCCTCGGCTCTGTCACCACCGCCTGCCCGCAGTCTGCAAGAACCGAGAGTTAGGCTCTCGGGCGGTGTAACTTCTGAGCACGAAGGCCGATCCACGGCTCTTACCTCGCGGTGGCCGCGGAGGGTCTCGTTCTCACCGATTCCTGTAAAAGGCTGCGTCGCCGGCTTGGGTACTCCTCGCCCGGGGCGGCAGCGCTCGGCCTCCGAGGCCTCCCGGCTTGTCGGACAAGGACTTGATGGGGTCCGCCCGGCGAGCCTCGCGACCATCGCCTCCTTCTCCGTCGGGCTGGTCAAGGCTCTGGCGTGGCCCGCCGCGGCGTCCTTGGCAAGGGTGGCGTCCTCACGAGCCGTCGCGGCCTCGGCCTGCAGGCTAGGGAGGCGAAGGCGGAGCTTCTCGAGCTCGGCGTCCTTCTCCAACACGGCCGTCGTCGGTGGGCAACCAGGTCCTTCCGCTGAAGGTACTGGTCGTGAAGGCCGGCCCGGCGGAGAACCTCCGACTTCCCGCTCGGCGTCTGCGCCAAATCCTGCAACACGCGCTCTCCAGCCGGTCGGTCACTGGGAAGACGCTCCCCGGAGGAAAGAGGGCTGAAAGCTCACTCACCCGAAGCAAGGGGAGCTCTGGCACAACCCCGACACAATGGTCGGGCAGCCTTCTCGTAGCGGTGCCCGCGATCCGCCACGCTCACCCGTGATCCTCCCTCCTTGGCGTCGTGCGGGCGCAAAGGCCCCTCGCCTCTCCGGGGCCCCCAGGCGGCCGGCTCTTCGGACAAGGTGGGCTCCCCGGCTGGCTGCTCACCGGACGCTCCGCCGAGGCCGTGGCACCCACGGTGGGCGCCTCGGTCAGGCGCCTCCTCGGCTCCTCCCTTCGCCGAGGTGGCACCCGCCTCGGTGGCCACGGCTTGAGGTGAAGGGCGAGGCTGGCTCCGCCTCGGTCATAGCCCGCGTCGGCGGTAGCAACCACCGCGGGCTCCTCCACCGCTACCTCGGGTGACACCGAGGAGTCTACCGGGCCGACATAGCGGAATCACCACGTCGTCCTCCTCGCCGGGGCCTCCGCCGTCGGCGGTGCGGAGGCCGGCCCCTCGACGGGCGCCAGGCACGCCCCGGTCTCCCGGCGAGCGCTGCGCCGCCTCTGCTTCCACCGCCCGAGGACCGCTCCGTGGGCAGCGGCTCCTCGGCGACCTTCTCCCTCTCCTCGGTCCCGACCGTCGCCTCGGCGGAACCTAGATTCGCGCTCCCGACCCCCGCTTTGCTGTTTCCGAGGCGAGGGGGGGGCGCGTCCACTGCGGCCGTGCGCTTCAAAGGCTGCGGATGGGGACAAAGGCGAAGTTAGCGGGCGGAAAAAAGCGAACGTCAAGACCAACGACAAGGTGTGAACACCACTTACCCGCGCACTTTAATTCTGCTCGGGCCGGGACCCGCCCGATGGCGGGAATGTCGGCGCCCGGACGGCCGCTTCGCCTGCCGGGCGTCCTGCGGGCCTCAGAGCCCGCTTACGGCCGGCAGCGGGCGGCTGTGGGGGACGAGCCTCTGGGGGGAGGGCTCGGCGACCTCCTTCCCCCGTGGCGTCACGCCTCCTCTCCGGGGGGCGTCCCAAGGGGGGCATCGCGCGGCCCCAAGTCCGCAACGCGGGAGAGATGAGCCTCCCCCGGCAGCCCTTCCGGACGGCGGCGCGGCGGCGAACTACCGCCCGCCCGGGACGCGCGGCGTCACCTCGGGGATCCAACCCGGGCAGCGGCTCAGCTCGTCCTCGTCCCTCCTCCTCACCATCCCGTCGTCGTCGGCGTGCTCGGTGGTGTCCGGCGGCGTCTCCATAGAGGAGACCCTCTGCTCCCTAGTGACACGCGGCCGAGACAGGTCCTCCCTCTCCTTACGCTGCGGGCGTTGCGCGCCCATGGCGGCCTCTCCTTCTTTGCTTCTCGCCTCCTCCGCGCTCGCGATTGGCCGCCTTCTCCGCGGCGATCGGGGGCTTCGGCGGTGTTAGCCTCTCCGCGAGCCCCCGCAAGCGCGCGGCCGGGATCGGCGTGGGGAAGAAGAAGAAGAAGCCCGAAACGCCGACGGGCGGGCGAGCGGGTCTTACGGACCGATGTAGTCCTTGTCGGCCGCGCCGGGATTTTGAGCAAGCTGCGAATGCTCCACCGATGCCGCTGCCGTCCGGTCAAGGACCTCGGCGAACCCCTAGGTCCTCGGCCGCCATCCGGGTCCCCCTCCCGGGGTTGCCGGGCCGCATGTCGTGCAGCCAGCGTACCGCCCGATGCATGGCGGCGTCTGCTGCCTTGTGGAAGCCGGCGATCACCGCCGGCGTCAGACCCTCCTTGGTCGGGCGCGCCCGGGCGGTAAACACCCTCCCTCGGCGGGGTCACCCTCTCGGGGATCAGCTCCTTCCGCCACGGCGGCTCGAGTCGAACACCTTCCCGGTGTAGGCGGCGGTGGCCACCGTTGTTGCGAAGGTAGAACCACTTCTTTGTGCCAACGCGCGGTTATTTGGCGAGCCTCGCCGGGATATAGTCCCAGCGGTGCTGGATCGCGGCTGCAGCGTGCATTTTTGCCGGCCAGGACGGCCAACCTCTTCCCCCTCTCTTTCTCCTTCTCCTTCCCTTCTCTTTCTTCGCCCGGGGCGAGATTTCGAGGCTAAGGTGGCCTCGAAGAAGTAGAGCCCACGAGTCCCAGTGGGCGTCGGCTTGGGAGGTAGCCCTCGCCTGGCGCCACGAAGGCGGCCGCGTGGGAGATGCGATTGGGGGTGAGGTTGTGGAGCTCCAAGCCGTAGTACTCGGGGGCGCCAGAAACGCCCCACCGGCATCCCGAACCCAGCGCTCGTGGAACGACGTGAAGCTCACGGCGTATCCCGCGGGAGGCGCTGGTGCGATCATCCGGCGGCGGCACGATCCCTCCGGCATTTGGAAGTCATTCCGAGCTCCAGAGCCCTTCTCCACCGGCGCCACCAGCTCCGCCTCCGTCACGGAAGCGAGGACTCCCAATCTGCCACGCCAACAACACCGGCCTTGGGTGCCATCGCGAGCGGGATCGGCGCGAGGAGGGCGCGGGGAAGTCTCTCTTCCTTTCCCCTCTCCGGCGAGCTCAAGAGATTTTTTTTTTCTGGCGGCGGAGAAGGCAAAGGCAAAGAGCGCGAAAGCGAATACGAAGGAAAGGCCAACACGGCCGCCGCCGGTGTATTTATACTCGATGCGCCCGCCGCTTCCCCTCTTTCGCATTAAATGCGTATCGGCCCACGATCACGCCTACTCGATTACGCGCCGCGCGCCGAGGAGACCCCGCGACGGGTGGCCGCGGCCCACGGGCTCGGGTAGCGCCACACGCGCGTTACGGCGGCACGCCCCCGCAAAGGATCCGGGCCACGGCCCGGGCCCGCCACCGCGGCGTGGCCCACAGCGGAAAACGCAGCGCCGCACATCACATCCTCCGTGGGACCCGCGGGCGCGCGCGGCACGGCTGCCGCCATGACGGAGAAAGTGGGGCCCGCCACCGCTCGTGCGGCACTCCACATCCCGCGGCGGCGCTGAAAAACGCGCCCACGCCCCACGTCAAGGCAAAGCAGGGGGTTCCTTCTCCACGAAGGAGCAGGCGACACCCCTTACGGTCCGAAGGTTCGCGGCTGGCCCATCTAAGGGTTCGGCAGCCACCCCGGGGTGACAGAGTCGGGGCAGCTCGGACGGCCTCATACACTGGCGGCCCCGCCTGGGGGGCCGTCCTGCAACATCCGAGGCCGGCATGGCAGCGCAGTAGGGGGATCCAGCGTGGGAGAGCGCCCGAGCCCTCGGGACGAGCCCCACCTCGGGCATACCGTGCAGGCTCTTATGAACGCGCCTCGGGCCCGGCCAACCCCTAGCGAGCGGGGCACGGGCGGTTCACTTGGATTCTCCCGCTAACAGCTCACGGATCTAGTCGTGTTCGACACTCGTCGGCGATAGCACGACAAAGTCCACCCTCCTCCCCTGCGGAAGGGAAGCCGAGGTGCGTAAGGCGGGCGGTGAGTCCCAATTGGGTTCCCCTCGTCGCTCACGAGGGGCTCGGGGGCTTCCCCAACGCGCGCGAACCAATTCGGGAAAACGCCCTAAAAACCCAGCCCGAACCCCGGACGAGCCGACGGGCCGGGGGCTCGGCAAAGACGGACCTATCTGGTCCACCAAAAAACGCACAAGCCCTCGGACGAAGCGCCCCTCACTCGTCCAAGGCCTCGGGGGCTACACCCGGCGGGTGCGCTCGCGCGCCCCCGCCGGAGAGCACGACTCTCGAGACAAGCCTCAAAGCCACGCCGTGCGAGCTAAATAAAAGCCTTCGAAGGAGTCCCCCAAAAACTCCTCCGAAGCCTCGGGGGCTACACCCGCCGGGTGCGCTCGCGCGCACCCTGCGGAAAGTATCGATGGCAACCAAGGAAGCACGACCTTAGCCTCTGAACGAGTGCTCCCACTCCTTCAGAGGCTCGGGGGCTACTGTCGGGGACCAAAATAAGGGCCCTTTAAGGAAAGCCCAACAAATGCAAACTTCGGCCCAGCAGGCCTCCCATTTCCACTATCTAAGCCACAGTGCTGGAGCGAGCGCACGGCCCACGGCCCGTCCGAGCCTACCCCACTGAGGGCTCGGACGAGCGCCGATTCTCCGCCTCGCCCGAGCCCCCAGCAGGGGCCTCGGACGAGCCTCCACTCTCCGTCCCGCCCGAGCCCCCCAACGTCGGGGTCTCGGACGAAGCCACCAATTTCCGTCCCGCCCGAGCCCCTGGCGGCTAGGCCTCGGCGGGACACGCCGCTCAGAGTCAAAGCCGTACCAACGACGCGACGTACAACCACCACCGCTTATCCACAGCCCGTGTCAGGAGCACACCCTGCTCTGACAGGGGATGGGCACCGCCCCGTCACGGCCCACGCCGATGATCATGCTTACGAAACCTCCACGGTGAAGGCCCGCCCGCCCACGGTGAGGCCAGCATTCCGCCTAACCCCTCGGACGGGTCCCATCGCCGGAACTCTAGGGCGCCGTCCACCACGCCAAAACCCACGCTAGCCGACGTCACCCCCGTGCGGGAGTGGACGGACGCTCACCCGATTAACCAACAGTCCACCCGTGAGCCCCGAGCACGGGATGGGCGACCACTTATGACGGCGACCGTCCGCGCCCCGTTCCATCCACTCCTCGTGACGGCGGCGAGCTCCGAGGCCTCCCGAGCCTCGGCCTCCAGCGCAGTCAAAGCTACAGGGCCCTGGCGCCCCCCCTCCATCGCACTCCACCAACTCCAACGGGGACATCCGTCATTACGGACAACGGTGACAAGGAGGCGACGCCGCCTTTGCCTCGTCACGAGCGAGGCGATCGCCCACTCCGGAGCCTCGGATGGGGGGAGGACGGAAGCCCGCAGCCCGACCACGAGCATGACCACCTCTGTAAGGTTCCGCCTTCCTCTTGTGGCTATAAAAAGGGAAGGCACGGGCCCTTAGATGATAGGTTCACACACACGAGCCCGATATTGGTACCCTCCTCAATCATCATGAGACTTGGGACCTCGTCCCCTCTCTCACTTGCTTGTACACCCTACCTACAAGCACCTCGGTGCGAGGATAATACAAGATCTCCATCCCACTTTGGGACGTAGGGCCTACTCGGCTTGAACCAGTATAAATCCTTGTGTTCATCTTGCACACCATCCGGAAGTGGGAGCACGCACCATAAATTCACTCGTTGGTGTTAGGACCGCCAGTTCTAGCACCGACAGGATTCATTTTTTTTTTATAACACAATTCATCAGAGGCAATAAGTTGGACCTAATCAAAACTTAGGGTTCATTACTAGGCTAAAACGGCCCTTGATGCCAATTGTTAGACTAAACAGCCAATCAAGATCTTAATTAGCCTAACACATGACACTACTACAAAAATGATTTTAGAAACGGTAGTCCTAGCGCTCAGACGTGGCGGACAAACGCCTGCGTCCGGATGCCCGCACCAGGACTCCATCCCCCGCGCGTCGTTGCATCCCGCCCTCGCGCAAACAGGGCCCGCACTGCCCCGGACATTGTGTGTACTGCTCGACTACATGAGATGAGTCCCCACTCGCACCCCGTCCAGTTCTCACGCGCATATATGCATGCGGCCAACAACTGTAGCAGTGGCTACAACAGCATCGAGAAAAGGGGAGAGGGCACGGCACATGCCTAGCCAACTTCGTGAGGACGAGGTGGAGACACCAAGGGCTTAAGGCGAGGCAACAGAAAGTTAAAAACAGAGATATGACACCCGATCCATCTTTGAAACATCCGGATACAACACTTGCAACATAGCACATGAAATAAAATGAAACATGTATCTGAAACACTAGTTGCAACATCAGATCTACTTTTAACAATATCAAAGACGAACGCACTGCAACATCGAAAAACATGCACTGCGACATCGTAGAAACATGCGTTGCAACATCGAAAAATTATGTGCTACAACATCTCGAATAATAAAATGCAACATCTCAAACAATAGTACTGCAACATCACAAAAATCAACTATGAAACATGGAAATAAGAACATTAGAAAATCATCTGTAGCAACAACTAAAAAAATCCAACATTCAGAAATTATCTGTTTGCAACATCTGCAACATGAAGAAAAACAACAAAAGGACATACAAGGAGATGGGTTCGAGGTGCAGGCTGCTCCAGCCCTGGCTCATCACCTTTGAGCCCCGGAGAGAGGAGGGAATAGGATCTAAGAGCTCGTCGTAACCCTAGCCACCGCCGCTCCTCCGTGACCAATAGAAACTTACCTCAGCTCCCAATTTTACTCTTGTTAGGTACACCCTAAGGAAAGGTCACGAGTCTTCCTAGAGTTGGGGAAGATAAGACTAGAATAATAAGGGTGGTTCATGCATCAAAACATCTCCCCTAACATTGTGCTAGCAAAGAACATATACCTTCATCTTCTGGGCTTAGGTGAGTACATTACCTGGGTGCCAAACTAGAGAGTGGAGGCACATGCAGCTAGGGAAGAATTTGGTCTATCATATGGATTTTTTTTTTGAAACTTGTCTACCATATGGATATGACGACACTTAGGAACGCATCAAAAACCGATGAACACCTAGAGAAACTAAGGACGAACAGGTGGGCAACCTATATTCCCCTGACGCATGTACTGAAGAAGTTGCCACGATCATACATGCACTTGTTGAGAGGAAAAGAGCCAGGCAATTTAAACCTATATAAATGAGGTGGATGAACTTAGCTTCATCCTAAGCAACAAAGAATGCACTGCCCACGTAGAGGGCTCAGGGCCTATCCTTAAAGCTTGGTCTCAGACATGATTGGCTAGAGAAGTTTTTTTTTTTTTTTTTTTTAGGAAATTTTGGCTAGAAAAGTTAAGTAGTAGCCCTTCTGCCCCATTGCTAGATCCGCTCTACCTTTTTTTTTTGTTTGTTCTATTTTTCAAGAAGTTAAACATATTGAACTTTAACCAAATATATACAAGAAAAAAATTAATATTTATGATATATAATTAATATAATTAGATGGATTGTTGAACTTGTTATCTATACCTAATATTTAGAAGGTAAGGTTTTTTTCTCCCCCTAATTTCGTCCGGTCCATTCTTTTGATCCGGCCCAATTTTCGTCTGGGCTAACCGTCCCACCACTCACTCTTTCACTCTTTCGGCCCAATGGCAGCCTATTCGTTGCACATGACGCCGCGTCGCTCCTGTCCCACGCTCCTTCCTTTTCTCCGTCATCTAGAAGCCCGTGCTTCCCCGGCTGGCGGTGCGGCGCAGCGGGAGATGGATGGCGGCGGGGACGCAGGCCAGAGTTGCGAGCATCACCTCATCTTCTGGATCCACAACAGCCTCCGCAGCCATCCAGGCCGGCTCGCCCGGCAACCCAGGCCACCCAGCGCGGCCACCGCCCGGCCGCCCGCCCGTCCCGGCCGTCGCAGGCCCCCAGGCCAGACCACGCGGCCACCCAGACCGTTCCGCTGCGGGAACTCAGGCCGACCGGCGCGGCTACATCCGGCCGGCCGACCGGCAAGAAAAGGAAATCTCCGTGCGATCCTCCGACAATCACGCACTCGGCTGCCCAGCTCTCCTGGGGCCTCCTTTGCCCGCTCCAAGGAAAGGAAAATCTCGGTTGCGCCCACGCTCGCCCTTGCCGCCCTGCCTCCTCTTCCTCCTCGTCACACCTGCGCTGCGCTCGGCCACGCAGATTGGAGAGCGCTGGGGCCGGGCAGTGGTGGTGCTGGCATGTGGCCACAAGCATGAGAATGGGACCGCCGGGCACAGCAGCCAGCAGCAAACGAGCACTGGGGAGGCGGCGGCGCGAGCCCGTGGGCGGAGTCGCGAATGCAGAGGTAGAGGCAGGGCAGGCTCTGGCACGCTGCAAGCAGGAGGTGGCACCACGGTGGTTGGACCCGACCGGCCGGCTGCCCAGGAAGAGGTGGCACCGCGGTGATTGGGCCTGACTGGCCGGCTACCGGGCAGAGGCAGCAGCAAGCAGGCCTCCTGGTTCGATCTGCTTCACCTCCTGGATTAGTAAGATCTACCCTCTTCCCTCTCCAATTCTAGCATCACATATTGCTGATATCTGACATCTCTTCAGTGTTCATTGGAACGTTGGTAAGGTGTTTGTCGAAATTTCCCAATGAAATATGCTTGCGATTTTTACCATGTGTTTTGTTCTAATCTGTGTTTTTTTTCCTTTCTGGATATTTGAGCTAGATCACCCAAACATGTTCAACTAAATGATATGTTGAATCCAATGAGTGTACTGAATATATGGTGATTGAGGATCAACTGTGATTTCTCAGATAATATGTATGTTTTTTCTACCATTTATATACTTTCAACAATAATGTTTGTTTTTCCCAATTGACATCTGTTAGATGACTAAAAATTATGGGGTGAAAGGGCAAGGGTGCCCAATCAGTCCTCCGTAGAAAATGGTGATTGCCATTTTTTTTGTCAAACTGCATTTCCTATCACAGTTCAGATTTCAGTTTTGAGTCATTAATCAATGTAGTGGTAGCAGATATTGCAACTTCTCCATTCATGTGATGTTTGTGAATTTTTGGATGTACTTGAAATATTCCCCTCCTTATTTTGCAGCAAAACCATCCTTTGTATTGTCTGGGACGCTTACTAAAAGATCGACAAAGTTGTAGGTGCTTATCTAGAGATCGATCTTATATCTTGATAATAATTTATTTATGTGCCCACAGGCTTACACCTGTGCTATGGTCAGTGGCTGCCACGATGCCGCCATGTTCTAAGGTCGATGTTTCATGCTATTTATCTGCAATGCTGATTGACACTAATTGTAGGCTGTTAGTTATGAATTTTGCCTTCTTCGATGGATCATGTGCTCATTATTGACTCTAATCCAGTACAGTATTTGGGTTGCTTCAACTATAGCAAAAAAAAATTTCTTCAAAACATTGGAGTTGGACCATTTGACTGCATAATAAATATATTTAATGTTGCATTCAATTACGTGACATATGGGGTACCTAAACAGATTATACAAATGGTTTCAAAGTTTAGTCGCTTGATTTAGATTTGTGGCTTATATATACTCTTAGTAGGAAATCATCATCAATACTATTGAAATTGTGTGCCACCTAAAAAGCAAGTTAGTAGTGATATTTTTTGGGATACTGTCAATTACATGCAGCACGGTAGCAGTAGTTATCCACTTTTTAAACAGAGGAAGTAGTACCTTGTGGTTCAGATGACTCTGACTCACTGATATGCAGAAAGCAAAAGCTTGGTTTCCACGTCTGGTGTGTAGGAAACACTAGAGAAGATCAAGGTTCAGCTTAGAATGTGAGTTTGTCATTGTGTTTATTGGGAAGCTTTGTGGTAACTGATGACCAGCTCAGGATGTGAACATGTCAGTTTGGTAGAGTGAATGGTTTATATGTGGTCAGTTTGACTACCCTCTTTGCAAAGAAATCGGGGCCAACTATTTTGCTTGAACTTTGAACCGTAGATTTTTCTCATCTCTAGGAGATTTGCTGCTTCTATAGTTGTATGATTTTCAGCTTAACTTTCTTTCAGTCACAAAGGAAATAAACATTTTGTAGAGTTTATTATGGAGTGGAATTTAACATATTGCAAAAGATTAGACAAAAGGATGTGAATATCATGATGAGTTAGAAGACTTAGATAAATGATAATTGATCCTTAATCATGTGTCTGATGCATACTTTGTCCTATTTGAGGCACCTAGGCACATATAGCAATTTTTTAAATGTATTTATTCTCATAATACAGTGCATTTTGACCATGAATTAATTTAAGGGTTTCGGCGCATGTGACTGTAATAAGTGCGCTTTCACCTATGGGAGTCAAATTGAAATAACTGGAACATAGATGCAGTTATATCTATTGGACAGTTTTCAAGTCTTAAGAATCTATAGGGCATGCAACTTCTATGAATTGTATAGGGAACAAACCTTATATTTGTCAACGTTTTTGGGAAGACTGAGTGAATTGGATCTCATGGAATAGGTATATCCAGTAGAGAACTTTATATTAATTTTGAGTACAACCACTTCTGCTAATTTTATGAACATGGATATTGTCAGGCTTGCCAGTTGCACCGCAGGTTCAGGATGTAGTGGTGGCAGTTTCTTAGTTCATGATCTTAGATGAATCCAGGTGTTTCCCGGATAAATCACAATTTAATGTGCTTGTGTATTGGATGTAGCTTATGGTAAGCAATTAATTCCCAATTTGTCTGTGAACTGTATGTGGATTGGAGAAAGACACGGCCTAAGATTTGGCAGCTTGCAACCTAGCAGTGGCAGTGGCAGCCATGGCTTTCCAACTTTCTGATATTGGCATGTTATTAGTGAGCATCGGATTGCTTGTGTAAACACCTTGGTTGATGATGGATGTGCTCCCCGCTCCCAAGCATGAGTATCCTGGCTCATGAATTCCTGCCTTGAGTTATTCTAGGCCTTTTATCATGAGCATTTTTGCCCTAATAAGTAGGGATGGACTTCACATATGACATTGAGATTCAGATGAAAAACATGATACAGAGTACGAATAGCTCTAATACTCTATGCTTATATAGACAGCTGATACAATAATCCTTTATCAAGGTTAAGTTGCATTTCTTTCTCAAGCTTCGGCTACTTTGCTTGTTATCTTGGATTATCTGTGTGGTGTCGACAGCACATTGTAGTGTCAACAGTGCTGGTGAAAAATGTTTGGTACTACCACATATTTGACGAGCTGGGTTGACTACACCTTTTTTTTTTTTGGTGCATTGAGACAAGCAGGAGCAGCATTTCACCCATTTGAAGATTGATGCCAACGAATGCTTGGGAGCTGTGAACAAGGACTAAAGCCCACTTTAACGCCGTGCTGGAAGAACTTTCAAATTAGTTCTGGAGTTGGATATGGTTAGTTTAACCAATTCTGTACATATATTTAGTTAGCTATTAATTGAAAGTTTCAAATTACCTTTGTACCAGATGACTGAACTTTAGATGTTGCACTTTTAGATGCTGTATTGCGCTCTTATTTCAGAGAATGGCAGTGCCATTTTTTCTCAATGTTATGAGAAAATTGATTTGTTCAATTGTTCATCGTCATATGAGAAAAAAAACTGTGAGCATGTGTCACATGTTGTTAGTTATTTGAATGGATACATATGCACATTATATATGTACGATGCGTTGGCAAAAGAACAACTAAAGCTGAATGGTGTTCTTTTTTTGGTTGTGTATTTTTGGTGGCACCAATTGAATGTCCAATATACATCAGTGTTCTGCTGTCGCAACACATGAGCACTTCGCTAAGTTTCTGAAAGTTTGTATTATTTAATTTTACATTATTATTATCTTATCATGCGATCCATGTGTTTTAAATATAAAAGAATTTTACTGTCCCGTAGCAACGCACGGGTACGCTGCCTAGTTTTTTTTTTAAAAAAAAGAACGGCAAAAGCTTTGCCGTTTATTAGACGAAAACAACACAAAACAAGAATTTTACAAACTCAACTTTACAAGAGTGAGCGCTCCCACCTCATCCCGGATCAAAGGAGACCCCGAAACAAGAAAGAAAACCCCTAACAACTCCTAGATCCAAACCAAAGCGACTGGAACTTAGCCCTTGCTGAAGCAACAAAACAACTACAAATAGACAAAAATAAACGGAGAAGCTCCCGTTTGCATTGCGGTGCTATATATTGTGGGATGTCATCTATGCACAAAGAAAAGTAGGCAATAAACTGATAACCTAGCTAAACTTAAAAGAAATTGACCAACATGAATACCACCGCGATACATAAAAGGGTCCAGAGGGAGTAGCTAGTAGGCACACCCAGCATGCAGCACTGCACGGCGTGATGCCATAGAGCTGATGAAGCTGACCATGTCGTCACACTGAGCAGGGACAAAAGAGATCGTGTTGCCGGCGAGGTCGTAGAGTACGTGCATGTTCTGCTGCTGATAGTTCCCTATTATCGTCATGTCCCCGCCGGACGACTCTATCGCGATGCACGTCGTGTTGTCGTCCTGCGGGAACACGTAGTTCTCCGGCGGCAGGTCCAGCGTCGCGCCCTCGAACTGCAGCTGCAGCTTCGGCATCCTCGCCGCCGCCGTCTGCATCGACGCCGGGAAGCAGAGAAGATCAGTGACGGCGGCCACGGGCGTCATGTTCAGCTCGGAGACCAAGGCGTCCCGGAGGAGGCTGTAGACGGGCGGCGGCAGCAGCGTGATCGAGGTGCCGGAGTCGATGATCGTCCCGCCGGTGATGCCGTCGTCCTTGAGCGCGAACGTGGACGCCGGCACCGGCAGCGTCGTCGACCCCACCGTGATGCTCTGCAGATTCAGGTAGTAGGAGAACGTCGATGTCATGTTGAGCGGGGTAGTCTGCACGGTTGCGCCGCCGCCACTTGCGCCGGCGCCGTAGAGGTTCGCCGGCAGGCCGAGCAGCACGGCGCTGGGCGTGGACCCGGTGATGCTGGTGAAGCAGTAGGAGAAGTTGTCGACGTTGAGCTGCGACGGAAGGGACAGCGCGCCGCGGCCGAAGCCAGCGATGCCGGTGCCGGTGGAGTTGAAGTCGAGCGGTCCCTGGTTAAAGAAGCCGCATCCGAAGGCCACGCCGTCGACGGCCGCGCCGCCGTCGAATGTGCAGGTGTCCGCGGCGAGGACCCCCGTTCGTCTCCGACATGTCGGCGTACATGTAGGTGTAGACGCATGTCTGGTTGCCCCAAGCTTGGGTGTCACCGCCGCACGACGGCCATGGCAGCTGCTGGCACGTCGAGCAGTTGCAGGGGAACGGCAGGAACGTGCTGGAGCTCTACATGTCGAAGGGAGGGAGCGGCTGGTCGTAGCAGGCGGCGCACGGCTGGCACTGCGTCCAGATGAGGTCGCTGCCTGTGTCCAGCGTCATCTTCACGGGCTGCGGCGGCGTGCCGATGGCGAAGCTGACCAGGTACTCGTCTGCGAACGGTTCGCCCTTCCCTGGGACAGCCGACATGGTGGACGACGACGACGACGACGACCAGCCGGAGAGGAACCGCGCGGCGCGGGTCTTGCTGCGCTGCACCATGCGTTGCAGCAGCTCGCGTGGGGTCAGGCCTTGACCGGCGTCGGTGTGGCTCAGCTGCATCCTAATAATCCCCGGGCTGACGCCGGCGCCCGCGCCGCCGCATGAAACAACAAGCGCTGCCAGCAGCGCGAGTAGGACGAAGCCGGCTAATACCTTCTGCGTGTTCATCCCTTGGTTCATGAGCATTGCAGGACACGTCGGAAGGAAGAGCCTCGCTGGAACCGTGATATGCAAAGGTAAGCAATAGGGTCTTTTTTTGATACCTAAAACCCCACACATCTAGGAGAAAGAAACTCGGCAGGACGGATTTGCCATGGTCGGCATGATCAATAATGAAGAACAAGGAAAAAAATAGTAGATTTGAATAAGACAAAATATAGATAGATAGATGTATTGATGATAGGTTCAATTATGTGTCTCAATTTGGCCGTGTCACCCCGCCACCTGTTATTGTTATAGTTTTTTTTTTTTTTGACGAACCCGTTATTGTTATAGTTATATTGTGCGATTAGTCTTCGCTATTCAAGTACAAGAATAGATCTATAGAATTACACATATCTTCTTATTGTACGTGCTCAATACAGATATATTGTTAAAAACGGCCTGTTCCCTAATCCCAACGAACAAAAAAAATTTATTTCCTTGGTTACCAGCAAACATCCAACGTATCCCAAATGGACTCTGTGATCGGACATGCTTTATCTATGACTGCATGTAGGCCCGTCCAATCAATTAACTATAAACCTGCATACTACTCAAGGAAACATGAACGTCTTATTAAAATGCACTCCTCAGTCTCTATAAATAATTATCATTTTTACTTTCGGAGAAACAATTTTGATTAAATATATAAAAGTATTAATATTTATGGTAAACAATTAATATTATTAATTAGATTGTTATATCTATTTTCATAATAGATTTTTAAGATACAAATATTGCACGTATTTTGAATGTAATATATCTCTTTAATTTGAATGTAATGCACCCGAGCTTGATATTGCCGCCGCTTGATAATATTGCACAAGGGTCCACACTTATCGGCTATGGAACCCTCACACTGGTGACTGCTGAGCACGGAAGGAACCTCCATGATGAGTCTATGAAGAGCAAAAGACACTACACCAGAACATATACAATCAATAAACATGTAATCACTGCCGGGTGTGGTGGAGCCGACAATGACTATACTTATCACTGCTGGATGGTAAACCTAAGATCCAAAAAATTAGCAGGAATTAAGCTAATCCACCGACAATGATAATACCTATCACACCCAACTAAAACCATTCATGTTCAAACTACAAACCAATGCTAGCTACATATCCATGCCGGATCAAGCAACTACCCGACAATACTAGTTTTTGTACTAGTAACCCGTAAGTATTCTTTTTGACTGTTGAATGCACCTAACTATCACATCATTGATTCTCCATTATTAATCATACCTACCACCATTGCTTCTAGTTATAAAAGCGACATCCGGACATCTCTCTATAGGCAAAGAGAGCCCCCTGCTCAGTTGGAAAGAGATAGAGATCCTCAAGGAGAGGTGGAAGAGTGTTTGACCACAAGACGTTCGAGGAAGCCAACATATGGGGCAAATGGCTAAACCTATCAAGTTTGGGAGTTGAGTTTCATGTGGGAATTTAGTTTTTTGTTCCTTGGTTAGTTTTGTGTCGGTGTCGGTGTTTTTCTTTTTGTGGAATGTGGAATAATGGATTTGGACAAATGACTCCATCGTATTGGTTCTTGTCCCGCTTAATGCTAGTTAAGTCTGGGCCAAACCCTAATAAAAGTCTAAAAGTAAACTATGTCTCTAGATCTAAGATATAGTATATAAAAGCCAAAACAACTCACAATTTGGAATAGACTGAGTATATACAAATGAAATTCAGTACTCGTCATAAAAAATTACAAAAACTAAAAAATATATGACTAATCCCAAAATATATATAGTATATATAGGTGCGGCGTACATATATACTTGTGTTACGCATATATTGGAGACAAACCAAATAATACAAACCGAGGAGGTACTGGCCGGATAGAACCACTTTATTATTATCGTTATATGTATTATATATGCATAATATAGCGTCTGTGTATATAAGTGAAATGAAATTACATGCATTATTTATTATTCAGATTCACCGGAATGCAACAGTATGTAGTATGTCGTAGGCACATGCATATAAAGGGATAGCAATAAGGAAAGAATTGGTCTGCAGGTGCGGACTGCGGACTGGATCAGATCGAAGAAATTAAGACTCACGCAAATAACATGCGTGCAGAAATTGGAGGAGCTTCACTTTACTGATGAGTTGAACGTTTAAAAAGAGATATCAATGATGATTTCCAGCAGAAACGTTCAACTCATGGAGTCTTCCGTTACGTAGGTCGCCACATGAATGCTGCAAAGTGGGCATCACCTTAAACCATGCATGGAAGCGGCCAGGTAGCGGACATCAATTTTTGCTGTATGTATATGGAAAACCCTCCAGGCCTCCATTGTATGAATGCTTTTATAAGATGCATGCATGCACGATTATTATTATGGCAGACACGAGAGGAAGTGCAATATGATATCATGCTAGCACGGAAAAGCTGTGCATACTAGGTGTTTTCTGGTCTTGGTAATTTAGTACAAGGAAAAGGTCCATGGACAAGGAATGGAAAAGGAAAAGTTAGAAGGAAATAATAAATTACTGGGTAGGAGGACTCATGGATGACCTAGCCTTCAAACACCACACGTTTTCACATTCATAAAGATTTGGACTCAGGAAAATTAATTAGACATGAGATAGAATTAATTTTGTCCAAACGACATCAAAGTTTAGTTAGTCGTGGAAGTTATCATTAAATTTCTGTTTAGTCATATCTAGTTAAATTTCTGTTTAGTCATATCTAGTTAAATTTCTGTTTAGTCATATCTAGTTATCATTAAATTACAGTTAAGTAATAGTAAGTTATCAGTTAAGTAAGAATAGCAAATTATCATCAAAATATAGTTAAGTCATCTCTCTCTGTCCCTCAATACAAGGTCGTTGTAGGATTAAAAAACACATAAATAAGATAATCATTTTAGCTTCTTAGCATGGGTCCCACTTCCATCAATCACTTCACTGGTCCCTGTTGTGCACTATCACACCGAAAAAAAAAATATTAAAAAGAGAAGATGGGACGGAGGGAGTACAATGTGCTACTCTCTTAGCACTCTCTTGGTGTATCTTGTCTATATATCAACATTAGTATAAATAATAATTGACTTGTAGAGATATTGTGATCTTTTACCTCATGCCTTTAATTCTGCCGTCAGTCCTAAAATGACTTCTTCTATTGTGGGACAGAGAGAGTACCTAGTTATATTAAATTTTAGTTAAGTAATAGCAAGTTACCATCAAATTATAGTTTAGTCATAATAAGTTATCATCAAAGTCCAGTTTAATCATAGCAAATAATCATCAAATTTTAGTTTAGTCATACCTAGTTATTATCAAATTACAATTAAGTAATAGCAAGTTATTAGAAAATTTAGTTAAGTAATAGTAAGTTATCATCATATTTCAGTTTAGTCACAGGAAGTTATCATTAAATAATAGTTAACAAACTAGCATGTCTGTGTGTTCTAACTCTCTTCATCAATGATATGCGGCTCTTTATCGATGAACCATAAAATCCTAACCCTAACACATGAGAGAAAGAGGCTAATAACTTTCTTGTTGCTTGAGCACCATCGTCCTCTGCCCGTCCGGTGGTGGCAGGGGTTGCTCGATCCATTGCCTCGCCCGGCGGAGGGCGACTCCCTCGCTCCCTTTGGGGTGAGGCACATCACTAACGGCTTGACCTCCTCATGGGATGAGGTACAATACCTCGCCATGCAGCGGGATCTAGCTGGTATGACTAGCCTCATCGCTTGAGGGGGAGAACTACACCCTTTTGGCGTTGTGCATCTGGGTCCTCGCTTTCTAGCTGTGGCGGCCTGACATTGCCATGCATGCAAGGGGAGAGTACGAGCCGACAATGAAATTTGGAGATGACGAGGAAGTGGAGTGCGTGATAGTTTAAGAAAGGAGAAGGTGGAGTGCGGGAGGGTGACCATAATACATATAGTAAAACCAGAGGTGGCTCACTATGCAGCTTCCTCAACAACTGGCTACAGAAGATGATAGGAAACGGAGGTTTGGAACGCCATCTCTATAGAGCCAGTTGTAGAGATGGCTAGATAGCGAGCGACCTGAAGATATGTCTACAGAGACAGATTATTTTACGGGATCAAGAGTCATCTCTATAGTATAGTAAAAATAGGATCATTTTTTACCTATGTCTAACTGCTCGCACTACCTCATTTGAATTGGAACGATAAGTTACGTTACAGTCGGTCCAAATTAAAGACGACGCGGACCTTACTTTTTCCAAATTAAAGACGACCCGTGTGGTTAGCGAATTATTATTCTTCGCTCCCGTGTGTGAAGAAATGGTCGATTTATAAACCAGCACGCGTGGTGAAGAATATGCATGAACATCGATAGATAATACAGTATATAAATATCGGGCCGGGGTGTGACAGAACCGACCAATCCATCCAAGATTAAGCATAATTGTCCCCGCTAAAACGTTGACACGTATACACCGCTTCTCGAATGAACCCGGTAGTCCGCCGAGTATCACGAAGGACCTCGGTAAATCGACTTACATCCAGGATCACATGATTAAGGAAACATCATACATCAGTATACAAAGTTTACAGCGGAAAATAATTACACACTGGTTCCAAATATATTACAAGAAAATGGCATTGTTTCTAAAAATACAATAACATAGGTTGTAGTATATCACTAGTTTCCATCAAACCTCCTTACAAGCATGATGAGAGAATTATACGATGTGACCATGCCCGTTGGTCTTACTAATCCAAATCATCCACAGGATTAAAGCAAGCAATGCCAAAGCCTTCATAAAGTATAACACCTGCAACGATGGGTAAAAACCACGAGTACTCAATTGTACTCCGCAAGACTTACCCGACGGGGAAATAAACGAAAACTCAAGGATACATGATAGGTTATGTATGGTGGGGTTTGTTGGCTAGCAACTTTTGCGAAAAAGCTCATTATTAACTTCCAAGGTTTTATGTATAACGACGGCAAAGTTATTGAGAGGTAAATCCTAACTAGGTTTGCACCCTTCTAAAACATACATCTGAATTATAACAAGCATTTAACTACAGATGAGGTACCAATTATAATCCTTCCAATATCAATAGTGAATTCCATCTCTTTTACTACGTCTCTGCGAAAAGGTATGAGTTTCTCACTATCCGGGAGAGACGGCGATTCGAATCGATTACACCAGCTGGGTAAAGCCCGTATCACACACCCACACGAGTGTGTACCTCACCCGTGTGAATCACCGTTCACTGGATTCGAAAGATAGGATTGAACCGCTTCGCAAAACTCATGGTCCTCGATCCTCACCAGTCAGTACCCCAACGACCCATAGCCTGTAGTTGCTGCTGGATTTTGGATCAGTCCCCTCACAACGTATGCTCTCCTCCCAGTAATGCTAACGGTTCAAAACTTACCTCGAATGAGCTAATCGGTTTCACAGTCGAAACGAGTTATTCGGCTGTTATGTGAAGGTACGTTCAATCTCACACCTATATCCAGAATACGGTACGGTCCTTAATCGACTCAGACGGGAAAAATACAAGCATACAAGACCTATATGTCTTGCCAAACACCGATTCCCGTCCGGTCTCCAATTATCATTCACCTCATGATTAAGGATATCACATGTACCGATCCTAAGTGATGCGAATGACAGGAAATCATCCGACTTCTTAATGATCTAAGCATGGCTAAGCATAACTATCTATTTCATCTAGTAATATGAACGGCTCTCATTTTAGTGGCCAAGGAAGTAATGCAACAACGGTGTCAACCACCTCTGATAACTTAATGCACATAACAATACTATATAAAGAAAAGGATAATTGTATTTCAAAAAGATAGAATAGGTATTTAGGATGCTCCGGGGCTTGCCTTGGTGAAAAGTGGAGAATTTGAGGTTAGTGTGCTTCGGCAGTGGTTCAGAGTCTCGTCCTTTGTCTTCGGGTGGTAACTCCTGTGGATCCCTCTCCTCGAATATCACGTACTCGACGGACGCCTCTTCCTCCGATCCTATATGAATGTATGCGATGCATAAATATCGAGAATGCATATAGGACGCACTATGGTATGATGCTATAGCATGAAATGATACATGATGACATGATCATGGAAATGACAAAAATAGAAAGCTACATAAGGTTCCATGTGTGCAATTCTCTTTCTCTGATGACAAAACTATATTATCAGAGTTAGTTAAATAGACTAACATCACTTATTTCTAAACACACTGAGTATGTGCATATCTCTTCTCCGGAAGAGATAGTGTAACTACTAGAAAGCAACATCTATTCGCGATCAACTAGTGAATCATGATCATTCTCATTAAGCAAGAAAATTGCCGAGGATCAAAGGGGTCTCCTGGTCCAGGGCCATCATGTAACCCTAAAGGTCACACAAGCACTATACATATACTATATGGTTGTTTTATTTGGAAAAGAAAAACAAAACATGTAAGCAGAATTATCACAATTAGCAATCATGGATATAAAATAACAAAGCATCTATCCAAACAGTATCCCATGATGATAGCAGAAAAAGTGTGAAAATAAACAATCAATTATATGCACACATAAAATCATATACTCTCCTTTTTCTTTTTTATTCTAAATTTGGAAATAATGATTTTATAAAATATTCTCAAATCAATCTCAAACTTTTTGTGCAGGTTGGTGATGTCATGAAATGAATGTAAAATAATTTTAATAATTTTTGAACCAATATTTTATTCTCTAAAAATCAGGGAATGCTCATTTTACAATTAAAAGAGATAATTTTATCTCATGTAGAAACTGTCCAAAATCTAAGTTTCATATTTTTATTGAATAGACATAACTATGAGGAAGCTATACAAAAATTTTCAAGATTTTAGAGGCTCTAGTTATTTTTCCACAAAATAAACAAATCTCAGCACTATTCATTTACAGGGGAAAAGTTTAAATATTTAAAAGAGAGGGAGAGCCTGCGGGCTCAAACTGGCCCAGCTTGGCCCGGCTGCGACTGGACTGGCCCAGCCGCGCGAGTCCGCCTGCTTGGCCTCGGCTCTCGGCCGGGGGCACTCTGGCCGCAGCGCCCGCCGGCGGCTGGCGGTGTACCTCGCCGCCCGGTGAGGTTTTGGGCGACGGAGAACACACCAACATGACCACTACACCACGGCGAACTGATCTATGGGTTTGGTTGGCTAGGTTTACAAACAAGGAAGACACGCCGGCGGCCATGGCGGTCTGACAAGACTCGACGCGGCGACACGGCGATGTTCCGGCCAAAGGGTTGCGGTAAAAGTTAAATAGAAGACGGTGTCGCGACCAGCGGCTCACCACGACTCTAAAACAACAACCAGAGGCGACCGGGACGTAGCGGGGCTGGGTCGTCGACGTCGGAGACGGAGACGGCGGCGCAAACCGTCGGCAACGCGATGTTCTAGCGTGTCCTATACAAAAGAGATGAAAGGGGCGAGCCTATCATGATCTATAGCTCCAGGAGAATTCGAAACAATAATTTTCATGAGGTTTGGCTCACTGAGGAAGCGGGTCGACGACGTCGAGCGATCACGGCGGCGTTCTGGCCGGCCGCGAGAACGATGATGCCGATTCCGGCAGCTCGGTGAATGGCAACTGATGGAACCGGATGCAATCGATGCGCACAGAGGTTATGGAGCGATGGACCAAGGCAATTGGACGATGGCTTAGCAAGGAAGGCGAATTTTGCGGCGCGGTGAACTTGATCGGCGGTGAGCAGAAACGGGAAAACGGCCGACGGCGGCCCTTGTGGTCAATTTATAGGCCTGGGCAAGCTCAGAGGGTTAGCTAGTGACTTCATGAAGTTAACCACACGGCCTGCAGCACGTTGTTGCGTGCGCGTGAAAGCCGGACGATCGTTGCCGTGTCGCCGGTGTACAGAAAGACGAAGAAGAGAACGGTGGTGAGGTGGTTGGCTCTGGGCAACGGTATGGGCGAAAACGGAGCTCCCCACTCGCTTCTCCCCAACGCGATGCAACCAACAACGCGAGCTCGACGTGGCAGTGGCGACGAATCGTCGTCGGGCACGGCAAAGGCAACGCGAAGCTGCTGCTGCTCGGTTACTGTAGCGACCGAACCGACTGAAACTGTGATATTCCTCTCTCTCTAATTCTCATCTTAGGCAGCCAAACTGCAAACCAAAACAACCATTGCAAACTTTGATAGGTGCACTACAACTTCCCTTAAAGGCTCAGAATCTGATTCCTAATGGTTTGCAAGGAAGAAAGCACTAAACATGGCTAAATTAAAACTGAAACCTAAATTCAGCTCGGATTCAGTTAAACAGGCCAACAATTGCAGTGATTAGCTACTTTCAGTAATTATTTAAGAATCACATATCACTGATCAAACTCAACCAATCACACAATATCAAAGTACAAACTTTTTACTAACAAGTGATGCAATTGGTTCCAAATTTTTATTCATGAAAAACTAAATCCCATAGCACTAGAAATTGAATAAAGTTTCTGAAATCAGGGACTTAGAAATTTTCTGTCACCTTAACATTTTATGCTGAATTCAGTTTTAAAGTCGATTTTTAAACATGTTACAAAGGGATTTGTCCCTGGACCTCTAAATAAAAGTTGTTTCATATAATTTATACTACAACTTTCATTTGGGGCTTGACCCCAAAAACTGAAAAGAATATCTACTTACATTCTAAATTGCTTAGCAACTTGATAAAGGCATTTATAGCACATACAACTTTATGGAGGCATGATTTGACAAAAGTTTAAATATAAACCCTATATCAATTTTAATTCTAAACATTTTTAGACCACTTTTGAAATTATCAAACACACTTATATACTGTACACATAGAACTTGCAATGGCATGTGCTTATGATCAAATGCAAAATGATGCATATGTGATAATGGAAATGCAATTATGACATGATTAACCATGTTATTATCTCCCGTGTGTGGTTAAGATCGCACACACAGACACACTAGTACAAGTAAAGACACGTACGCATTACTGCTAGTTAATTAGACGTACTGTCAGAGTACTTGCATGCACATCAACCATGCAAGTGATGATCAACATGCAGAGGGAGAGGGTAGCCGCCGCCGTCCTACTCGCGCTGCTGGCGGCGCTGGCTACTGTTTCATCCACCACCAGCGGCGCCGGCGCCGCTATTAGGATGCAGCTCAGCCACGCCGACGCCGGCCGCGGCCTCCTGACCCCCGGCGAGCTGTTGCAACGCATGGCGCTGCGCAGCAAGTCCCGCGCCGCGCGGTTCCTCTCTGCCGCCGGCTCATCGTCGGCCACCGTGTCGGCGGTCCCAGGGAGTGGCGAACCGTCCGCAGATGAGTACCTGGTGAGCTTCGCCATCGGCACGCCGCCGCAGCCCGTGAAGATGACGCTGGACACCGGCAGTGACCTCATCTGGACGCAGTGCCAGCCGTGCGCCGCCTGCTACGACCAGGCCCTCCCTCCCTTCGACATGTCGAACTCCACCACGCTTGTGCTGCTCCCTTGCAGCTCCTCGACGTGCCAGCAGCAGCTGCAATGGTCGTCGTGCGGTTCCACTCAAGCTTGGGGCAACCAGACATGCGTCTACACCTACTCCTATGGCGACAACTCTGTGACGAACGGGGTCCTCGCCGCCGACACCTTCACATTCGACGACGGCGGCAAAGCGGCGGCTGGTGGTGCCGCCGACGGCCTCACCTTCGGATGCGGCATCTTTAACCAAGGACAGCTCGACTTCAACTTGACCGGCACCGGCATCGCCGGCTTCGGCCGCGGCGCCCTGTCCCTTCCGTCGCAGCTCAAAGTCGACAACTTCTCCTACTGCTTCACCGACATCTTGGGGTCCACGCCCAGCCCCGTGCTGCTCGGCCTGCCGGCGAACCTCTACGGCGGCGGCGGCGCCGCCGTGCAGACTACACCGCTCATCCAGAGCTCATTCGTACCAACTTTCTACTACCTGAATCTGCAGAGCATCACGGTGGGGTCAAGGACGCTGCAGGTGCCGGCGTCCGCGTTCGCGCTCAAGGGCGACGGGACCGGCGGGACGATCATCGACTCCGGCACCCCCATCACGTCGCTGCCGCCGCACGTTTTCAGCCTCCTTACCGACGCCTTCGTCTCCGAGTTGAGGATGACGCCCGTTGCCGACCCGACCCAATCTGGTTTTCTCTGCTTCCCGGCGTCGAGGCAGACGACGGCGAGGATGCCGAAGCTGAAGCTGAAGTTCCAGGGCGCGACGCTGGACCTGCCGCAGGGCAACTACGTGATGCCGGTGGACGACAACACGACGTGCATCGCGATACAGTCGACCGGCGGCAACATGACGATCATAGGCAACTATCAGCAGCAGAACATACACGTGCTCTACGACCTCGCCGGCAACACGCTCTCTTTCGTCCCTGCTCACTGCGACATGGTCTAAGACTCGATCATCTACCGATTGATTGATCGCATCGTACTTCATGCTTCTTCCGGGCGTGCCTATACGTACTATTGTTAGCTGTTTCATTTCTTCCCTGATGCATTCATTTTCCCTTCATTTTTCACATGAATAATATTATGTATAATAACAACAATAAAGTGGTACTACCTGCTGATCCAGTACCAAACAGTTTGTATTATTTGGTCTGTCTCCAGTCTCTAATATGCAGTCGGTATGTACGCACCGCACCTATGTATATGCAACTAGCTAGCAAATATATTCGTGCGTTGCAACAGTATAGAAAATGTTATTGTACAAGTATCACTACTACAGAATAAGCCATCATTGTTGGAATTCTAAAACCGATACTGATAGATGCATCATTGCCCGTTCGTAAAGAAAAAATCTATCGCTATCGGATTTTCTAACAAACCGATAGCTAGTGATAGATCTTATCACTGCTGGTTGGCAATAAAAGGCGATAGTGATTGTCTATCAGTGTCGGTTACATTACCAAACCACCAGTGATCCAAAGGACCTGGCCTGAAATTTGTATTCATCTCGGCTAACTCCTCACGGCTGTGCGCGTGCACTTTCTTCCTCCTCTCTCGATCTCTCTCTGTGACTTCGACTCCCCAAAGGCATAGCCCTCCATAAATCTCCTCCCCCACCCTGGCGTGAGTAGGAGGCCGCCGTGGGCACCGGCCAGCGGCCAGGATCCCGACACGGCGTGAGCGCGGATCCACCCCTGCAGGAGCACGGGCAACAGGCTCGGCCTGAGCAAGAGGCCACCACGGGGCACCCGGCGTGCGGTCGGGATCCCGGTGTGGCGCGAGCGTGGATCCACCCAGGCGGGAGCGTGGGCGAGCAGCTCGACGCAGATCCACATCGATGCGAGCAGGAGGCCGCTGCGAGCGCCAGCCAGTGGTTCAAGTCCCCTTTCATAGATTATTTCACTTACCTTTGTCCCACCAAGTTCATGCCCAGATGCTTCATCTTCGGACAAATTTGGAAAGATTTCAATTAACTGACTTGTCAGACAATTGGGCATATATTTGCAATTCAATTAAGTTTTTGGTAAGGAAAGCCTACAAGAAATGAAGTGGACATCTAACTCTACATCCAGTATTTTATCAACAAAGAAAAAAGAAACTCTACCTCCAGTATATAAATGGTTCTGAAAATGCTCATATTAGGATAAACATAGTGTTCTTTTGGTTGCTAATAATAAAGGACAGATTGAACACCTTTGGGTAAGGAAAGCCTACAAGCAATGAAGTGGACACATCTAAACCCTACAACCAGTATTTTATCAAAAAAAAAAAAGAAACTCTACATCTAGTATATAATGGTTCTGAAAATGCTCATGTTATGATAAACATAAAAAAGTGTTTTCTTTTGGTTGCTAATAAAAGATAGATTGAGCACACGGGAGCTACTGAAAAGGAACAACATGACAGTACAGGGTTATGATTGCCCTTTATGCACTGGCGCTACAAAAGAATCTTCAACTCATCTGTTTTTAGATTGTTCTTTGGCAATTCAAGTCTGTATCCCTTTCAAAATTTGCAGAGCTCCAAGGATCACCTTCATGTGCCTTTCTTTATGGAGGTGAACATCCTAATGTGTTGGGCTATTTGGAAGGCTAGAATTGATATTGACCTTTCGTCACATAAGCCCAAGTTTACAAGTGTCAAAGGATATATAATTTTAAATTGGAACCCCACTTACTACTTCGGCAAGCCAAGAAAAGCTACTGCCTAGGATCGGTCAATGGATTGTCAATCTAGCTAGCTTAGCCAGGTTTCTTTCAGCTGTTGTTTCACTTTTCCCTTAATTTCTTTGTATCTAATGACAAAAAAAAAAAAAGTTGCTAACTGCTGCCATGTGTGCACGCGTGCTCGCACTACCTCATGTGAATTGGAGCGATTAGTTACATTAAAACTCGGTCCAAAGACGACCTGGAGCTTAGTTTTCTCGATGGTGGGCTACAACTTCTAGAGAATACGGACTTTGTCACATTTTGATATGCTATAGGTTAGAACTTCTCGAGGGCTCAGCTCCATTAATCATCACCTAACAACACTAACTAGCAGTAAATTTATACTATAGGATTTGTCACATTTTGAAGGGGTCAGCTGACCCCGACAAACTAAAACCCCCTAGCTCCGCCCCTGGTTTATTACTCGACGGTAAACCTAGTAGCTAATTATCATGTTCCACGCTCGTGTGAAGAAATAATTACACGTGTATATATACACAGTTGCATTGATTTTGTAAACCAGAGCGTGGTGAAAACATGCATGCATGCATGAACATCGATAGATCGATCACATAGTACGTACGTACACTATATATAGGGCCGAGCTAGAGGGTTAAGTAAGTGGTTAACACGCACGCAGTACGTACGACTGTACAAGTAAACACACGTACTGTACGCATTATATATTATTACTCGTCCATGCAAGTGATCAACATGCAGACGAGGGCAGCCGCCGTCGTCCTACTGGCGGCGCTGGCTGCTGTCGTTTCATCCACCAGCGTCGGCGCCGCCGCCGCCGCCACCGCTATTAGGATGCAGCTCAGCCACGCCGACGCCGGCCGCGACCTGACCCCCGGCGAGCTGCTGCACCGCGCATGGCGCTGCGCAGCAAGTCCCGCGCCGCGCGGTTCCTCTCCGCCGGCTCATCGTCGGCCACCGTCTCGGCGGTCCCAGGGGGCGGTGAGGAGTACCTGTTCAGCTTCGCCATCGGCACGCCGCCGCAGCCTGTGCAGATGAACCTCGACACCGGCAGCGACCTCATCTGGACGCAGTGCCAGCCGTGCCAAGCCTGCTACGATCAGGCCCTGCCTTACTTCAACACGTCGAGCTCCAGCACGTTTGCGTCGTCCCCTTGCAACTCCTCGATGTGCCAGCAGCTGCCGGCGGCGTCGTGCGGAATCGGAACCCCCCAATTTTGGGGTAGCCAGGCATGCGTCTACACCTACTCCTACGCCGAAAACTCTGTGACGAACGGGGTCCTCGCCGCAGACACCTTCACGTTTGGCGGCGGCAAAGCGGCGGACGGCGTCGCCTTCGGATGCGGCTTGTTTAACCAAGGACAGCTCGACTTCAATTCCACCGGTACCGGCATCGCCGGCTTCGGCCGCGGAGTCCTGTCCCTTCCGTCGCAGCTCAAAGTCGACAACTTCTCCTACTGCTTCACCAACCTCTCCGGGTCCACGCCCAGCCCCGTGCTGCTCGGCCTGCCGGCGAACCTCTACGGCAGGGGTAGCGGTGCTGCCGTCGTGCAGACTACACCACTCATCCGGAGCTCACTCGTACCAACTTTCTACTACCTGAATCTGCAGAGCATCACGGTGGGGTCAACGACGCTGCAGGTGCCGGCGTCGGCGTTCGCGCTGAACGCCAACGGGACCGGCAGGACGGTCATCGACTCCGGCACCACCTTCACGATGCTGCCGCCGCACGTTTTCAGCCTCCTTACCGACGCCTTCGTCTCCGAGCTGAACATGACGCCCGTTGCCGACCCGCCCCAATCTGGTTTTCTCTGCTTCCCGGCGTCGGCGCAGACGATGGCGAGGATGCCGAAGCTGCAGCTGCGGTTCCAGGGCGCGACGCTGGACCTTCCGCAGGGCAACTATGCGATGCCGGTGGACGACAACACGACGTGCATTGCGATACAGTCGTCCGGCGGTGACATGACCATAATAGGCAACTATCAGCAGCAGAACATGCACATACTCTACGACCTCGCCGGCAACACGCTCTCTTTCGTGCCTGCTCACTGCGACATGGTCTAAATCGTCGTGCTATTGCTGTTTCATTCCCTGCCTTCATTTTCGCTTTACTTTTTACGTGAGTATATTTATTATTGTTATGTATAACAATAATAAAGTGGTACTACTTGCTGAACCAGTACCAGTACCACACGGTTTGTATTTGGTCTGTATATGCTGCTAGCCAGCAAATATGTGTGTTCAACGGTATAGAAAAAGTTATTATAAAGATATACCATAATTTTCATTTTCACCATATTCATGAGTTGGTACAGTGAAATATCAAGTTCTGAGTTCCGAGTGTCCATAAAATAAAATATGTAATTCTAATCGCGGATTCAAGTCGACGAGAAGTTAGTTACCGGCGATATGTCAAGAACGGGTCTATTTGTTGATATCTATGTGTCAAGGATCAATAAAATATGTAATTCTCCACTAAAAGGTCCAATAAAATCTGTAGCTCTCCAATAAAATCTCTAATTCTTCACCAACAACTTCATGACATATTGTGAGTTGTTTTTTTTTTACCAAACACTCTTTTTTAAAACAGCTTCATATGTGAAGCTTTTTTTTTATGCTCTTACAAAGGAATGGAGAGGTGAAGCTGAAAAAATAGGTTTTCACAGCTCTCTCCTCCATCTCTCTCATCTATGCATGAAGCTATTGGTGAAACTATTTTGCTAAACATTTTTTTTCAAAATAGCTCAGCTTCACCTAAAAAACATTTATGAAGACAGTTCACTAGCGAAGATAAGCTATACCAAATAGGGCCTAAGAGCTGGAGAAGCCGAGTTTATTTTAGCTTCACCGGCCAGCTTTACCTCATCGTGGTACAATAGCATAGAGATGGAGCTACTCAAATCCCTCCAACTCATGGCCTATATCTAGTGGTGGAGGGTGGATAAGAACCGAGGGGGGCTATTTTAAAATGCAGGCATACACCGCTTCGCCAGCCCTTTCTCCTTCTTTTGCGGCTAGTCGTAGCTATGTCTATGTCCTACACTTATACTGTTTTTTCTCCTTTCACTGCATTTGTCTTTTTATTCTTGAGGAATCCATATATGCTTCTTCACTGTTTTTCATCATAGGAGGGGGCGCAATGCACAGTTTCGCCTCTACGAGGCTCTGCCACTGCTTGTGTAACACCTCAGGTGTTAAGCTTGCATTAGGCGGCTAATTAATTAACCTAATCATCATTCATCATAGCATAAGCATCATCAAGCATTTAACCCTAAATGCATTTATCATTTCATGTGTGTTGCATGTTATTACTAATTGCTTGCTTGATTGCTTAAATTAGTTAATTATTTACCTTGCCAAATTGCTTGATCACTTTTGGATCCACATGCCCAGCATTTGAAAAGTTTTGACAAATTTTATTGCAAAAGAAAGTGGATTTTTGGAGCAAAAGAAAAAGGATTTAAAAATCCCTTCTAAAAAGCCCTTATTCAAAATGAATTTATAATTCAAAAATCTATTTTGAATTTGGACTTAACACCAAAATAAAAGTTGTTCAGTTTTTAATTCTCTACAACTTTTGTTTTTGGCACTCTCTCTGAAAATGCTTTTAATTTAGTCAAAAGGGGCATTTTGCTTGGTTCAGATTTAAATTCAAAAAAAAAAAAATGCCACCGCAACCGGCCAGGCCGTTTTCGGCCCAGCACGGCCTGAGTGGCCGCTCCCGCTCCCGCCCTCGCGCGCGAGCAGCGCCCGCGCCGGCCGGCGTGGCCGACCGGCCACAGCTGCGCGACGCCCACGCTCGCCCGCGCCACGCCCGCCCCGCGTGGCGGCGTGGCGCCGGGCGGAGTGGGGGCTGCAGCCGGCCTCCTCCCCCCCGAATTGGAAATGCACTCGGCTCCACTCTCGCTCACACTCGCCCTCGCTCTCCCCTGCCTCTCTCGCTCTCGCGCAGCACCAGCAGCGGCGGCCTGCGCCCGCGGCGCCATTGCCGCCGCGAGCTCGCGCCGCCGTTCAGCGCCTCTACTCGCGCCACCGCCTACCGCCATCGCGCGCGCGAGCCTCGCCCGATGCCGCTCCACCTCGCCACACCGCTAGCCGCCGTCGCCCGCACACAGGTGAGGGCCAATTTTGGGCCCGTCTTCCTCGGCGCCCGGGTTCTTTGGAGCTTCGCCCGCAGCGGCAACTTCGCGCGGACGGCGACCCTCCACCGCCTCGGCTAGCTCGCCACCTCGTGCGTTAGACACCCTAGGAGCGCGCCCGGCTCCCGGTGGGAGTCGGTTGGGCGATTGGGGCCTTGCGCCGCCATGCATGGCCGCCCGAGGCTCGGCCACCCAATCGGGGTGTTTAACCCCTTGATGAGCTTCGCCTTCACCTGCTGTGTCGGTGCGGCGCCTCGCCGTCGCTCACCTTAGCCGGAGGCGACGAGAACGCCCGCCGTGCCGCGCCGCCCGCCGCCCGTCACACGTGGCGCCGCCACTAGGGCTCACCGCCCGCCCGAACCGAGCATGCCACGGGGTACGCCCGCGCAGTGGGGAGCACGTGGGTGCCACCCACCGCCGGCCGTCTCACCGCCCGGCGAGCCAGGGGGCCGGTCAATGGCCTAGGGTTTTTGGTTTTTCTTTATTTTATTTCGAGAAAATGCATTTAAATGCTTGTAAAATCTTAACTGGTGCATATGTGGTCCAAAATTGATGAAACTTGTTTTGCTAGGTTGCTTATGAATAGATCTACTAGGGAAAAATATGTGATGCAATTTTTGAGATATTTCCTGTGTAGTTTTATTTAATTATTGAAAAGGCTGAAATCTGTTTAAATGCATAGTAAATTGTATATAGCTCAGAAAATTATGATTCTTATTTTGTTAGACTTGTGGTGTGATGTAGTTTCTGGGAAAATTATGTGCCATGCAGTTCCTGTGTAAAAATATAGCAATGTGATTTAAATGCATTAAAGGCTAATTTATTGTTTATTTTATAGTAATTAATGTATGAGGAGTTATGGCTTGATAATTTTTGGTGATTGTTCTTGTACTATGAGGTATCCAAGAAAAATGTTAAATCTATTGTTTGATACTTTTCACTGTACAAAATAATTAAATGTGCATTTCTGTCCTGTTACTTGATATTTTTGTGTAGGCCATGATGTGCTATGAAATATGATGAAAATTTTATCATGGCTCTGTTTTAACATGATGTAGCCACTGTAATTTTTGTAGATTTTTCTGGACTATTTAGATAGAGGTCACAGTTCAAGCCTTTAAATTCACATGAAATGATAAGGCTTTGAATTAATTGTTTTAATAAGTTTGATATTGCTTTTTGAGCACTTTTAATTATGATATGCTTACTGGTCATGATTATGCAGTACCATGTTTGAAATATGATGTTTGGATTATGAGTAGTGTTACATCTCTTTTATATATGTGTTGTGTGTGTGCTCACGCACCCGCCTTTATTTATGCACTTCTCTAAATGATTAGAGAAGAGATACGCACATACTCGGTAAAATGAAATAGGTTGTTAGTAGAGAGGAGCTATGCACCTACTCTGTCAAATAAAATGTTAATCATCTTCATTCATGAGCATCGCACCTATGTATTCTTTATGTTTATACCGTGCATTGCATCATACAAGGTTCGCAGGAGGAGCCCCAAGGTTTGGAGATCGAGGAGAGCTGCGGGAGGACCAGCAGCGGGAGGTCCCCGTAGGAGAGGAAGAAGAGGAATTGCACGAGTGCCCGAATCACTACACCGGCACCTTTGAGCAAGGCAAGCCAGGAGCATTACTTACCTATGCTTTCTAACAGTCTAATTATGCTTTATGATTGATGCATTAGGTATAGAAGTTGTGTGTAACCGTTGTTGCATTATATCCTTGAATTACCTTTGAATTATCCTGCCTTGAATTTACCCTGTTAGTCTAGGGCGAGTTTACTGCTTAGCATGCTTAGACGGTAAAAGCCGGGTGATTTTCTACGTCATCCGCGAGTATAGGTGGTTACTTATGATTGATGAAAAGCTTACGTTGATATCATGTGGTTAATGGTTATGATTATGATAAATGGAGACCGGACGGAGTCTTATGGGGTTTCGGACCATAGTGATTCCGTCTGTGTCGATTAAGGACCGTGCCGTTGCGTATCCCTCGAGTCATGTTGAACATGCCTCACACTTAGCTGGCCGGATAAGTCGTTCCGACCGCGAAGCCTAACACTATTCAGGCCGGCTCTCGATCCGTTCGCACCGTATTGGAGATGGATGGGGGACCACGGGGGGCGCGAAGAGTAAGTCCGAGGTCCAGCAAGGCTGGCTAAGGTAGTCGGGCGGCCCCTGGGTACGGTGGTTCCAGTCGAAACCGCGTTTCTTTCTGGATATGTGCCACGGTGACCTGTAGCTCACTTTAGCGGGTGAGTGTGGTTTGTGTGAGGAATACCCCCTGAGCTCAGTAGTAATCGATTCGAATCGCCATCGTTTCTGGACAGTGAACACTTGACTTGAGCTACACCATTGTAGTAATAATTATGGAATATGGTTAATGATGATGATGAATTAAGATGTTATGATTATGGGTACTACTTGATTGCTTAATCATGATTAATATATTACAATGATGCTTAGTATAGGTGCTCACCTAGCATAAATAGGAATGATTAAGCTGAGCTGTCACTATAAAATGGTTACCACTGCTTTTCTGCAAAATGAGTCGAGCTATCCCCTGATAAAGCCTGTCATACTCCTTGGAGTCTTTTGTTTTAAGTCAGACGGGTAAGTCTAGCAGAGTACCTTCTCGTACTCAGGGTTTTTCCCGCTTGTTGTTTGTGCAGACGGGCATACCTTCCACGGGTACTGCGAGACCTGTCTTTATCCAGTGGATTAAAAGACCAAAGACCAAAGGGCAAGGTCATTCTTAGTATTCTCCCCAACTGCTTTTGGTGGATTGACTGTCAGCTGACACTGTACTAAACTTTAAAGTGTGTGTTGGGTTGAGCCTTTAAAACTACTTTATTTTCGTTGCCTAAATTGAGACTTGGTTTGTAATAACTTTTATTTCTGCACTCTGATATTATCAAACTATTTGTGAACTGTTGTAACATATGAATGGTGACGCTAAACTTGTACGATCTTGGTTGATGATGTTTGGTTTGAAATCCTTCGAGATTTCTGGACTACCGGATTTATAAGAGCGTAAGTGTGCTAGTTGCTTGCGTGGCGAGTGGTTTTTGCACTTATGCTTTTATAAATTGGGCGGTTCTGTTACAGCTTGTATCCACTACTACATAAAATATTAACCGCAACCTTTTGAAAAACCCTCTCGGAGGCGGGCAGGATTTTTAATCGCCTCGGTAACCGAGGCGGTCATTTTTAATTAACTGAGACAGTTACAAAAATAGCCTCACAAAATAGATTAACCGAGGTGGGCACCTTAAAAATAACCGCCTCGGTTAATATAGATTAACCGAGGTGGTTATTCTAATCCAACCCTATTGGTAAATATATTAACCGAGGCGGTTACGTTATAAGGCCCGCCTCGAATAATTTTAAGCCCAATCAGCCCATCTAGAGCCTGATAACAACAGCTAATATAAATATCTGGAGAGTACATCAAACCCTAACTCACTCATTCCCTCCCTTACCCGTCACACACATTCTCTGTTCTCTCACTTTCTCTCTCCCTCCCTCTCTTTCCTCTCTCCCTGCGCTGGTGGAGCCAAGGAGTACCGGCGCGCGGCGGCCACCCCCACGAAGCGGCGGCGGCCCCCCCCGCGTGCGGCCTCCAGCCACGGCCCCGGCGCGCAGCCACCCTAGTGGGCGGAGGTCGACTTCAGCGCGCGTCGCGGGCGGAGGCAGCCTCGCCGGGCGCCGAGCGCGGCGGCCCCCTCCCGGCGTGCGGCCTCCCGGCACGCCCCTCGGCGCCACAGCCATCCACGCGGGCGGCGGGGCGTCGCGTGGACGAGGGCGGCATGGGGGCCTCGCGTGCGGGCGGCGCTGGCGGCGGGGCGGCCTCACGCGAGCGATTCGGGGCACGAGCGGCTCGGCGGCCTCGCGTGGCCGAGCAAAAGCGCAGGCGAGCGGCGGCCTCGGGCGACCGGCGCTAAGCGCAGGCGGCGCTACTCCCAGCGGTCTGGTGGCGGATTCGCGGCGGGACACGGATTCAGCTTCCGGCGGCGGATCGGGCAAGGTGGGCGGTGTAGGGGCGGCAAGAGACCGGATCCATCGTCGCCGGTGCCAGATTGGGCGGCGGGGAGCAGTGCAGGTACGGCGGTGGGGAGGCCCAGATCCAGACCCAGTTGGGCTTTTTTTCTTATTTTTGTTTTTTATTTTGATTTACTGAGGCGGGCATTACACCCGCCTCGGAAAAGGTTCCATTTACCGTGACCTTTGTTCTGAGGCGGTTGCAATAGCCGCCTCGAGAAATCACTTTTTGCCTGTCACGGTTAATATTTTCAGTAGTAGTGATCGAAAATAAGGGGGAATAGAGATCATTTCTCTCCCTCTCCTACTTCACCGCCTCCTCTCTCCACCTCCATCTCACATTCTCTCTCTCTCTCTGTTTGGACAGAAAAATCACTCGAGAGAAGATCTCTCTGTTCACAAAAAATAAATATGCGCGTAGGCGTGCCAGTGTACTAATGTACACAAAAAAAAAAAAAGCGAGGAACAGAGACTTTATTCATATTTATGAAAAATACAAATACATGTTCCCGATGTACATGTGCGCTCCACAGCCTGCTGCGGTGGTCTAACTTGAGCATAGGCGATGTGATCTTCATGGTTCCTGGGGCCTCGAAAAGCTCCCAGTTAATTACCCCTGCGAGTCAAGCTCACAGAGCACCTCCGATTAAGCTGCGTCGGTCGTCGTCGTCGGTCTTCGCTTCACGTCTCCATGCATAGTGTTGGTGTAGATGTAGGGTGGCGTTGGCATGATCATGGCCTCGTCGGAATCCATGAGCCGGTTCAACATGGCTGTAAGCTGAGCCATGCCCGCCCGTGTCGTTCGCCTCGTCGGTATCGAACGACACGTAGTGGTGGTTGTAGTAGATCACACTTGCATGGTTGGTGTAGTTCGGATCGATTTGGACTTCCTCGGCAACGTCGTCTTGGTACGCCGTGGAACTTGATCGGCGTGGGGTTGTCGTTGTAGTAGATGAAGACTTGATGGCGGTGTTGAAGTAGATCGGCGTAGATGTAGTCTATGCAGACTCGGTCGTGGTCGAGCTGGATCGACGTAGTAGATGAAGAGCACAGCGCCGTGCTCTCGGCCGCCGTCTTGATTGACTTGTACATGGAATCATATCCACGTATAGCCTGAACGTGCTTGTATGCTTCGCCTTGCTTCTTGGCTTGTAACGGATGCATGTGTACGGGTGGAACAGCACCTTGTTTGCATTTCCCTTACATGTACATAGATGCATATACATGCAGGTCTGCACGACACGTATATGTGCATGTAGGCTTGGCTTGATTGCTTTCTAGTTGGTAACTTGCTTCTTCGAGTTCTCGTCATGGCAGCCACATCCATCGCTCGGACACGCCAGCTTCCAGCAAGCACCCGTGGACACATACGGCGCGATAACTCTCGCAGCCCGGCGCCGTCTTGATTATCCGGCTGCCGCATCGTTCTCTTCTCGGCCGAATCCGGAACCCTGCCCAAGATGCATACTATACGCAAGATTTAAAGAACTAATGACTAGATTAGTTACTTACCCATGGAAGACATGATCAAGAACGCCATCTCCTCTTTGCTTCTTGCTTTCGACCAGCTAGCTCCTGCGCGGCTCCCTGATCTCCTGGAAGAAGAAGGCAAGGCGTAGATGAACTCCGGCCGGCGGCGCTGTGCACCTATAGACGAAGAGAAGCTAGCAGCTCTCCTCTCGTGTAGAGGCAATTCGCCGGTTGCTAATTCTGGCTTGTTTGCTCGACAGTCAGGCGGCGCTCAAGGCCGGCGTCGTTACAGCGGCAAGGCTGGCTCTGCGGCCGCCCTTAGTCTAGATCAGAATTCCTCCTAGCTAGCAGGCGTAGATCGATGCTCCTCGGATGACGGCGCAGTAGTGCGGCAACTCGTCGTGCACGTGCACCGTGCAGCCATCGCTGGCCAGGAGGCTACCTTGGCCGATCAGCACTCCCCTCCTGGCCGGCGGCGTGGAGGCTACCTTGGCCGATCAGCGCCGGCTTCGGGATGGATGGCGCCGTGGCGGCGGCTGCCCTTCCCTGTGCTCCAATGAGCCTGGCGTGATTAGATGATGTTCCTTAGCTTCTAGTAGATGTACCTGTACGTAGCCTGGACGTGCATGCACATGCACGTACACCTCGGCTTGCTTGCTTCTCAATTGATACTTGGATCTTGAACATCTTGTCCTGGTAGCCATGCTGATCGCTCGGCCTCCAGTTTGATATCACGGACACGCCTGACTCTAGCAGGCCGTGTGATCTCCTTGTGACGCGATAATTCTCGCAGTCCGGCGCCTTCTTGATCATCTGGCTGCCGCGTCGTTCTCCTCTCGGCCGAACTCGAAACTCTGGCCAAGATGCATGTGTGCAAGATAAGCAAGATTAAAAGAAAGTAATTACTAGATTAATTTCTTACTCATGGAAGACGACGTGACAGCCATCTCCTCTTGCTTGTGATCTCCGGCCTGCGGCACTCTCTTGCTTGCTTGTGTTCCGGCGTGCAGCCTCTGCTCCTTGCTTCCGGCTGGCTCTCGAGGAACAGGACATGTAGGCTCGTTGCGATGAAGACGCCGAGATCGTCGGCCTTCTACTAGCTCGCCGAAAAGCCTGGCTACGCCTCTCCTATGCGGGATGCCGATTAGTCTTTTTACGAAGTGCTAGGGGCCTTTATATAGGCAGTGGCTAGCATAGGGTTCGGCGTGTTTGTTTGGAGCCCGACGCCGCCACGCCGTTTTAGTTTGTTGGGCACCGGCGTGATACAAGGAGATTACGTCGCTCGTGCCGTGCACCTGAAGGAAGCCTCGCTCGGTCGTTACTATCCAGGATTATCTCTTGGGAATAATATCCAATGATTCAGGTTTACGTAATAATCCAAATCAAATGGACTTTATCTCTGCAGGCCCAAATATTCAGCAGCTCCATAAAAAAGAAATACGTCACATGAATATACAACACCAAAGGCTAGTTCTGGCATATGCGTTCATGCATGGACGTGTATATATATTTGCTAGCTTCTTTCATTTGCGTGTCATCAGCACGTACAAGACCATGCACTAGCTAGTTGTGGCTGCTAGCTTCTTTCTTTCAGGACCGGCCAACCATACGTACATGGCTAGGACTTCCAGAAGGTTCTGGACCATTTGCCGAGCCGTGCGGCGCCGTACATCCGCCCAAGGTTCTAGAAGGTTCTAGACCCAGTCACGCCGGCTGTCTCGCAAGCGTACCGAAATACGTAATACACGGACCGGTGCACTGCCAAAATCTACGACCGGTTGTGCACGTATACATGGATGTGCCTGTTAGCTTCTTCCTCCCAGAGAGCGTACAAGTCCATGCAATGGTTGCTTAGCTTCTTTCTCTAATTTAGCACACGCATAAAAAGCACGCACTTGCTAGCTACCTTCTTCTAGCTCACGTACGTGAATATTCTCAAGCATGGCATTGTACCTGCTAGCTTCTTTTCTTTTCCACTCGTGAAGAAACTTGATAGCTTCTTCTTTGTTATTCTTCCGTATAAATTATGGCACGCGTAAATATACATGCGCACATATATCTTGCTTATTTATTTTTTTATTTTGAGACCTAAAAAATATCCTGATAGCACATATAAATATATGCACATGTGAGGACAAATTTGGTACAAAATCCCGTCAAACAAATGCCTCCCACCAAGTTAAGTTTGAATGCGGAGCAAATTCAAATTTAACTTGGTGAAAAAAATTGACTGAGATTGCGCAGTGGAGCTAACTGCAGCTCTAGAATTTGATGATTTTTTTTTTCAGATTTAAATTCAATCATGACTTTTACATGAATATAGGGCACCACCGTGCTCCGCTTTATTTACTTATAGAATCATGCTTGAACTGATCAAGCACGTGTATTTCTGATATATTACAAGCTCATGGTGCATATACGATGCCACCGGCTGAACTATTGTCATATAGGTGCAGGTGATCACCGAGACCTGTCGCACCAAACTTGGCCAGCACTTGTAGCTGCAGGGGCAATAAGAGTCGTGGCGCCGAGCTAGCCAAGCTGCCAATAATCAGCACCAGAAGCAGGACACATTCGAGATGGAGATGACTGATACTGTTTGACCTTTGCGCTCCCTCGTTGGGGTGATCGATCTTGAGCAGCCTCTGAAGGGGTCAGCATTGAGGTATTCACGACCACCTCGCACATCACCGAGGTAGTGCACACTGCCCGCTCAAGCTACTAAAACCACTCAAGGTGTCAATGTGGTGACCATTGGGCTGTGCGCTCGGTTGCCACCGCAGGAACAACAGCTCCCTATATGCCATCTTGGTGGAAGACAGCGCCATTGGGCCAGAGAGGCGCCATGCCCGGCTGCCCATGCATGCATATATATGCACACATAACTTGCATCTTGTTATTTATTAGCTCTTCTTGTTTTGCCCACGTTGTTCAGCTGGTGCACATATATCATGCCACCACGTGAGCTAACAACAATCTTGGTTTCCACGAGGCCAACAGGACTGCTAAGTTGCCGATACACCCCTGGACGACGCCCTTCTGGAGCAAGATGGAGTCGCCAGGTTGTCACCATGCATGGTGCTCGTTCCAGGCCGCCGTGCTTGCCTCCATTTGTCGCTAGCAGTAATAATATACGACCGCAACCAGCAAGGTGGTGCAGCTTCTTCATCTGAGGGGTGCGTTCTCACATATGTGCAGCGGCAACTTGGCCACCAACGCGCCGTCGCTCGTGTCTTGGTCGCTTGATGTTGCCACCATCCTTGTGAGTCGTCCTTGACCGTGCTGCCACATCGTCATGGCAGCAACTCTCCAAGAAGAGCGCTCTCGTCATGGGTGCTCCTCTGGCCTTGGTTGGCAGTGACTCCTAGGGGAACTCCGTCGATGTCGTGCTTAACATCCCAAGGCTGGTGTAGAAACTTTCGTTGGGGCCGGATAGCGGCATTGGCCAACGAGAAGTTGTGGAACTCTGTTGGGGCCGTGTTGCGGCATTGGCCAACAGGAAGTTGTGGAACTCCGCTGGGCCGTGTTGCGGCATTGGCCAGCGGGAAAGATTGTCGGGGCCGTGTTGCGGCATTGGCCAACAAGTAGACGTGGAGCTTTGTTGGGGCCGTGTTGCGGCATTGGCCAACAAGCATATAAGGGCTTCATTGGGGCCGTGTTGCAGCATTAGCCAATGATGTGTCCATCAGGTCCATATGGCAGTGCTAGCCAAACGGACGCCCTCTAGTCATCTTCGTCTTGCGGTGTGAAATCCGTGTAACTCGACGAAGAAGTTTTATCAACCCGATGAGCTTGTCGGATTGAAGGGTTTCACAACATTGGCGCTATCCGCACTGGCGCACCAACACTGCTCCCAAAGGTGTGGTTTATCAACCCAACGACTACTTTGCCATCGTGGTGCGAGCCTGTCGGGTTGAAGGGTTTCACAACATTGGCACTACCGCACTAGTGCACCAACACTGCTCCCGAAGTAGCGAAGCGATGGACCTGCAACACTACTTAAAAAACAGCTAGCTTGTCTAGGAATGACTGACATAGCTAGGGTAAAGTGATGATATAGAATGATTGATAATAAAATTGTGTTTGTATTTTTTTTGAAAAAATGTTGGCTATCCCGTTGGCGTCAGCTATATGAGCAGCTTGGGATAGGACAGCCAGGGGCATAACCATTAGGCGTCGTTGCATCACCACAGCACATGGCTATCACAATTTGCCCCGTTGTGTGCTTGAATGTGTAGACTTCTGCTTCGACGTCTCCACCGGGGTGTAGGGAATTCTTGCTCGAGACTCCCTTGCATTGAGTTGAACCGCAACCTACTCGCACTCTCTAACATGGAGGCGTAGGTATGGCTGAGTTGGTGCTGTGTTTTGGGTAACGACTGGTGTTGACTTTGCCATTACTTTTGCCGAGGATGGTGAATGGCTACCTCCGCCTCCTGCTTGATGTGAGCTTGATTGAACTTATTTGGCAGGTACTCGGCCACTTCTTTGGTGACCCTTTTTCTTTCCTGCTTTTTGCATTTTTTTGGCTTTTTTTGCTTTTCTTTTCTTGGAGCTTGCTTCAGCATCCGAGGGACTTGTAGGGTAGCCATCCACCTTTGTGTAGCTAGGTGAATCCTCGCTGGCATTGTATCTTTTGTTGGTCCCTTGTTATCACCTTCCATGGTGGCAAGCGGCTGCACACTTAATACAACTTGTGTTGTACCAGGTAGCCCTTTTCTTGCTCTTCTTCTATAGGCTTCCATGGAGTGTGTGGCTTCACGTCAGGGAGCGCGAGCAGCATGGTCGCCTCGCTGCTTAGGAGTGGCTCGAGCCATCTTCCCACTACTCCAGTAGAGACGAGCTTCAGCGTTTGTCGTGTATACGTGTAGCGGTGACTTGTTGTGAGCTTCATCCGCTGGGTTATTGCCTCCGGGCCCTCTGGAAAGGCCCCAAGGCAGCCGAATCCTCCACTGCAACTGTAGCCTAGTTGGGAGAGCCTTTAGATTTTTTTTTTATTTTTATAGAGAGGTGGACAGGTGTTGCAATGGAAGACCATCTCATGGAGGGAAGAAAAAAAATAAAAATAAAATAAAATAAAATAAACAACAAACCTCCCATTGACGAGGAGCATCGGCTGATGATGTTGGAGGTGATGTTGAAGCGCCTCCCGTGATGTAGATGCTTGGAGAGACGCACTATTGCTCTTAGTGCTGTCGTTCTTGGAGGTCATGCCAAAATGCTATTGGCATGGATGATGAGCTAGGAGGTGTGATGCTACTCAAAGGATTGTTGACGCGGGTGAAGTCACCCTCGCAGTCAGTGTAGAAGATCACTTGGGCAGAGTGGAGCTGCTCCCGATGTTGTCGATATCAGTGGTGGTGCCAAAAGACCATCGGCACGACACGGCACAGGGGAGGTGTGATGTCGCCCCTAGTGTGGTTGATGTAGAAGATGACACCGAGGGCTATGGTGCTGCCACAGTGTATTATTGTTGATGACGACACTAGAAGATCATCGGCGTCGTGGGACACCGGCTACCGTTGGACACCAAGGAGTTGTGGTGCCACCCCAGTGTGTTGGCATTGATGAAGGAACGTTGACCCATAGGACACCGTGTGTCGTTGATGTTGAAGGCGACGCTGAAGGAACGTCGGCACCATAGGACACCGGGGAGCTATGGAGCTGCCCCCAGCGTGTTGTTGATGTAGAAACAACACCAGAGGAACGTCGGCTCCATTGGACACCAAGGAGCCATGTTCGCCTCCAGTGTGTTGGTGTTGTAAAAGACGAAGCTAGAATCTTAGCCATGTCTTGAGAATGGGGCAGTGTGGTGCTCCCAGTGGTGAGTCTGCTAATAACGCCATCAGCTTGTTATGGACCTCCGCGTCGTCTCTCGCTACGGCAATGACTTAGGGAGGTCCGGACCCAGCAGAGCCTGCTTAGGGCGCCAATGGAGTGTGGACACGTCCCTTGTCCTGGCCTTCTCATGGAGTCAAGAGCGTCGAGGGTAGCATGATAGAAGCTGAGCAATGCGGGAGGCTCACTTCATGTGCTGCACCTCCAGAGTGAATCCAATGGCCTCCTGCCTGGTATTGCAATGGCCGGCCCTGCGTAGAAGTGCATCAGTGAGGTGCACCTCTTTTGCTGCCTGTTGCTAGCTTGCTTAACATGCTTGACATCTGTGCACGGACATGCAGCAACCTTGCTTGGCTTGCTTGTTTGTTAGTTTGCTCATAATAGCATATGCATATACACACAATCTTATTAGCAATAATTCGAGCACACACACATACACATATATAGTGTATACATGCATCTTGCCCGAGATGCTCGTTGATGTTCTGTCGCGCTCAGTTCGACGTCAGGTCGTCGGCGCTCCGGATGTGTCTGCCTCCGGGGCGTCTCCCTCGGCTCAGCGGTATTGTTGAACGCTGGAGGTGTGATCGGGGACGTCTGTCGGGTGGCCGGCGTCTCCTTGCTGGCTTGCTCCTCTGTGTCACGTACATGGGGCTAGATGGAGTCCGCGCCCAGGGTCATCTCCTTCCTTGTGCCTGGCCATGTGGAGCCATCATGAGGCGGGCATCTATTTAGCTTTCCGGAAGCGCACGCGACCTCCATTTATATGTGGCGCGAGGTTCGTCTCCGCCTCTAGCCGGACGTAGCACCTCCGGCGTCGTGGCGTCACCTTGGCTCGGAGAGGGCGTTCGGCCATGCTTCGAACTCGGTGGCGCAATCTCCTCTGGTTTGGCACAGTGCGTTGCTTGCCATAGGAGCAAGGCTGTCCCACGTTGTTGACGTCGCACGTTGGTACAGATGAAGGTGCTGACGTCTCAGTTCCGTGCTGCCATGGTCGCGCGTGTGTGCAATACGGGTGGCAAATCCGGCTAGCTCATGTGCCAACTATCAGCGTGGATATAGGTGTTGCTACCTGATAAATAAGGAGATACAAGATAATTAAATATAAACAAAGACTAGATAAGAACTTAGCTGCCCATGGTGGTCGGCCAGGCTGCCCTCCATCTCCTTGTTTAGCTTGTTTCTCGTTTGTTGATGGATGAATGGCACGCGACGACAGAGAGTCACAACCTGAAGAGATGCACAACCTGGTGCTCCTTCTGCTGTCATGCACGTCCAGGATAACGGTGCCATGCGGCTGCCTCCGGTCGATCAGCTTGGCCACGCCGATGGCTGCCCTCCTTCTCTGTCTTCTGGTGTCATTGGCCAAACGTCATGACCATGGCCCGGCTTGGTGGTTGCCTCCGACGGCGCCGTGTGTGGTGACAACTGCCTCCTGGCCGCGAGCATCAGGCTACATGGGCTAGCTCCAGTGTTGCATCCATCGGCATGCATCATCGACAACTGTGGCATAAGCTCCGCGCTCACTTGGTGTCGCGCATGCTGCCATCATGCCGATGTCACGTTCGCTGCTACTGTAGTGTCGATGTAGTGCAGCGCACGCGAGCTGCGGTGGCGCTGCTCCGGGTGACGCAGTCCAAGCCTCGCCCTCAGCTCAGAGTAGATGGCGGCCGGGTAGCTAGTGTCCAGGACGTTTCATCTGGCTCAGTCATCCAGCGTTGAGGGTGTCTCCTTCCTTGTAGATGCTGGTCTCAACGTCGAGGGCCGCTAGTAGCCAGCAACGCCAAAGGGTACGTGAGGCATGGAGTACACGTGACGTATAGGAATACACAACTTCGAGCCTTAGCTTGTTAGCTCGATTTATAGCAGTAGTATGCGTGTGCAAATGCATGCAAGGTACGCATGCATGCACCAACAGTGTAGCTTGTGCCAGCTTATTAGCTCACACGTGCATGTGTATGACTGTATGCTAGTAGCAATACGTGTACACGAGCATGCCTATGCCCTTGCCTTGGGCGCCTGAGCGCATGCCACATGCACGAGCGCCTGGACATTTGCTTGCCGCGTGACGTGGCATGATTTTGACGCCGCCATTACCACCTCATGTAGGCAGCAGGAGGCAGCCTTGTGCTACGCCGTCGATTAGATCCACGGCCATGTGGCTTCTCGCAGTACAACCTCCTCCATCTCGATGTTGCTAGCTCAGCATTGGAGTTGATGGAGTTGAAGGCCTTGTGCCGTGAGGACATGGCGGCCGACGTTTATGAAGTCTGGCTCGGGGCTGTTGGCTCAGCACCCATGGTGACGGTGCCGCGTGCAGTGGGGCTCATGTCTCATGTCAGGCTCCAGTCAAGTTGTTGGCTTGTGATAGTAGCAGCACATACACGCAAAGATAGGGTTCTTGCGTGCCTAAGCACATACGAATGCATAAGCGTGTAGACCTTCGCTCCTCGGGTGGCGCCTTGTCACGGTGACCGGCCTCAGCTTCATCTTGCACCTTCTTGACGCCGTCATCAACTCATGCAAGGGGCAGCAGGTGGTAGCCTGGTACCACTAGCATCATGTGGAGCCGTTGCATTTCGGCTTCCTGTAGTAGGGCGTCCTCTAACTCGGTGCCTTAGGATCAGCACCAAGGTCGATGAAGTCACCGTCCCCTGGGTCCAAGTCTCGCTGACGCAACGTGGACGTGTCAAGCTCGGTGGAGTCCAGCTTGCTGCCAATGGGCCAAGTCAGCATCCAAGTTGGCGAAGTTGCCTCCCTCTCGCACATCCGGCGGCTTCGATGAAGTCTTCATGTGTGCGACAAGGTATGTCCTCGTGTCGGCTTGATGGAGCTGCCCCCAGCGACTAGTTAGGGGCTCGATGCTATAAGCCCCAACCAGGGACAATCAATAGCGCCCTTCAAGCCGTCGATGTAGAGGTGCACCGACCGATGATGGCGTCGCTCCGCTCGCTGTAACACGAAGCCAACTTCGGTGGCATCTTAGGACCTAAATAAAACACCAACAAAAGAGCAAAGTGGCCCAAAATAAGGGCCACCTTTGGGCTATCATTAGGAGCCTCTTATTAATAGAGGCATCCAATATAGCGCCATTGTAGAGGAAGCGGGCTTGATGACGACAACCAATATTTGCGCAGCAAAGATGGGAGAAGAACCATGTCCCACTGGGCGTGCCAATTTGTTTGGACAGAAAAATCACTCGAGAGAAGATCTCTCTGTTCACAAAAAATAAATATGCGCAGGCGTGCCAGTGTACTAATGTACACAAAAATAAAAGAAACGGGAACAGAGACTTTATTCATATTTATGAAAAATACAAATACATGTTCCCGATGTACATGTGCGCTCCACAGCCTGCTGCGGTGGTCTAACTTGAGCATAGGCGATGTGATCTTCATGGTTCCTGGGGCCTCGAAAAGCTCCCAGTTAATTACCCCTGCGAGTCAAGCTCACAGAGCACCTCCGATTAAGCTGCGTCGGTCGTCGTCGTCGGTCTTCGCTTCACGTCTCCATGCATAGTGTTGGTGTAGATGTAGGGTGGCGTCGGCATGATCATGGCCTCGTCGGAATCCATGAGCCGGTTCAACATGGCTGTAAGCTGAGCCATGCCCGCCCGTGTCGTTCGCCTCGTCGGTATCGAACGACACGTAGTGGTGGTTGTAGTAGATCACACTTGCATGGTTGGTGTAGTTCGGATCGATTTGGACTTCCTCGGCAACGTCGTCTTGGTACGCCGTGGAACTTGATCGGCGTGGGGTTGTCGTTGTAGTAGATGAAGACTTGATGGCGGTGTTGAAGTAGATCGGCGTAGATGTAGTCTATGCAGACTCGGTCGTGGTCGAGCTGGATCGACGTAGTAGATGAAGAGCACAGCGCCGTGCTCTCGGCCGCCGTCTTGATTGACTTGTACATGGAATCATATCCACGTATAGCCTGAACGTGCTTGTATGCTTCGCCTTGCTTCTTGGCTTGTAACGGATGCATGTGTACGGGTGGAACAGCACCTTGTTTGCATTTCCCTTACATGTACATAGATGCATATACATGCAGGTCTGCACGACACGTATATGTGCATGTAGGCTTGGCTTGATTGCTTTCTAGTTGGTAACTTGCTTCTTCGAGTTCTCGTCATGGCAGCCACATCCATCGCTCGGACACGCCAGCTTCCAGCAAGCACCCGTGGACACATACGGCGCGATAACTCTCGCAGCCCGGCGCCGTCTTGATTATCCGGCTGCCGCATCGTTCTCTTCTCGGCCGAATCCGGAACCCTGCCCAAGATGCATACTATACGCAAGATTTAAAGAACTAATGACTAGATTAGTTACTTACCCATGGAAGACATGATCAAGAACGCCATCTCCTCTTTGCTTCTTGCTTTCGACCAGCTAGCTCCTGCGCGGCTCCCTGATCTCCTGGAAGAAGAAGGCAAGGCGTAGATGAACTCCGGCCGGCGGCGCTGTGCACCTATAGACGAAGAGAAGCTAGCAGCTCTCCTCTCGTGTAGATGGCAATTCGCCGGTTGCTAATTCTGGCTTGTTTGCTCGACAGTCAGGCGGCGCTCAAGGCCGGCGTCGTTACAGCGGCAAGGCTGGCTCTGCGGCCGCCCTTAGTCTAGATCAGAATTCCTCCTAGCTAGCAGGCGTAGATCGATGCTCCTCGGATGACGGCGCAGTAGTGCGGCAACTCGTCGTGCACGTGCACCGTGCAGCCATCGCTGGCCAGGAGGCTACCTTGGCCGATCAGCACTCCCCTCCTGGCCGGCGGCGTGGAGGCTACCTTGGCCGATCAGCGCCGGCTTCGGGATGGATGGCGCCGTGGCGGCGGCTGCCCTTCCCTGTGCTCCAATGAGCCTGGCGTGATTAGATGATGTTCCTTAGCTTCTAGTAGATGTACCTGTACGTAGCCTGGACGTGCATGCACATGCACGTACACCTCGGCTTGCTTGCTTCTCAATTGATACTTGGATCTTGAACATCTTGTCCTGGTAGCCATGCTGATCGCTCGGCCTCCAGTTTGATATCACGGACACGCCTGACTCTAGCAGGCCGTGTGATCTCCTTGTGACGCGATAATTCTCGCAGTCCGGCGCCTTCTTGATCATCTGGCTGCCGCGTCGTTCTCCTCTCGGCCGAACTCGAAACTCTGGCCAAGATGCATGTGTGCAAGATAAGCAAGATTAAAAGAAAGTAATTACTAGATTAATTTCTTACTCATGGAAGACGACGTGACAGCCATCTCCTCTTGCTTGTGATGATCTCCGGCCTGCGGCACTCTCTTGCTTGCTTGTGTTCCGGCGTGCAGCCTCTGCTCCTTGCTTCCGGCTGGCTCTCGAGGAACAGGACATGTAGGCTCGTTGCGATGAAGACGCCGAGATCGTCGGCCTTCTACTAGCTCGCCGAAAAGCCTGGCTACGCCTCTCCTATGCGGGATGCCGATTAGTCTTTTTACGAAGTGCTAGGGGCCTTTATATAGGCAGTGGCTAGCATAGGGTTCGGCGTGTTTGTTTGGAGCCCGACGCCGCCACGCCGTTTTAGTTTGTTGGGCACCGGCGTGATACAAAGGAGATTACGTCGCTCGTGCCGTGCACCTGAAGGAAGCCTCGCTCGGTCGTTACTATCCAGGATTATCTCTTGGGAATAATATCCAATGATTCAGGTTTACGTAATAATCCAAATCAAATGGACTTTATCTCTGCAGGCCCAAATATTCAGCAGCTCCATAAAAGAAATACGTCACATGAATATACAACACCAAAGGCTAGTTCTGGCATATGCGTTCATGCATGGACGTGTATATATATTTGCTAGCTTCTTTCATTTGCGTGTCATCAGCACGTACAAGACCATGCACTAGCTAGTTGTGGCTGCTAGCTTCTTTCTTTCAGGACCGGCCAACCATACGTACATGGCTAGGACTTCCAGAAGGTTCTGGACCATTTGCCGAGCCGTGCGGCGCCGTACATCCGCCCAAGGTTCTAGAAGGTTCTAGACCCAGTCACGCCGGCTGTCTCGCAAGCGTACCGAAATACGTAATACACGGACCGGTGCACTGCCAAAATCTACGACCGGTTGTGCACGTATACATGGATGTGCCTGTTAGCTTCTTCCTCCCAGAGAGCGTACAAGTCCATGCAATGGTTGCTTAGCTTCTTTCTCTAATTTAGCACACGCATAAAAAGCACGCACTTGCTAGCTACCTTCTTCTAGCTCACGTACGTGAATATTCTCAAGCATGGCATTGTACCTGCTAGCTTCTTTTCTTTTCCACTCGTGAAGAAACTTGATAGCTTCTTCTTTGTTATTCTTCCGTATAAATTATGGCACGCGTAAATATACATGCGCACATATATCTTGCTTATTTATTTTTTATTTTGAGACCTAAAAATATCCTGATAGCACATATAAATATATGCACATGTGAGGACAAATTTGGTACAAAATCCCGTCAAACACTCTCAGTATTTCTAAATGGCTAGCATGTCATCTACAGACCTAGAATAAAGCGTCATTTAAGTTTTGAACCTACATTAAACTTCAAAACAAGCTAGGAATAGAACATTCTTATTACTCAACCTGGGCATTCGGTTCCTCGGTTCGGTTTCGGTTCGGTTCCTCGGTTATCCAAGAAATTCGGTTCGAAGAAATTGGAACCGATCGGTTCCCAGAAAAAAATTGGAACCGACCAATTCGGTTCTCGGTTATTTCGGTTCGTTCGGTTCTAACCGAACTAACCAAACTTTTTCAAAAGAGGTCAATATGTGTATGTTCTAAGGCAAATTTATGCAACATCATATCCATTTTTAATAATAATAATTTATAAAAGAACAATAACAGTATAGTAACACAATTATATAGCATTGAAAATATGAAATATTGCACATAAACCTATCATAATCTTACAAAATGCAAGTAATTAAAGTATAATTTATATAATTCGGTTCTTTCGGTTAATTCGGTTAACCGAGAGTCGGAACCAAATTTTCTTCGGTTATTTCGGTTCCTCAATATCAGAACCGAACAAGGACCCGAATTTATCGGTTCCGGTTCTTTCGGTTTTGATTCCGGTTTTTTCGATTCAGTTCCTCGGTTTCGGTTATTTTTGCACAGGCTTACTTATTACCTTTGAGAGCCATGGTCGTCCTCTAAGATTTCGAGGTCAAAACAACCACTCTTGTTTTCACACATTTCAGGACATTATTAATGAGCGGTGCAACCTACCAGTCTAGTCACGTGGTGATGAAAAAAACATCTATTGCATAATTTCCATATTTTTTATTATCTTCTCCTAATCTCTACTCCTAAAAAGAGTAAACTGGACCCATTCACCATCCGTGGTGAACCAATATGGCAACGGGTACGTACCCGGCGGGTACTAGCCACCCACACCCGCACCCGCAGACGGGTAACAAACTCGTTCCACACCCGCACCCGACGGGTAAATTTTACCCGGCGGGTATTCCGTACCCGCGAACACATCCGAAAATTATATAGAAATATCATTTTTTAGTAAACAATATATGAAAAATTTAGGAATTTTCACACCACCAAATACAACTTCATCCAATATGTATATACTAAGTAGTGTTCACATAGACTTGGGATAAATAATTAGGTTATGTGGGCTAAATTGATTATGATAGTTAATAAATTGTTGCGGGTATTTTTTACCCGCGGGTACGTGGGTATGGGTAGTATACATCCATATCCGTGCCAGCGTGCACCGATGGGTAGAGGATTTCTTCGGTAACACATCCGCGGGTAGAAAAATTCACCCATACCCGTGTCTTAATCGGGTAAAACCCGTCGGGTACCCGGTACCCATTGCCGGGCGCTTCATGTCCTAGGCTGTAAAGTTTGGCGCCGACATGTGGGTCCACGATCTCTCCTGCGTGTCGCCGTCCATTCGCGAACCCCATCTCGCTCCTGCGCTTCCCAGGCCACTGAGGCCAGCCGGATCAGGCGAGGTGGGAAGTGGCGGTCACCGCTGGGATTTTTTATTTATTTTAATCCTTTTTTATAAGATATTTCAATAGTAATCCCCACTAAAAAAATATTTGCACATCCTAGCCCTTTTTTGGTCGCGCCCAAATTGGCCGGGCGCGACAAATCTTTCGATCACGCCACATGCATTGGCGTGACAAGATGTTCCACGTTGGATAGCGTTTCCGGCGTGGAAAACCTTTTGTCACGCCACTCCCGTTGGCGTGACGGTAGGGTCTTGTCGCGCCACCCGGAGTGGCGTGACAAGACTGGATTTTCAAAAGATCATAATTCTTCGATACGACGTCGAATGAAGATGATTTTTATATGAAAATTGTAGAGCTCGACGAGATCTACAACTTTATAGTTTTGAGTTTTTTTATTTGAGAGGACATTAAGAAGGTCAAAAAAATAATATAAGATTTCAGCACTATAATAATCGTGTACTAGCGCTTCTCGCAGTAGAAAAATAATATCTTTTTCGTATGAAGTCAAATAAAGATACATGTTATACCAAAGTTGTAGCTCTCAATGAGATCTACAACTTTATAGTTTTGTATTTTTACATTTAAGGTTGTTAAGGAGCTCGAGAAAATAATATAAAGTTTCAGCACCGTAATAATTCTGTAACTAGCATTTACCGCAGTAGAAAAATAATATCTTTTTCGTATGAAGTCAAATGAAAATACATGTTATACCAAAGTTGCAGCTCTCAATTAGATATACAACTTTGTAGTTTTATGTTTTTATATTTGAGATCGTTAAGGTGCTCGAGAAAATAATATAAAGTTTCAGCACTATAATAATTGCGTACTAGCGCTTACCGTATTAAAATTAATATTTTTTCATATAGAATCAAATGAAAATATTTTTTTATACAAAGTTACACAACATTGATATAAAAGTGTTTCATTTGATGGTATAAAAATGTTTTCATTTGACTCTATACGAAAAAATATTAATTTTTTGATGCGGCAAGCGGTATTACGCGATTATTATGGTGCTGAAACTTTATATTATTTTCTCGAGCATCTTAACAATCTCAAATGTAAAAACACAAAACTACAAACTTGTAGATTTCATTGAGAGCTACAACTTTGGTATAACATGTATCTTCATTTGACTTCATACGAAAAAAAGATATTATTTTTCAACTACGAGAAGCGCTAGTACACGATTATTATAGTGCTGAAATCTTATATTATTTTTTTTGACCTTCTTAATGTCCTTAAATGAAAAAACTCAAAACTAGAAAGTTGTAGATCTCGTCGAGCTCTACAATTTTCATATCAAAATCATCTTCATCCGACGTCGTATCGAAGAATTATAATTTTTGAAAATCCAGTCTTGTCACGCCACTTCCGGTGGCGTGACAAGATTCTACCGTCACGCGGCGGGGAGTGGCGTGACAAGGTTTTCCACGTCGAAACGCCATCCAACGTGGAACATCTTGTCACGCCAATGCATATGGCGTGTGGCGAAAGTTTGGTCACGTCACGCCAGCCGGGGCGCGCGACCAAAAAAGTTAGGATGTGCAAATATTTTTTAGTGGGGATTACTATTGAAATATCTTATAAAAAGGATTAAAATAAATAAAAATCCTCACCGCTGCCCCGCCCCCATCCCTGCCCCTTCCTCGCCCCACCACCTCCGCCTATCTTGGTTGAAGCCACGGACCGTCCGCCGCAACACGCTGAGTTCGCGCTGACTCCTTGCCCGTCCGCCGCTGCCGTCGCATGCTGATTCCCCAAATCTCGCGCGAATCTGAGGCCCAGCGACTCCTCGTGGACCGATTCGCCGCCTGCACGTCCTGGAACGGCTCTGGTTTGAGTTGGTTTCGGAGGTGAGGTTAGGGTGTGATGGATGCATACGGTGGAGCGGGCTTAATGTAGAGGGTCCTGACGGTTGACGGCGGGGCGCCCCGCGGAGGCAGTGCGGTGGCGCAGTCGATGGTGCTGGTGCCGTGGAGGACCATGAACCGCTGCTTCTCGGGTAAATGCCCGTGCTTAAGAGCTTCTGCATCGTGCTACGCGCCATGGCCTTCACAGGCCGCCGCTGTCGGGGTAAGGGCTTCTGCATCGTGCTCTTTGTCAATGGCACCGATCACGCCTACCATGGTCTCCACACCAAGTGAGGACAATCTATCGTTTGCTGTAGTGAGGAGGACGAGCTCCAGCCTCCAGCTGCTGCTGCACGCGAAGGGGAGGCTGCGGCGGAGGATCCTCCCACGGCCAAGAGGACTCCGCCAGAATTAACTGCCAAGATACTGCATGTTCCTCCAATCGGACGAGGATCCTCCTCTGCAATTGCCAGTTGAGTCGTGGCATGCTTTCTCTTCTCATTTGTGTGTGTGTGTGTGTGTGTGTGTGTGCGCCTTTGTGGAAACGAATCGTGATCAATAGAGATTGGCCTTTTTCATTTGTACTGATAATTAGAAGACATTTATCTAAAAAAAGATAATTAGAAGAAGTACTCCAATATTTAGAGTGGTAATAAGTAATAGCTGTATGACAGAATGGAGTATTTGGACTGCGTCCAAAGCAAGGCCACATGGTTACAGTTTGTGTGCTGGAGACAAGCTCGCAGTTGAGCTCAGCTCAGCTATGCTATGCTTTACAATCTTCCTCCCTAGCATACATGTTTTGGTTAGCATTAAAACGTAACTAATAAGCATCCATGTGTCACTGTACGTGTGTGGACAATGTGTCAAAACTTATTATTTTCTGTGCTGCTTGATTATTTCAAATAATCGCTCAAATAGATGCTTAAATCATATGCGCGCTTTTATAGGATGAACATCTTTTTAATACTCTGAAACCTCATGATTTGAGCAATATGTTCTACAGATCTTTGCCACCACCAGCAGCCTCATTTTCCGGACAGAAAGAAACAATCGACGCATTCTCTGAATATGACCACTTCATCAAGTTGACATTTCAATCTGCACCAGGCATCCTAGCACAATTTCTCAATGTTCAGAAGTTCAGAGTTTTCCCCCTCTTTGAGAGGTTAGAAATTCAGAGCTAATGCAGCATGTGTATTGCTACCTTCAGAGTTTTGCTGCCTTGGTATTCTTTTTGGCTTTGAGTTCCAAAATGTAGAAAGATATTTTAATTAATTATTTCCATGTCTTGCTGATTAATCACTGTAGGTTGCATGGTTTCACCCATGAATTAGAATACTCTAAAACTCATCTAATTTGTTTATGGATGAACTTGGATTGAGTCCTCTTATGGAACTACATCTGTGATGTAAATAATAAACTATTAATGTGGCCTGTTTACCATTCTTAATGGCCCTTGAGCATTGTTTGTCACGAGTGATTATGGACAACTTTATGCTTGTTGGTTTAAATATACTCATAACTCTTAGTAAAATTCGAAGTATATCTGTGACTGGTGCTGTAGCTGCCACCCAGTAGTAACTGTAAAAAGAGGAACAATAGGAGGAAGAAGACGAGTTACAGCAGTGTCGGGGACCAAAATAAGGGCCCCTTTGGGAAAGCCCAACAAACGCAAAACTAGGCCCAGCAGGCCGATCATTGCGCAAATCCGGGTCACGGCCCCAAAGCAGTTGGGAGGGCTCCTAGCCTCCACCTCGTCCGAACCCTCTCCGCAGGGGCCTCGGGCGGGTGCCGATTCTCCGCCACGCCCGAGGCTTCCGCGCTAGGGCCTTGGACGAACCTCCCATTTCCGTCCCGCCCGAGCCCCAAAGAACCGGGGCTTGGGACGGACGCCTCCAGTCAAAGCCGTACCATTGACTTGACGCATATCCACCGCCACTCGTCCATACCTCGCGGTCGGGGCATCCCATGCCCCGGCAGGGATGGACACCGCCCCGTCGCGACCCACGCCCGGCGCTCACGCCGACGCGATCTCCACAATGAAGGCCACGCCCGCCAGCGTGGGGGACGCCAGGCTGCCTAACCTAACCGCCATTGCCAGGTCACGTCGCCAAGTCCTCGAACGCCCGTCCACCACGCCGAGCGGCGACCGCCCGACGTCACCCCCCATGCGGGGTGGACTCGGACGCCCCTCCGGTCAGCAAACAGTCCCGCCCGTGAGCTCTGAGCCCGGGATGGGCGGTTACAGCGCCGGTGACCATCCACGGCTGTTCCAACCACTCCCCGTACGACACCACGCCCCGAGGCTCCTCGAGCCTCGGATCCCAGGCGGGTCAAAGCTACAGCAAGCTATAGGGCTCGGACACCCCCTCCATCACGCTCCACCAACTCCGAGCAGGGACGCCCGTCATTCCGGCCAACAGGGCCAGAAAGGCGACGCAGCATGGCCCTGTCACGTTCGCGGACAACCTGCCCACTCCGGAGCCTCGAACGAGGATACACGGAAACCCATGACTTTGCTACGAGCACGACCACCTCTTGTAAGGCCCGGTCCTCCCCTTACGCTATAAAAGGTGAAGACGGGCGCCCATACACACGGGCGACACATAAACCTCACACACGCCTGATATTGGCACTTCACTCAATCATCCACGAGACTTGGGACCCTGGTCCCTCTCTCATTGCTTGTACACCCTACCTACGAGCACTTCGGTGCAGGATAATACAAGAACACCTCTCCCCCACTGGACGTAGGGCCTTCTCTTACCCGAACCAATATAAATTCTTGTGTTTATCTTGCACACCATCCGGAAGTAGGGAGCACGCACCACAAATTCACTCGTTGGTGCTAGGGCCACCAATTCTAGCACCGACAGTTGGCGTGCCAGCGAGAGGGCCTCCCCCGGGAGGAGACGCCGTCGGACACCACCGAGTACGACGACGACGATGACGACGAGGAGGGATGGGTGGACGACGAGCCGCCGCCCTCCTGGGCACCCAACGTCACCTCCAAAGCGGTCCGGCCCGGTGTAGCGGCTCGGCTCGTCGTCCACCCATCCCTCCTCGCCCCATCATTTTCGGTGGTGTCCGATGGCGTCTCCTCCGGGGGAGGCCCTTCGCTCCCCGGGCGGCGCGCCGCGCGCGCCAGGTCCTCCTTCTCCTTCGCTGCGGGCATTACGGCTCGCGGCACTCTCCTTCTCCCTCCTCCCGCCTCCGCGTGGTCGCGGTTAGCCTTCTTCTCCGCAGCGATTGGGGGCTTCGACGCCTCGGCTTCTCCGAGAGCCCCTGGCGACACGGAGGGGATCGGGATTGAGGAGGAGAGCGGAGTATGCGCCGAGCGGAGGAGCGAGGCTTACTGTGCTAATGAACCCCTTCTCTGGCCGCATGACGACCTTGAAGAGCTGCGAGGAGTCCACCGACGCCGCCAGCTGTCCGGTCGAGGATCTCGGCATAGCTCAGTCCTCGGCCGCCATCCGGTGCCCTCCCAGGCGTTGCATGCCACATGTCGGCCGCGTGCGCCGCAAAGCATCGCTGGCAAGACACGCCGCTTGTGGAAGCCGGCGATCACCGCCGAGGCGTCAACCCCGATCGGGTCAGGTGCGCCAAAGCGGAGAGCACCTTCTTCAGCGGCGTCACCTTCTCGGCGATCAACTCCTTCCGCCACGATGGCGGCTCGGAGTCGAACACCTTCCCGGTGTAGGCCGGGAGGTGGTCGTCATCGTTGCGAAGGTAGAACCACTTGCTGTGCCAGCCACGGTTCGAGGAGGCGAAGCTTCGCGGGGATGTAGGCCCCGCGGCTCTTAGACCGCAAGCCGCGGCGTGCGGTTCCCGGCCCGGCGACCGGCCGCTTCCCTGCTCCTTCTCCTTCTCCTTCCCCTTCTCCTTCTCCGTCCCGGTGGGGACTTCAGAATGGGGTGGCCTCGAAGAAGTAGAGCCACAAGTCCCGGTGGGCGTCGATGCCGAGGAATCCCTCGCCTGGCGCCCGCGAAAAACCGCCCGTGCGTGATGCGATTGGGGGCGAGGTTGTGGAGCTCCAGGCCATAGTACTCCGGGAGCACGCGAAGGAAGCGCCCCACCGGCATCCCGAACCCGCGCTCATGGAAGGCCGTGAAGCTCACGATGTACCCCCCTGGGGGACGCGGGAACCGTCGTCCGGCGGCGGCACGATCCACCCGGCCGCTCGGTGTTTGACGGCGCGCAGGAGCCCTTTCTCCACCAGCGCCTCTGTCCCGCCTCCGTCACGGAGCACGACTCCCGATCCGCCGTGCCAACGATGTCCACCCTGGGCACCATCGGGAAGGAAAGGTTGAGCGGAGCGGGCGGAAGTTTTCTTCCTCTCTTCTCTCCGGCAAACTCGAGCTTTCTCTCCGGCGGCGGGGAAGGCAAAGGCAGTTGCAGCAAACGCAGGAGGAGAGCCAACGCTGGCGCCGCATAGGTATTTATACCCGACGCGTCTCCACCGCTCCGTCTCCTGCATTCAATGCGTATCGGCTTCCGATACGCCCACTCGATTGCACTCGCACACGGCCCAAGGCGCTGGCACACGGGCTCGAGGCGCCACACGCAGCGTGCAGCGCGCATCCCACAAAGGATCCGGGGTCACGGAGCCGGGGCCCCGCCACCACGCGTGGCCTCGGCCGAAAGCCAGCCACAAGACATCACATCCCCCGTGGGACCCACAAGCACGCGCGCACGGCACCGCCACGGCGGGGAAAGTGGGACCCGCCACCTCCGCTGGGCGGCTCCACGCCCCGCGGCCGCTTGAAGGCGGCGCCCACGCCTCACGACGGGCAAAACAGGGTTTTTTCTTCTCCTCAAAGGAACCCGGGCGACGGCCCGTTTACGGTCCAGAGGTTCGCGGGCTGGCCCATCTCAGGGTTCGACAGCCACCTCAGGGCAACAGAGTCAGGGGCAGCTCGGACGGCCTCATACACAGCCTAGCCCTGCGCAAGCAGGGGCCGTCCTAGCAGCATCCGAGGCCAGCATGGCAGCCAGAGCTAGGGGGATCCCGCGTGGGAGAGCACCGAGCCCTCGGGACCCGGCGGACGGGACCCGAGCCCCGCCTCAGGCATACCGTGCAGGCTCTTATGAAACGCGCCTCCGGGCCCAGCCGACCCCCAACGAACGGGGCACGGGCGTTTCACTTGGATCTTCCCGTTAACAGCTCGACGGATCTAGTCGTGTTCGACACTCGTCGACGATAGCACGACGAAATCCACCCTCCTCCCTGCGGAAGGGACGTGGAGGTGCGTAAAAACTAGCGATTGAGTACCGATCGGATCTCCCTCGCCACCACGAGGGCTCGGGGGCTTCCCCAACACGAGGACCGACTCGCGAAAACGTCGCAAAACCAGCCGAACCCTCGGACGAGCCGACGGGCCCGGGGCTCGGCACCACAAAATAACTTGCTCACGAGGGCACGCACAAGCCCTCGGATGAGTGCACACACTCCTCCGAGGCCTCGGGAGCTACACCCGGCGGGTGCGCTCGCACGCCCCTGCCGACGAGTACGGCTCCAGAGACAAAAACAAAACACGCCGCGCGGACCAAATACAAGCCCTCGGAGGAGTCCCAAGACTCCTCCGAGGCCTCGGGCTACACCCCGCCGGAAGGCTTCGCGCAGCGCACCCCTGCGGAAAACTCCGAAGGTGACCGAGGAGGCGCGACCTTAACCTCTGAGCGAGTACACTCACTCATTCAGAGGTTCGGGGGCTACGAGCACGACCATCTCTTGTAAGGCCCGGTCCTCCCCTTACGCTATAAAAGGGGAAGACGGGCGCCCATACACACGGGCGACACATAAACCTCACACACGCCTGATATTGGCACTTCACTCAATCATCCACGAGACTTGGGACCCTGGTCCCTCTCTCATTGCTTGTACACCCTACCTACGAACACTTCGGTGCAGGATAATACAAGAACACCTCTCCCCAACTGGACGTAGGGCCTTCTCTTGCCCGAACCAGTATAAATTCTTGTGTTCATCTTGCACACCATCCGGAAGTAGGGAGCACGCATCACAAATTCACTTGTTGGTGCTAGGGCCACCAGTTCTAGCACCGACAAGCGAGCATTCTTATTTGTCACATTAAAAAATTTTGAGACTCTGTAGCGGTTGTCACCATTAAAAATTTTAAGACCCGTAGCAACGCATACGGGCATTTGCTAGTCTCCTAAAAAGGTGAAACTGGACCCGTTCACCCGTGTGGTGAAGCCGGGCGCTGCATCTCACCCTAGGAATTTTTTCGGCGCCGACATGTGGGTCCCCGTCTGCCTGGCATCCCACCCCGCTTGGCCACCACCACCACGCCGCCCCTTTTTCGCTCCCCCTGCTCCTGGCCCCTGCCCCTCCCGTCTCCATGGACGCCGCCACGCTTTCGGCTGGTGTCGCCGGCGTTAAGCCACCTCCTCTGCGCGGCCTCCCGAAGTAGGAAGGGCTCCAATTGTCCGTGTCGCGTCTCTTTCTCCCTCTCGTTCGACAGAACACAGCGTAGGAAAGACTGGCAGCGCCACCCGCTGCTAGAGCTCTAGCAACCTTCTCCGGTGAGCCGGTGATGGCGGATCGGGGAGATCCGGACTCCCTCTACCTCCCACAACCCCTTCTTCCACAGTGTTGGAAAAGCGGTCCCTAGGGTTGGGCTGACGCGGCCTGACGGCGGCGCACGGCTCGGCTGGGGTGATGTTGGGCCTGCTCTTCGCCACCATGGTGGTGGGCGGCTACCTCAAGGGCGCCGGAAAGTTGAAGCACCTGGCAAGCTCCTGTCGTGGCGGAGCCAGGCGGCCGCGACCTGCTGTGCTGCGTCCGCCCCGTCACCACCGCTCGCCAGTGCGCTCTTTACCCACGACACCTGCTGCGTCGTGCTGGAGCTCGCCCCCGAGCGCAACCTCCCGTTAAGCCCTTCCTGCCCGCGCCCGCCACCAGCGTCAACACCGTCGGGAAGCAGCTCAGGGATGGGCAAGTTCATGCATCAAGTTCCTGATGCTTTCTGGAAAAAATAAATCTCTGTCTATGTACCTGTCTCTTGTTATTAGCTTTTCTCTTGTGAATGCAGGGCGGTGATTGGAGCAGTGGCTTGATTACGTGATTGATACTGCTCTTGCGACTTGCGAATTGATCTATTCTTGGAGGATTTTTTTTTTTAGTTTGCTCTTGGATTAATTTGTGATTGTGCTGATGGAAGTAATGATTGGCTGTGGATTAAAAACTTTAGATTAATGGAATTACAGAAGTTTATTTTCAATGTTTAAAAACTAAGGACCAAGTGTATTCGATGAAGCAGCTGGGAGATCTTTTTCCCTTTTGGTTGGGAATTAGAATTATGAAACTGGAATAATATATAAGATGAGGTTTACCACAGTAATTTCTTCAGCTGTAACAAATTTTGGTTCTGCTTCGGAATCCAATGTTGCCATCATGGACATGGGTTAATTAATATCTATCTTGTGCGTCAATGTAGAAAGGGTAGCAACAAAGCTTTTGCAGAAAATGGAGAAGATGGGATTTCAATGTTGATTCTGTATGCTGACTAAAATGTTCACGTTTTCTACAGAATTTTCACATGTGCTCTCCCGATTTTTCCCCTAGCTAGGCATGAAGAAATCAGGATTTATTTTATCCAAAGGAGATTAAGTAACTGATGCAATGTTTTTGTGCTGTCTGGATCGATTGCATTACTTACTTGAAATAACATGATGAGTAATGAAATTCCAATTTTATCATGATGAAGCTATTACCTCAGGCTTGATGCATTTACGTGTCTGACCTCATTCTTTGATTCCTTAGCAGTAGAGCATCTACTGCTTTTGAAAAATGAATGGCATTTTTTCTCGATTCTTTGTTTATTAGCAGTTTTACATACTTTGATTTGAGTTTTCCTTTTCTTTTGTTCAGCTGTTGCTGGATATTATTTCCTGGTGTTCTTCAGAGTTGTTTTTCAATTGGGATAACACGTATAAATCTATTCAAACATCTTAAGGTAACTGCATAGCTGATACTTTGTTTCATCACACGCATGTTAGCAGGAGCAATTATTGACAGAACTTTGTCATTGTCAGCCATTGGCACTTATGGCTTAAATATTATACATCATGGCTTAACTATTATACATCATGGAAGATATTATAAAGTTCAATTTTGAGTTTTGACTAACGTTTTGCCTGCAGCATTCCCCTTTGCCGGACACTTTTTCCTGCTCTTCGACTATTGGTCACCTGGTGAAATCAGCACAGGGCATGATGGCCATACAACATACCTTGTGGCTATCAAGTTTATCGAGGCTTGTCTGAAGTCATCCTTCAATAGCCTAGCTGTACCCAATATTTTAGAGTTTTTGTTGGCTAGCAGAAATATGCATAAAATGTTTCATTTGTTGTTTATGTTTTGTGCATCAGACCATCAGTACAAATTCCTGCATGTTAGCAGCTCAGGGGTAGTAGTGAGAAGCTGAGCTTGTTCCTGAGTAGCAGCAGCAAGCACTAGCAGTTAGCTTAGGTTCATCTTGTCATTCGCAGTAGCAACAATAAACTGTATGTTTACGAGCTCTGTTTACCTTTAGGTTGCATAGAATTTTTGTTTATTTCTTCAGTTAATTTCACTTCCCTAAGCTTAAGCTGTATTGGTTGTAGCAGTCTGTGACTCTGTGCATGTGTGTTGATAGGAGCAGAGTAGTTCAGTAGCAGCTGTAGTCATTCCTGTTGAATTTGCTTAGGACCGATAACGTTCAATTGACATTGGCCTACTATGTGAAAACTTGGCCTTCTTAAATGCGTAGGAGCGACATCATTCAATTCACCAAGCTGTATATGAAATGTTTGAAGATGGATCGATCATAATATGAGGCTCTCAAGTGAGCAAGCTTTGAAAATTATTGCAACAAAGTACTCCCTCTGTCCAAAAAAAGATGCAACTATAAGGTTTATGTCAATTAAACTAGCTCAAGTTTGATCAATTTATAATGTATAGTATTGATATTATTTATGTCTCAAAATGTGTCAAATTATTTATTATGAAAATATATTCTGTAATCATTTTAATAATACTTATTTTGTATCGTAAATGTTAGTATTTTTTATAATTCTTGTCAAAGTTCAAATCATTTGACGTTTATGTATTTGAACATGGCTCAAGATAGCATATTGCTAAGCCAAGTTAAAATCTACTTGTCTTTGTTTTTTAAAAACACTATTTTTTCATACTCTTATAGCATTGAAAATTTTGAGACTCTTAACCTACTATTTTTCCTTACCCTTATTGCATTGAACATTTTAAATTACCCGTAGCAACGCATGGGCATCTGCTAGTATCCATATATAAGAAAACATCATGTGATAATTGTCCAATTTTAATAGACGGTTTTTCCCTAAGGAACCACAAGAAACCATATGTGGTAAGTGTTTCCACACGAGGCTCAGATCATAACGTGGGATGGCCTCCGTTGTACTCCATCTATCTATGCTCTCCAAGCTTTCAGTCACATGTGGAAAAGGCTAATAGATGCATGCCTAGAAATTTCATTTTGTAGTACTAACTCGAGTGCTAGATAAAGCTATCATTTTCTAAAGATGTGTTGTGTAGGGTTTTAAATGTTGTTTGGCCTGGTTGGTTAAGTCACTTGTGGTACAACCTATTATTCTCGGATCGACATACTCCATTTGGCATATGTGCTCATGTTTTTTAGGATTATTTTAATATTTAACGACGCTATTCTCTTAGTGACACCTAGCGTGCCCATTAACAATAGGAAAACATCCGGTGATTCACCAATCTTAAGATTTATCGGCTGATGAGTTAGGATGTTATATACGGTTATAAGAGTGAGCGTGCAAAAGTATGTGCAAGCATTGTCGATGATCTTGTGTTTAAAAAATATTGCTTACCGGTTGGACGCAAAACAGCTACAAAGTAATTCTCTCCTTTCAAGAAAAAAATTCTAGTCATTCCTCCCGTATCAAACAGATGCATGCACGTTGTGAAAAGTAAAGAATACAAGAAATACAGAATGCAGAAGATTCTTCCTGCCACTTGTGGAGCATGTTTGGCGTAGTCCTGGGGCTCCGGCTCCTTCTCCTTCGACATTGTGTTTTGTACTGTGCTGAGCTGTTGCTGCTTTCCAAAGTGCTCCGGCTCCTTCCAAAATGTGCTGTGAAAGTGAGGGAGCCGGAGGAGCTGCAATTGGTGACTCCGGTGGCTCCTCCACATTGCAACTACCTGGGGAGAAGCTATCTTATAGGTAGTGGGTGCAAATATACCCCCATCAGACATGTCTATGCACCCACAAGGCAAGCACATCCCCCTCTAGTTTAATCTAGCTTCGCCACTGACTACAGTACTTCTACAGTGCCCGAAGCCAGACCTGCCGTCACCAAACACGCCCTGAACTTCACTGCAGTTCGGGAACAGGGTCCCCACTGAGTGGAACCGTATTGAGTATGCAGTGGAAAATGGAAGTTTCCGATTGATGACAATGCAGGCTTATAGCCAGATGACTGGCTCATCAAAGTATGTAAGCTCAGTTTGCAAAAAAGTCACGCAAATTTGTCTTGTTGCAGCCATTCTTGCACCTCAATCTTTCACTTTGAAACAATCACCATGAGCAAATATTCTTATTAGAATGTAGAGTCTGGTCGTAAAGAAAACAAGAGATTTAAAAAATGAATGATTTTATTGATTGATGTGTTTGAATACACAGCGATTATACAAGTACACATGCTCAAGAGGTGTTTAGTGTGTTTGTGAGCAACTGATCCTTTCGGGATAGGTTTCGGTCCTATACAGGTAGCACTAATCTTCATTAGCGACCACCTAATAGCATAATAATCTGCTAATTATGACTAGCTAGTTCTAAGACTCCTTGATCAACTTGCTACTTATAATCTTAATTCGATAATCCTTTGACTGATAACTTCTCTAGCTAAAAGCCCTGTGAAAAAAAAAATTGAGGAGAAACTAAAGCTAGCTTTTATATGTTATTAAACTCATTTAAAACACATTCGAAAAAAATAAGAGGAAAATGATATGGCATATATGGATTGTTGTCTCACTGTAAAGGATACGCGCTAAGCCGATAATTAGGAAAATGATTATGGACAGAGACCGACTAGATTTGTTTCAGGTTTTGTTTTTCCCTTGGCCTTATTAAGAAGAGGGCTAAGATGGGCACCTTGAACTGCTACAGGGAAAAACAGATAAATGCCTCGCTAGAGAATATGTGTGATCTAAGTTATGGTTGAAAGCCATTGAACTTGAATGATACATTTTTGAGTTGCAATGCCGACAAGACATGTATTTCTGGAGTTCACTAAGCAATAGGTACGTCCGCACATGCATGGTTATACAACCCCCACCTGAATCATCAGTATTCAACTAGAGGTTGATGGTTCACAGTTTCTCAGCCAGCAAACCTCTAACACCTTTCAAAAATAAAAGGCAACCTCAAATATGAAATCCCACGATCCCACAAAGGATACGCTACCAACATTCTTCTTGGTGAACCGTGCTCATCGTCAGCTTCAGCTGCCTTCGTCTCTGGGTCTCCTGTTATATATGGTCGGCATGGTTTACAAGCGCGCCACAGCCAGACTAGTGGCTGAGCAGCGCAGCAGGGCGAGCGCACGACGTCGGACGCATACAGTGCTAGCCGTGCCCCGCCTGCTAGGACCAGAGCCCCTCCCTGCCTAGCTTGGACATATCAAGCTCCAGCACGTTTCTGCCGTTCCCCTTGCAACTCCTCGACATGCCAGCAAAACGACGCAGAAACGCGGCGTTCACGCGATGCTCGTGCGGCAGCGACTCGTGCTCGTGTCGACGGCTTTATTTCTCGGGATGGATATATAAGAATGTCGCCGGAGAACGACGGCCGAGAAGGTCGCGGTGCTTGAGCTGAACGTGCCGGCACGAGAAAGAGAGATGGATGGGACATCGAGTCTCCACAGTATACAAGCAAACAGTATATGTTATAATGTGTTGAAGATGATTTCGCTTTTCCAGAATATAAAAAGAAATAGTTTTAGATTTCCAAATTTCCAGAGAAATATGAAGAATGAGAATTGAACGAATTTGATTTGAGTCAAGCTAGGGGAAGATCGAGGTACGTAGGAAAATTCAAGGAATACTTTTGGTGCCACAATAAATTCTAGAAAGCACACAAACACTCAAACAAGCATTTCAAACATACAAATCAAACGTAATTGCATACGGTGGATTTTGATGCGAGATTTTTAGAAAACATTTCTAAATTTGTTTTTTGTGGAATTTAAATAATTAGGGTTTTAATTTGTTGTAAAGTTTAAAGGTTCAATTTTTTAGTAAATTTTAATATGATGCAAAACACATGGTACGTGTTACACCTTCAAACACCATGTGTTCACATTTATAAAGATTTGGACGAGGAAGATTAATTAGACATGAGATAGATTAATTTTGACCAAACAACATCAAAGTTTAGATTAGCCATGGTAAGTTATCATCAAATATTAGTTTAGTCATACCTAGTTGCCATCAAATTACATTTAAGTAATAGCAAGTTATCATTAATGTATAGTTAAGTCATACTCCCTCGTACCTCAATAGAGGTTGTTGTAGGATTCAAAAAATATAGAAAAAGGATGTCGTTTTAGCTTCTTATATAGCGTGGGTTTCACTCTATGCAGCACCGATCTATCCATCACTTTTCTAGCTCCATGTCTTCCACTATCACATGAATAAAAAATATAAAAAAATAGAAGATGGGACGGAGGGAGTATAGTGCTACTCTCTTAGTACTTGATCAAGAGTCGTCTCTATAGTAAAAGTGGTCATGTTCCTAAAAATTATTTTTGTTATAGCGTCTAACCGCTGCCGCATGTCTACACGTGCTCACACTAATGTGACTTGAAGCGAAAAGTTACATTACAACTTGGTCCAAATTAAAGTGGACCTGGACCTATACTTTTCGATTGGTAGGTAGAATTCTATAATATTATGGACTATTTCTAGGTAACTGTGTTTGGTTAGCGAATTATTAGGCCAACCTCAGTGGAGAATTTTATAGGTATTAAACACACTGACATGGTATTGTATTGATAAAAAGAGAGACTAAGAGTTTTATAGGAGTAGAGATAATTTTACGAGGATAAAACTCTTCTACACTGTTTCTAAAATCTTGGTGCATTGAAAACTAAGTCGTGAAATCAACCATTGAGACAGTCTAAACTACAACGTGGTGAAGAATATGCATGAACATCGACAGATAGACAACACAGTGTATAATATAGGGCCGGGGCTAGCTCCTAGGGTTAACTAAGTGGTGGTGAAGACGCACACAGACACAGTACAAGTAAACACACATACGCATTACTTAGTTAATTAGAGTACTTGCATTGCATGTACATCCATTGATGATCAACATGCATAGGGAGAGGCGGGTAGGAGCCGCCGTCGTCCTACTCGCGCTGCTGGCGACGCTGGCTACTGTTTCATGTTCATCCATCACCGGCGACGGCGCCGCAATTAGGATGCAGCTGAGCCACGTCGACGCCGGGCGCGGCCTGAGCCCCGGCGAGCTGCTGCAACGCATGGCGCTGCGCAGCAAGTCCCGCGCCGCGCGGTTCCTCTCCCTCTCCGCCGCCGGCTCATCGTCGGCCACCCTCTCGGCGGTCCCAGCCCCAGCGGGGAGCGAGTACCTAGTGAGCTTCGCCATCGGCACGCCGCCGCAGCCCGTGCAGGTGACGCTGGACACCGGCAGCGACCTCATCTGGACGCAGTGCCAGCCATGCGTCGCCTGCTACGACCAGGCCCTGCCGTACTTCAACAAGTCACGCTCCAGCACGTTCGCGCGGCTCCGTTGCAAGTCCTCGACGTGCCAGCAGCTGCCGGTGCTGTCGTGCGGAACCCCCAAATTTTGGGGAAAGCAGACATGCGTCTACACCTACGCCTACGGCGACAACTCTGTGACGAACGGGGTCCTCGCCGCAGACACGTTCACGTTCGACGGCGGCAGAGCGGCGGACGGCGGCGTCGCCTTCGGGTGCGGCATCTTTAACCAAGGGCTGCTCGACTTCGACTCCACCGGCACCGGCATCGCCGGCTTCGGCCGCGGCAAGCTGTCCCTTCCGTCGTAGCTCAAAGTCGACAACTTCTCCTACTGCTTCACCAACAACACGGGTTCCACGCCCAGCACCGTGCTGCTCGGCCTGCCGGCGAACCTCTACGGCGGCGGCGGCGTCGTGCAGACTACACCGTTCATCCGGAGGCCAAGGTCGTCGACTTTCTACTACCTGAATCTGACGAGCATCACGGTGGGGTCAACGAAGCTGCAGGTGCCGGCGTCCACGTTCGCGCTGAACGCCGACGGGACCGGCGGGACGATCATCGACTCCGGCACCACGTACACGATGCTGCCGCCGTACGTTTTCAGCCTCCTTACCGACGCCTTCGTCTCCGAGCTGAACATGACGCCCGTCGCCATCCCGTCCCCGCCTGGTGCTCTCTGCTTCCCGTTCCCGGCGTCGACGAGGACGATGCCGACGCTGCAGCTGCGGTTCAAAGGCGCGACGCTGGACCTGCCGCAGGGCAACTACGCGGGGCCGCTGGACAACGACACGACGTGCATTGGGATACTGCCGTACGGGGGGAACATGACCATAATAGGCAACTATCAGCAGCAGAACATGCACATACTCTACGACCTCGTCGGCAACACCCTCTCTTTCGTCCCTGCTCACTGCGACGACATGGTCTATCGATCGATCGATTGATTGATCGCACCGTGCATGCATGCTTAACTTTTTGCCGGTGTGCCTAGCAACGTAATATTGCTAGCTGTTGCATTTCCCTGCATTCACTTTTCACCTGAATGAATATTATGTATACGGAAATAGCAACAATAAATAAAGTGGTACTAGCTACTTGCTGATCCAGTACCACACGGTTTGTATTTGGTCTGTCTCCAATCTCTAATATACATGTAATCAGCATGTGTGCCGCATCTGTATGTGTATATACTACTAGCTAGCAAATATGTTCGTGTGTTGCAATGGTATAGAAAATGTTATTACAAAAATATTACTCACAAATATACCATAATTTTCATTTTCATCATATGTATCCATGTGTTGGTACAGTGAAATATCAAGTTCTGAGGATCCATAAAATCTATAATTCTAATCGCTGATTCAAGTGGACAATAAGTACGTTAGTTACCGACTGATCTATATTTGTTGATATCTATGTGCCAAAAATCCATAAAATCTGTAATTCTCCGCTAAATAAACTATATAAGAGCTGGTGAAGCCGAGTTTAAGCTAAGCTTCACCGGCTCTACCTCCTTGTGGTACTATAGCATGAGAGCATAGAGATGGAGCTACTCAAAGCCCTCCAAAAATGGCTTGTATCTAAAAGGAGGGTATAGGGATCATTTATCTCCCTCTTCGTCTTCACCCCTCTCTCTCCACCTCCATCTCACGTTCTGGACTCTGGAGGGAAGATGACTGAAGTTACTGTGGAGAGCGCGAGGAGGAGCTGCCGCTCGCCCCCCGGGCCCGCGTCACCGCGGGCGGCGGCGACGGCGCTGGTTGCCGCGGTTCGGGGCGCAAGTGGGTTTAGACGTAGGCTCAGAGCGGCGCTGGGTGACGATTACAAGAGAGGAGGAGAGCAATGCCGGCGTGCGGAGCGGAGTTGCTCGTGCTTAGACCATCTGCACCGCTGCCAAGAAAAAAACGGCCGGTACCTGCCACCACAGCTTTACAGGGGAAAAATCGATGCACCGGGAACGGTAAAGCCCTACGCCTTATCGATCTGCACACGATAAACCTGGCGGCGTAGCAGCATACGGCATGGACTGGCGCGCGCGGGGCCCGGGGCTGCGGCTGCTCGGCCTGAGAGAGAGAAGAGATTCTTGCGCGGGGCCCATCAATTCTTGTGCTAAAAAAATGTTATAACTCAGAAACTAAAAATCCAAATTAAATTCCGATTGCACCATTAAATTGATTTGCAATTAATCCTTCAAAACTAGATCCCACATGAATATATTTAGATAAAATGAGAAGTGAGCCCCACAGTAGATAGAGTATGATATAGAGGATGGATGGATGCAGAAGAATTGGATATAAAAGAGAGAATCTTGTTGACTAGGCAGTATAGAGGAGAGAAATAGAGGACGATGAGTGCGGATAGCCTTACGAGGTGGAGAAGCAGGGAGGAGGAGACGAGGTTGCAGAGGCGGGCAAGCTTCCGCTTCTGCTTCTGCTTCTTCGGCGGCGGCGTCTGGTGGCTGCTGCGCTTGTCGCACGGTCCAGAGTATCGCCGATCGAGTTGTTGCAAACTTGCAATCGATCGCAACTTCGCGGACATGGAAAATCTAGTTGGGGTTGGGTGTGAGATGAGATCCAACGGCAGTGGTGGGGAAATCCAGCAGAGGCGGCGGTGAAGAGGCCGGCCGGACGGACAGTGCCGCGCAGGTGTGGTAGCCGCCGCGCCGCCAAACTGCCGAAGTGACCCTTTTTTTTTTTCAAATGATAATTTAATCTGATTTTGATTGAGGCTGTTTTAATACTATTTTCGGCTGAGGTAATTGGATTGTGCAACGATGAACAATTTTTTCAGTTTTCAATTGCTAACCTATTATTCCTGAGGTCAAATCAATTGCCCGTGATATCTTATCATGAATTTGTTATTTGTATGGTTATGTTTGAACTCTAAGTTGGATTAAAAACTGAAACCAAAGAGAGCAAAATAGAGGGAAAAAACTGAAAGTATGCACCATAATTTGGGTGCTAATGTTGAATTGTGAACCTAGAAAAAAAAAAACACACTAAAAAATAGGAGCCGTAAATGAAAAATAGGAGTCTTGATTTGGGATGTAAAGTTGCTCTTAGCCTATGTACAAACGGTTCAGCTAGTGATTCTTCGAAGATCATGATGATGATGATGATGATATCGTGTACTTCTGGAAAACTAAAAACCTGAATATTAACACTACTCTACTAGTATTTTACACGGCTAAGAAGCCCAAGATCGTACAGCATAAGTGCATAACATACTAGGCATCAGAAGGCCATGTAAGAACTTCACTCCAATGTTGTAAATCCAAATCCAAACGAGGGCTACTCATAAAGTCGAAAATGATATCTGGCAGAAACTTGAGGTACAGAATACACCATTCTCTCATGGAGAGATGCACTGCAATTAAAAACTGAAGGCCCAACGTCTGCGTTACTGGTTATATTGCAACAAAAAAAATAGGGGGCCCAAACGCAGAAATGCAGCAGCACAACCCCAGGTGTTTCATCAATCTAGCAGCCAAGATTATAAAATACTATGGGGGCATTTTTGAGGAGTCAGACTTTAGTTTCACGGTCCGCTAACCCTTTATTACAGAAGTCGCCGTGAACAACAAACATCCTAAAAAAAAGTGAAATAGCAGTCTAGCGACAACTTCAAAAGAACGCCAATCCTGTAGAGTTGCATAAAAAATGGCAAAAAGGATGATATCTGACTAGATCACCAAATTTGGTGCCCAAGCTGCTCTTGTACATTAGGTTGAATATTCATTCACCTACCAAAGAAAAAAAATAGAACCGAGTTAGAGATAACGAGAATTACATAGTGAGAATTGGTTGGTGAAAAGTACAGAAATGAATTACCAGAAACTGGACCGCTATCCAATGCTGACAAAAGATGCAAACTAAACAAGGCCATTTACAATTTACAAAGTTGGGGATAGCAGACGCGAAGGTAGTGATGTCAGACATGTAAGTGCAGGAGATTTACTGAATGCAAGAGAAAGTCTAGTAGAAAATAGAAACATAGCTTCCTTGTAATGAATAATGTGTCAGATACCTTGTTCAATCTTTTTTTTTCCTCTCGAACAATATCATGTTCAATCTTACTAGCTCAGATCATTTGAGTCTTCAGAACTATAGTGTACTCCCTCCGTTCAAAATTTAGATTGTTTTAGCTTTATCCGAAACCAAATTTCTCTAACTTTGACTACGTTTATAGAAAAATACATTAACATCTATAATACAAACAAAATATTATTCCCTCCAGTCCATTTTATCTGGCGTACGTCTTTTACATTATACTTTAACCATTTATTTGCTTTATATTATATTATTTATGATTATAAATTTGTAATCACTGGATAGTACACTTTCTTACAAATCTAATCATATAAAGTTTGTATTATAATTGTTAAAAATTATTAGCCTAATTGTTGGTCAAAGTTTTAAAAGTTTGAATCTTGATATGCGTGTATGCTAGATAAAATGGACCAGAGGGAGTAGTATCAAGACATATTCATGGTCAATTTAATGAAACTAATTTGATGTTGCCGATGTCGTAGCATTGTTCTTGTAAGATTGGTCAAAATTAGATGAACAAGGCATTTCCCACGCTATCTTGGTACAGTACCATCACCACTGAAAACCACAGGGAGCCAACAAATTTTTCTGCTCTTAGTAACACAAACATGTTCAGTAAGAAATTTTGTATGCCAAAACATCTGATCATCATGGGTTCCTTTTTACGAATGAAAACTTCAACCCAAATAGAATGTAAATCAATGAAGAAATTGATTAAACTGTCCTCACCTTATGTGGAGACAGTTTCCTCGTTTGAATTCTCAGCGAAGTTTCTCCTTCACGGAGTGCTTCTTGGCTGCTTCCCGCACCTTTTCAATATATCCTTCAATTGGTGGTGTGAGTGTCGCCATGTACCGGTTTGCAGGGAACGGTGTCATGTCAGGTACCATAGCAGCAGCTCGCAACTTCTCAGGAAGAGCATCAATGGCCTCCTTTTTGAGGGCCAGAAGCGTCGACTCTGCTTTTTGCCTTGCACGGTGCCGCCGCATTAGCACACAACTGTACTCTTTGGCAAGTCGCCGACCATCCTCAACTGTGAGTTCATACTTGGGGATTGCCTCCTCATCAACGAGCCCAAGACTGATATAGTCAAGGCCCGATGGACCCATAAGCACACGGTCTCCGTCATCTCCACCAGTGCCTTTGGATTTGGCTTTAGCTTTGGCCTTGGCTACATCAAGCTCACGTTGCCTCTCCTTGGAGACAAGTCCCAGTTCCTCACGTTTAGCTTCGCGAAGACGCTCCTTGGGGGACAAGTGCCGCAGCGGAGTAGAGGCATTGAGACAAGACTCTGAAATCTGAGTAATGCGCTCAATGGCCTCACGACGACCACGGCCACCGCCGCCGCCACCAGTGGATGGTGCCCCTTTCTTCGCTCCGATGGTGGAACGCTTCAAAGGCTGACCTGCTTTGAGCTTAGCCTTTCCTTTGGCTGTGCCACTCACTGGTGCACGCTGTTGAAGCTGGTGGTGCTGACTGGTCACACCAGATGCCAGTGCCGGTCTTATAGTTAGTGTTTTGAGACGCCGAAACATGATGTCCCGTGCACTTGAAGTCATTCAACTAACTTTCCTGCACCATTGAGAAATATATATGATTAACCTGACTTTTTGTTTTTTCTTTCTTTTTGTGGACATACAAAGATAGAGTTCTCATAAAGGCAGTTAACCGAAATGAGCAGGCATGGTCCAATAAAACAACTAAGCAGCATAAGTGAATGCTAAATACAAAATCAGATGTGTCTGAACCACATCAATGGGACATGTAATAAGGAAAACAAGTACTGGTTATGTCCAACAGAGAACAAAATGTGAGTAAACTCATAGGAAATATCAAGCAGCATCTCTGACAGACATGATAGTTGATAAATTACTATGTGTCCAGTAAAGGGCACAAGAAAACTGCATTGTCACCAGCACCTCTAGATCCAAACAGCCTTGACCATTCGAACTCTAGTAGCATATAGCATGGGTAAAGATCAGCAACACATGCGCCACACACAAGAGAACTACAAAGCAAGTAACGAATCAAGAAATAGCCATTCCATTCCATCCTTCCAGTGGCACACACAGGATCTGAATCCAAAAGTCCCTTATGCAATGCGGTATCATCAATACAGTACCAGGTCGAGTTCAAGTTCCATTGAATGAGTCAGTCATATGCAGATTTGCTGAATCACAAATTCACATTTCACAATCTGTCAATCACCAATTGTAGGCGTACGAAAACATTCGTCTCTAGTCGCTACTGTCTGCCAACTACTGATTCACATTCAGTACACCATCAATCAATTGCCAGTTTCAAGCCCGTGCAAGCATCTAATGTACAGGCTCAGCACTCATTTACTCACCAGAGATACAGTCTTGCAGAGATGGCGATGAGCAGAGGCAGAGAAGGCACTGTGCAGGCCGCAGGGGTGCTGGCCGCCGGCAGCCTGGGCGCCCGGAGGAGCTGCGGCTGCGTAGCCCGGCAGCCCGCGGAGGAATACGGGGACGGCCGGACGCGGGAAAGGTCCGCGCCGGCGCTCAGCAGGACGTCGACGCTGCGCAGCCGAGCCGCCGCCACGGGATGACGGGAGGCCAGACGGACTGGGGGAGTCGTGACTCGTGAGGGGGCGGGTAGGGCACCACACCAGCGTGAAAGGCCCATGGTTAAAGCCTGGGCTTTTCTTTGAGACGGGCCTTTTAATCTAGGCCCAATTCCAAGGTTGGGCCTGTATATGGAATTATGGAGTACCACAGACTCTACATAAGTTTCCCTTTGCTCGAAAAAAAAAATAAATTTCTTGCATTGCAGAAAACAAAGAATCATTTTAGTGAACTCTAAAGAAGCTTTTCAGTGATACACAGTTGATTTAAAAAGGAATGATGAACATTTGAATCACTGAAATAAAATGTATAAAACATTGATTTAATAGATAACACATGCAAACTCCCCAAATAGGAATCGCATGCCATAGTCTTTTAATTGGCGATCCGCCAAATGTTTGGGAGCATTTTTATATATAAATAAAATTTATAAACAATATATCAGGAGAATAAACTCCCAGTATAAAGCGTCAGTGGCCCCCTAAAATCGTTGCCCATCTCCATTAGGTCTGTGAGAGCACCTGTGCTAGGATGGTAGAGTTGCAGGACGCACTGAACATCACGCAGATTTTCCTCTTCTTTCTTGAAGGCGTTTAGCATCAATATTCGTCCGTCAACCAGTATCTCCAAGGGTTTAAAAAGACACCAACTTCCAGGCATCTGTATTGCATACTCTTTGACCCATATGCTCCTTTCGGAATCAACAAGAAACCATATGCCCTTTGTGTAGTAACAGGAACCTACATGATCAGTTCGAATTAGGCATAAGGAGCCCTTCAGGGCTGCTAGAGCCTGATTATCCCATCTCACATCCTTATCGATTGGTGGGCCACTGATGATCTTTGGCTTCCACTCCTCGCTCTCGAGGTCGAAAGAGACTATATATATGCGGGAGCTCATTATCAGTGGCTTCGCCCATGGGCGTCCACTGTGGGACGGGCACATGTGATTCATGAAGTGGAGGACACCATCGACAACGGCCGTGCAGCTAGAGCAGCAGCAGGTAAAGATCGGCGGCTCTGGCCTTTGTCTCCAACTAATGGAAGAAGCAGTGGCTTTCATGGCAATGCCATCATCTTCCCATGGCCATGGTACGGTGGCGACATGGCAGATCTGGACAGCACCGTTGTTCCCTAAACAGTCACGCAGACGTACAACCTTGTATGCCCCGGACGGTGTGGCACGACCCAAGCTGTAAAAGCGTAACCTGCATGCGTGGACGGCGTTAATGTCGCCGCCGCCGTCGTCGTGGCCGCCGGCGGCGGTGCTGGCTGTTCTTCCATGGCTATATAATAACACTGTAGTTGTTGCAGTAGTCGACGTCCACAACGACGACCCTCCTCCATCGAGCACCATCACCCGGCCGGTCGCTGGATCGATGACTCGGCGCCGCGCTCGCCTTGGTCCACAATGACGAGGCGGCCGAACCGCGCGCCGCACATCAGCTTGGTGCTCTTCACGTCCTTCACCACCCTGAGGACGCTGCCGCCGTCGGCCGGGTCCATCACCCGCAGCTCGAGCGACGGCTCGGGAAGGAACAGCGGCGCACGGGCGGGGCGGAACTTGTCGAGCGGGCACGGCGGCCCGAACACGCCGGCGACGAGGGGAGCGGCGGCGCGGGATGCCTGCGCGGAGGCGAAGGCCGGGGACGAGATGAGCGCGCGCCAGGACTTGGACACGCACCGGAACCGGCACAGCGTCTTCACCGGCAGCCTGGCTAGCACGTCGAAGATGATGTCCTCCGGCAGCGGCAGCGGCGGCGGCGGCTGGCACGAGACCGCCGCCGAGACATCACCTTCGCCGTCGTCGTTGTGGTGATGATCACCGCCCCCTAGTCCTAGCTTCACGTCATCGATGGCTTCTTCTTCCTTGTCGCGCTTGTGCCCGGAGAAGAAGAGACATGAACGGAACAGCCGAAACGCCTGGGGCTTGGGTTTGCCCATGCACGCACGCCTGTGTCCAAGATCGTGATTGCTCGTCTCGAAGGCTAAACTGCTGTGCTGCTGCTGGGCGGCGGAGCTTTACCAACAGTACATACATATAAAAAATTCTTGTTATATTATCGGAATTGGAGTCGTATGACGGGCGTCAGGACCTACACATCGTATCCTAATCATACACGAATCGTTTGGCGAAAAAAAAAAAACTCGCACGGGAGGCTTGACAATAATCCTCATGCATAAGTTAGGTATACAAAAAAATGGTTTGGAGACTTTGCAAGGCCTTCCACGTTTCAAACTTATCACTCAAATATAGGCCAACCTGTTTTTATTAAAGTTACTCCAAATTTCTTCCTTTGTAAACATTACCTTGTCGTCCTGTGGCTACTTGAATCTCCTCTAGCGTCTGAGGCCAAGCTTGAAGGATAGGCCACGTACGCGGCTAATAATAATGTGTTCCTTGTTACTCAGGGAAATGCTCTCATCCACCTCTCTTCTTCTAGGTTCAAACTGCCCAGCTCTTTTCCGGGATTAATTTCCTCCCAAAAAAGTGCCTCTATGATCGTGACAATTTATTCATGAGGACATGCATCAGGGGATCTCAATCAACCACGTATTCGCAGTAGACAGAAAGGAACATAAGCAGTGAAAAGGATGCGGATCTTCGGCCACGTTAGTGAATGTAAACGATTACATTTTTAAAATGACTATTCAAGACTTATCTGCCCAACCTGTTTGCTTAAGCTAAAAAGCTGTTTTTAGCTTATCAGCCAACTGTATTTTTATTCTCATAGAAAATCAGTTGTTTCAACAATATTTTGGTTTATCAGCCGACTTATAAATAGCCTGACAAACAGCTTCGATCATCCTGCTGGAGTGCAACGACGTGCTCCTCTATCTAGAACTTGGACGGGCGAGACCCATGCATGTCATCCGCCAACGGCTGAGTGCGTTCCACCATATGCATTGCATGGTGGTCTGCCACCTCGACGATGTGAGCGCGGGCTTGATGGTGGCTATGGACTGCGGAGCAGCCCTCCTGCCTCAAGGATCATCGGATCCAAGGCCGACTGTCCTCCAGCGTACGTCCTGTGCCTACATGAATGGGTGTACTGTTTGGTTCACGCTCAAATCCACGTGTGCCCCAAGCAAGTGTCAACGGTCGCGGACGAGCGTGTGCACCGAAAGCGAGCCCCTGCTGCCGGTCCAGGTTGCTACGTACAGGGACGCGGTAATTCTGCCCTTAAGGGCACATGACCTTACACATGCAACCGTCCGTTGAGGCTTTGAGATTTGTGCCGGCTCCGGAGGGCACATGTATTTCTTTCGTATTCATCTTTTCCGGAGTTACCACATCTCGTATTTGTTACTGACCATGTCAGACTTCTTTTTCAGACGTACTTGACCGAGTAAAATAACGTACTATTTTATTACAGAGTTACCGCATCTCGTATTTTCTCTCTCCCGTTTCTCTCCCAAACAACGCCGCCGCCCGCCATACTCTGGCCTTCGTCCTCGCCATCGCCGCCGCCGTCTGGCGTCCTCGTCGTTGACTCTCCTGGTCCGTCTGCCAATCCTATTCCCCTCCCTTTCTTTTTGAACCAAATCGCAAGTTCACGTCTTTCTCCCTCTCATGTAATCGCAGGCCGCCGCCACCGCCACCGCCACCGCCATGGAACCTTTACAGTCGCCGCTGCTGCCGAGGTTGATATCCCTGCGAGATGTCCCTGGGATCTATTTTCGACTAGTGACGTCGTTGGATCATCTCTTTTTCTCTACTGCTCTTGCCCAGGTCTTGGGTTACTCCGCTAGGGTTTGTTCAAAATTCAAGATTGTTCCTCGTGATGTACACACATGATGGTTTCTCACTTGATTTTTTTATATTTAGATTCAGTCCATTAAGAATCCTTCTTATATCCTTTTAGTTTTTTTTTTTCTGAAACCAATCAATTTTCTTGTGTGGCTGGATCCGCACATTTATACACCTGCTCGTTTTTGTTGCATTCAGATTTACTTGCCTTTTCACATGTTTTCTTATGGTAAATATTTGATTTAGTAGTACTCACTACGGGAGGCAAGTTCTTTGCCGAGAGCCTGGAACTCTCGGCAGAGACAATAATACGCTCGGCGACGCCTTCGCCGAGAGCCCCTCTCGGTAAACAGCTCTCGGCGAAGATGTTCACGGCGAAGGCATGGCTGCCGAGGGCCTGGGCCTCGCGGACGGCGAAGAATTTAACGACGGCCGCGCTGCTCTCGGCAAAGGCAAACCCCGTCATGGCAGGAAGTAACGGCCACCGGTTCTTCGCCGAGAGCTGCGCTCGGGAAATGGCCTTATTTTTAAAAAATAAAAAACCTTTACCGAGAGGCGCCTTCGGCAAAGGATATTATTGTAAAAAAACAAAAATCGTTTACCGAGAGGAACCGTCGGCAAAGGGCATTATTTTAAAAAAAACAAAAAAGTTTACCGAGAGGAACCGTCGGCAAAGGTAATAATTTTCAGAAAAACGAAAAACAGTGCAACAACCATTACCGAGAGCCTTTGTATATGCGCTCGGCAAAGGTGTTTACAAACTGTTTTAATTTTTTTCATTTCCGTCTAAAACGGGGTCATATTTTACAATTAAATATCACAAACAACCTGCTCATATTTCATAATTATATATCACAACCAGCATATATATATATATCAAATACATATGAAGCAACCACGAACACGAATATATATCACCAAAACAATTATTGGTCCAAGTGTCAATTATAAATTACGCAGTCCAAAGTCCAAGTTCACAAGTTCATTATTTCGCAATCTTGACAATGCCAAGCTCACAGCGACGGTCCAGGTTCGGATGGCCCAACGTGTGATCCCGGTGACGGTCCGGTGTGAGATGGTCCAACGTGCGATCTCGGCGATGCTTCGGTGTGGTTTGACGCCGCCCCCGATTCATTCTACACAAAAGAGGAGATTGCACGGAAGAGACAAGATAAATATGTATGTTATTTGAAGAGGTGAACAACACCAACACCAACACATCACCATCACCACGAACACCAACCCAATACCCAACCCAACACCACCATGTCACCACCAACACTACCATATCACCACCACCACCACCACCATCGCCATATCACCACCACCACCAGACCACGATGACCAGAACCACCACCACCGGCACACCAGCACCACCACCACACCAACACCAGCATCACCACACCACCGCCTCCACCACCAGTGCACTAGGTTTGACTTGGTTTCACTAGGTTACATTAGGTTCGACTAAGTGAGCATAGAATGTAAAACAATCGTACTCATACTCACCAGATTAGAATCATGAACATATGGAGCAAGTAGCTGTTGTGGGATCACGCAAACCGGCTCAAGCGCTCCAATTTCTTTGCATGAACTTGATCATCTCTCGCCATTTGCCGCTGATCATGCTCCCGCCTGGGCCACCAATGCTTGTAGCCTCGCCGCTCAAACTCCCGCTCGGCCTCCTCTTTGGGCCCGCAGTTCTCGCAACTTCGGCCCGCAACATTTGACCCCAATGTTTCAATAATGCAGACCTTACGGTACGTAAAGGTGAAAGATCAAAGAATGAAACTAGAATACTTACCTGGAGTGTCGACACCGCGGACGGCCGCTGTCGTATGGGGACGCTAGAGCTCGTGCTCGCTGCGCGGATGTGGTTAAGAGTAGGAGTAGAGGCCATGTCGAGGATGCCATCACCAATCCAGAACCGCCCGTGCTTCTTGCCTTGACCTACCCTCATCACGAGCTCAGGATCAAGGCGTTCCTCGGTGCTCGGATCATAGTCCGGCCCGTGGAGTGCCCTTGCCGCTTCCATGTACGCAGTGAGGCAAGGGTGGACGCTGGCGTTGGTGTACACCTCAGGCGGGGCATCCGGGCTGTAGTGGATGTCAGCCGTTGCCTTGCCCATGTGAGCCAGAGCATATGCCGTGAGTTGACCAACTGGCTGACCACCGTGTGCCGCCGACTATGAGAAAGATAAATTGTGGTTACGAATCCTGCAGAATTGAGCCTGGCTAGATTATAGAAATGGTGAACACGTACATATGCCTTTGCGTATTTGCTGAGACTATGGCTCCCCGAGGTACACGGCATCTGCAAACGCTTGTCGCGGGCCTCGTCATGCCTCTTACGCCAGCCCCTCCCCCCCGTGTGTCCACAATAGCTTCCCAACAATCCGGGTGGGTAGCGCACCAGTTAGGAATCGCCTACACGCCATCAACATATCACAAGATCAAATTAGGCAAACTTCATATCAAAACAAATGAGTACGACATGTTTTGTAATTACCCTTATGTCTTGCTCCCTTGTCATCGTCATCTGTCTTGCCACATCTTTAGGGACTCTTTCGCGAAGGATCTTCCCGTGGTAGTCTATGTGCTTTGGAGGCGGGACTCATAATGCAAGTCCGTGACACACTTTTTTACAGAAGCGTAAGCCACCTTATAAGCCCTTTCCTCCTGTCCCTCCCGGCATCCGAAGAAGTCCCGCATAAAGACACGAGGTATCCATTAGTTTACTCAAGAGTGAGCAATGAATTGATGAATTTAGATATTTAGTGCTACCAAGACTGACCCATAACTCCCTAACCACCCTCTCTGCCTTGTTTCTGTATTGGATGCCATTAAGATCTGGAGTATCCTCGGCGAGGGCGTAGTGGTCGAACGTCCAGCCGGCTCCTCGTCCCCTTTCCACACTAGGCCGGGGAAGTGTTCCCCCGCACGTAAGACCTAGGATCCCATTGACATTGCGTGCCGCGACCCCCTCGTCCACAAGCACCCGGTTCTGCACAAGAGGTTAAACAAAAGTTATGAGTGGTTATAATGACTTTTTAACATAACATATAAAGAACATATGAAATTACTTATCCCCCTCGGGTGCAATCACTGGCCGCTGGTCAATAGGTATCGGTCGCTTGGGGAGCTTCGCGGGACCTCGCAAGTAGGGGGTCGACGTCGCAGAGGAAGTGGAACCCCCTGCCGTCGCCGTCTCCGCGGCCTCTGCCGATGGAACCGCCTCGTTGTTCAGACGTCCAACCGCCTCCTCGTGCACCGCCTATTGAGGGACGTCGCCATCCCCCCAGGGTCGTGGGTGGACCCACGCCTAGGCCTGCCCCTCGGCCTCCTCGGAGACCCCTCCGACGGCTCCGTCGCCTCAGCCGCTGACATGTCCCTCGATCTCGAGTAAACCGACGGACACGACCTCCTAGTAGGAGGCATGACCTGCAATTAAGAAGAGGAAACAAGTGTTAGTACTAATAAAGAAAAATAAAGAAAGAGATGCCAAAAGAAGAAAATATAATTGCAAAATAACATAGTATTACATGCATTTCTAATATTCTTCTACATCGGGATTATCTGGACTATAGCTATCGTCATCACTATCAAGAATGACCAAATCCTCAACAGCCTCATCCTCATCATTGTCATTTTCATGTCGTAGTCCCTCAAGCATTTCCAAGTCCTTCGGATCATTCACCTCATCTGCAGCGTCCTCGTCAACAACCCATTCCTCGTCTACTTCCATTTCAATCTCTCCAGTTAAGTCTAGATCAATCATCCCTGGTAGCCCCTCTTCTTGTTGATAGAACTCCACGTCATGGTGTTTGGGTTCAAGTTGTAATCATCATCATTTGGGCGAGGTAATTTACCGTGTGGTGATACCTTGTGCACAATATACCAACCCTGCAGATGTGGGTCAATTTTGCAAGCATATGGACAATAATAAACTTGTGTGGCTTGTTGAGCCACAATATAGACATCATCTCCTGAATACAGTGAATCCTGCCGAGTTTCAACTAGCCCATATTGAGGTGACCTTCTCGATACTACAGGATCAAACCACTGGCATTTGAATATGACCGGACTAAGTGGTTTGGGACCATGGTAATCGAGCTGGTATATTTCTTCAACTGTCCCGTAATACTCCTCCTTATTAGTGCCAGACGTAAATACTCCATTATTCATGGTCCTTGCATTGGGCCGCTTCTCGTACTCTGTTGTGTGAAAGCGGTAACCATTCACATCATAAGCCGTAAATGACGACACCTTATAGTCAAAGCCATTGGCCACCTGTCTTAATTCGGCACTTATAGAGGGATCCCTTTGGCACTGCAAACTCAAGCAGGACAGAAATGAAATTAGGCAACTTGAAACGTCGAACTTGGAAGAAGCTAAGTTGGTACCTTTTTTTGGAACCATGTAATGAAATTAGGCGAACCGTGTTCAAGAAGGTTCTCTTGTTCACGGCTAGACGGGGGCCTTGAATGATGCCAGGTTTCAGCAAAAAATTCCCTATACCGACAAGAAACAAGGTTGTTGGATCCACAAAAGTTACAACGTATGTAACAAGTTCATTTAGAAGGTACCCCTGATATGGTTCCACTTCGTCAAGGTTCAACAACACGTAAATCATGATCTTGCGCCACTCTTCATTGCTCAAGGTCTTTGTGACCGCTCCACTAGCTCTCCCACGTGGCCCTTTGAAAAGGCTGAGGGTCGAAGCATTTTCATCCTCGTTGTAACGAGGGACTGCATTATGCTTGCTAGGAAGGTTCTCATTATAGTATGATGTTGTGAAGTTTGACACCTCCTCACGAATGAATACTTCTGCAATGGAAGCCTCAATCCTGCCTTTGTTTCCACATTTGTTGCGAATAGTCTTTAGGCCTCTCTCGACTGGATAGCACCAACGATATTACACGGGCCCCCACATTCGTGCCTCGGTCGGGAGGTGCAAAATCAATTGTTGCATCGACAAGAAAAAACCAGGTGGGAAGATCTTCTCTAACTTACAGAGCAACAGAGGTGCCGCCTTTTCCAACTCAGCAACCACTGTCATAGACAATTCCTTGGCACAAAGCTGGCGGAAGAAAAAGCTCAACTCTGCCAGCACCTTCCATATGTGCTCAGGGACATAGCCTCGAACCATCGACGGAAGAAGACGCTCAATCCATATGTGGAAGTCATGACTTTTCATCCCTAAGACTCGACAAGTATCTGGTTTCGCACCCCTTCGAAGATTCGCTGCATACCCATCAGGGAACATTAACGTTTGTATCCATTCTATCACTTCCCTCCTCTGATCCTTATCTAAGACGTAATCAGCCTTTGGCCTTTTCCATGGTTTGCCATCTCTTGGAGGCAGCATCACTAGCTTTGGTCTATCACACAGTGTTGCGAGGTCTACTCTGGCCTTAGGGTTGTCCTTTGTCATCTCAGGAATGTCCATGAGTGTTGCCCAAAGTGCTTCGGCTATATTCTTCTCCGTGTGCATTACATCTATGTTATGTGGAAGGAGAAGGTCGTCAAAATAGGGAAGTCTCTCTAATCCCGACTTATGAGTCCACATATGTTCCACACCATAGCCCACAAAGCAATTTTTCTTTAGATTATCTTTCTTTGGATTAACCATGAGAGCATCTATCTGAGCATGAATCTAGGACATGGTCATCCTCTGAGGTGCAGGGTCGGTCACCTTGACACCTTTCATGAAGTTTTTGGTGTCTTGTCTGAATGGATGGTCAAGAGGAAGGAACTGTCGATGCTTGTCGAAGGACGAAAACTTGCCTCCCTTCTTCAACCAAATGAACTCTACAGTTGCCTTGCATATCGGGCATGGGAACCTCCCCCGACACACCATGCAAATAGCGAATATCGCATACGCCATGAAGTCATGCATAGAGTACTGGTACCAAACATACATTCTAAAATTCTTCTTTGTAGCTCGGTCATAAGTCCATACGCCATGATTCTAAGCACTAATCAATTCATCATAAACAGGCTCCATATACACACCCATTTTGTGTCCCGGGTGTCTAGGAATTATCAACGTCAAGAACATGGTTTCCCGCTGAAGTAGGACCCCAGGTGGGAGATTGAGCGGGATAGCAAAAACGGGCCAACAAGAGTAGGGGGCCGCCATCATTCCATAAGGATTGATCCCATCCGTTGCCGGTAAGCAACACGTACATTACGGGCCTCATTAGCTTTGTTAGGATGCTTGCTATCAAAGTATTGCCATGCTTCACCATCTATTTGGATGTACCATCTTCTCCGAATTGTATCGAATACCATTCTTGTGCCATGTCATCTGTTTCGTGGTCTCCTCAGACATGAATAGTCGTTGGAGCCTCGGTATGATCGGAAGGTGTCGTAGGACTTTCATAGGGATCTCACTCTGCTGCTTTTGGCCATGACCGTTGTCTACCTCCACATACCTAGAGGATTTACACTTTGGATAATACTTTGCATCATTGTGGTCTTTCCTAAATAGGACACAACCATTTGGACAACAATGTATCTGCTCATATGGCATCTTCAGTGCCCGCAGGAGTCTCGTTGACTCGTACAAGCTGTTCGGCAAATGATGACCCTCAAGAAGCAGGCCCCCAATCACTGCCAACATAGAATCGAAGCAAGCTCGACTCATGTTGTACTGGGACTTCAACCCCATTAGGCACCCAATGGCATCCAGTTGAGAAACCGTTGTCCGGTCATGTAGGAGCTTCTGTGCCGATTCCAACATGGCGTAGAACGCCTTTGCAGTTGGCTCTGGCTCCTCCTCATCCTCGTCTGCCTCCGTAGGTCTTTCAGTGAGCGTTGCATCGTGAAAGTCACCTAACCATTCTGCTACCCCACCATCACCATCAATTGCCTCCAAGCGTGGTCTGACGACCTCCTCTCTAGTACGTCGGGCTTCACCATGGTACACCCACCGGGTATAGTTTGGCGTGAATCCGTACTTGCAAAGATGCTGGCCCATGACTTCCTTTGTTTTTCTTTTCTTGTTTTCACATTGGCTACAGGGACAGAACGTGTCTCTCGCTCCATTAGCTGACTTGCCAAATGCTTGATCCAAGAAACCCTCGGTCTTAGCCATCCATTCCGGGGTGATTTGAGCCTGACTTGGGCGTCCCGTGTACATCCACTCACGGTTATCCATCCTCTAGCATATACACATAATGCAGTAATATATCCATCAAATGTTTGGTAGGTGGTCCAAAAAATTGGACAATCCAAAACAGATATGGTCATAGATATGCAAATAAGATCCGCATGCCGTTTTGGATGGGAGACGCATAACTAGGCTACATCGATCTATGTATGACAACGGTATGGAAGAGATATTAATTATACCTAGGGTGGCGATGGAGACAGGCTAGAGGCGTAGTGCCAAGTTGGTGCAGCACTGACGAAGACGATCAACGACCAGGGTCGCCTAGGTACTCCGGGTCCCCTCCGACAGGTCCTGCTCTGCAATAGGAGAAACACAACACCATAAGTTCAAAATTTCGCCAGTACAGGGAGGTTATTTCTAAAACCTGCAAGGAAAATGTTGGCACGAAGGCCGACAACCATAGTTTAGACACGATGTCCCACAATTCGGTACGGTATCATAAAAATTGTCTCACAATTCGGTACACAACTACTAAATAGCATAATAAGTCTTAGATTGAGATACAAATAGTTGGGACCCTTGGACGTATGGGAAATTTCCCTATCCCCACCGGCGGAGCCAAGGCCCGGCCACCCTGGGCCGGTGGCCGGGCTCCTCTGGACGCAGCAGTTACTGATCATAGCTATTCTACATACCTTCTGCTAAAAAAAGCTATTCTACATACCTCGTGTCAAAAAAAAGAAAAAACAAAGAAGCTACGTACATGCTCTACATGCTGTTCCTAATAAATAAACTCAAAAGAGAAGCTGCATACAGAGATGTGGTAAGGGAGTAGGAGCCGCCTAGGACTTAGTGATTATTTTAGTTTAAAGCTGAAAACTACCTTTTCTGTCTAATTTTTGTTTTATATTATATAATTATTTGTTGCATTTTACGTAGCTTTATTAGAGCAAAAAAAGTACTAAAAAGCACAATAGATTGTATGTCTTTGTATGCCAATAATTCATGTAGACATTACACGTAAAAACTAGAGAGCTCCCTCCGTCTCGAGAGAATGTCATTTTCACTTCATGAGAAACCAAACTTTTTTAACTTTAACAATTACATAAAAAAGTGTTTTGCTATTTAAGATGCATAATTAGTATCATTAGATAAATCTCAAAATATATTTTATATAAAATTTCTGGCCCGCCACTTGCCTATCCCTATCCTTTCTCATTTCCCATTCCAAAATCCAAACATAGGATACAATTTCCCTTCACTCATTTCCCTTCCCCACCTCATATTTCCCAAGATCCAAACGCACCTAATTAGGGTTAAAAGATTTGGGGGGAAATTGATTCGGTGGTCATACCTTTGCTTCAGCAGGGAGAAGACGGAGGGAGCTAGGGAACGTTGGTCGCCGGAGATGTGCCGCAGACCGAGTGTGGAGGAGAGCCGGAGCCGGACAGGCGGAGGGAGGGCGCCACCTTGCCAGCGGCTCAGCCCAAGCGGCTCAGGAGCAGGGGGGCAGCAGGGCCGCTGGGGCCGCCGTAGTCGGTAGCGCTGGGCGCGTGGGGCGGGGGGGTGGCGACGCCGGCCGGGCGGGGGGCTTGGGTGGCCACTCCCGGTCGCGAAGTTCGCGCGGAGAGGAGCCGGGCGCCGATGGGGACGACGAGCGACATGGAGAGAACGGCTCGGTTCGGGTTTTTTGTTTTTTACTGAGATATACGTCAATTATATGCCTTGTTTGTGCGCGGAAAGTTTGCGCAAATGTGCCTACCGGTAGTACCGGTTTTTCACCGGTACGACCAGTCTTGAACGGTTGTACCAGTGATACATAGCGGTACCACCGGTAGTTCAACTTCGCGCCAAATGGGAGCGTCTAGATTGACCTACCGTGCATCGCCGGTGTTTCATCGGTACTACCGATCACAACCGGTACCACCGGTACTACTCACGGTTAACAGAACAATATGGATTTATATAAATTTTTTGGTGATACCTAAAACATAAAAGTGCTAGGTTTAGTCCATTTGAAGCCTAAGCTCTCACAGGATGATATCGTGATGCATATGACAAGTCCACTAGTATTGCTCGGCGGCCTCGCTACTGCATACCCTCTTTGATGCATGCCTCTATTGCCACGATACACCGAACATCTACTTTCTTCTCTGCATAAACACAAAGTACCTTACCTCGCCATGACTCGATGACTCGGATCCGCTTGCTTTTCTCAACACACAAAGCCTATCAACGAGATCATACCCATACTACTCCATCACAGCCCACGATTACTTTGCTGCATTCTTCAGGGCTTTCTGATCTATACTAACTTTGCATCTCTCTTCTTTCTAGCTGCTGCTCGGCACTTTTACTTGCCATCAACATGGAATCCCTTCTCCTCTGCTGAAGCTAATTGCACCGGCAAATGAACTCTCCACCACTTCTAACAACTCTGAAATTGCTATTATCTAAACTACTATTCTCCTCTCCTTGACTTGAATCATCGAGAACTGCCCCCGAACTCTCATAACACCTCCATAGGAACCTTTCTTCACCTCTGTCGAACTCCCTTTGGTACACCAGCTAAACTACTGATAAACACATGTACCCATCAACCTTTCAATCCCCTCTACATCTAGATGAAAAACGCAACTTCCTTTCTACGAACCTTTGCACCCATCACAGCCATCTCTTCCTCTACAACTCCAGATCACCACAAATATATCATCGCAGGCAAGGACATTTCCAACACCACACATATATCATCGCAAATACAAATATCACAACCATTCATCACAAATATATCACAAGGTCACCACCACAATTTTAAACACAACTTCAAATACAACAAGTTCACATACATCACAAGTTCGCAACATAAGTTTACAAGCATAAGTTCATAACCAAGCTGGTCGCAGGGAATTCACAACCAAAGTTCACAGAAATGAAACTACAAGTTCGAATACATCACAAGTTCACAACCGAGCTGCTCACAGCGAATTCACAACCAAAGGTGACGACAACGTTACGACAGGATGGGCAAGTAGTCGTGGCATCAGGCACAACTTTCTCGAGTGCTTGCCGCGTCCATAGTGTCTCCTCATCTTTGGATTTAGTATTAGTAGGAGCTGCGAAGGAGGTGTGTGTTAGGAAAGAGACGGCTGCAGAAGTTCTATTGTTTTAATTGAAAAGTGTTATACATAAGGATTGAAGTTCAACTAAATGTACCGTTCAGCCGTGCCCTAGCGTTCGGTGAGAGACACATGGTCCTCATCTTCTGGCTGCGTCTCCAGAACCACGGTACCACCTGTGCGTTGCTCAACACGTGACTACGAATCTTCTCCTGATGAATCGGAGGGTGATTCATCAACCACTGCATGACGCGTCCACATTAGCATACCTCGTTGCTGATGACCTCCTCCATTTCCACCCCCTCCATTTCCACCTCCTCCATGAGAAGGCCCCGCAACGTCGTGGTCATTGGGATGTGGGAACAGTGTGTAGCGGATTCTCCCTGTTACAATATGAGTGACAATTGTTAGAGGGAACATTGTAACATTAACAGAGCAAGGTTATGTGATAAGTGCAGTTACCATTTGGGCAGTGCCGGATTCTCCGATTCGTCTTCCTGAGCCGTTGGTGGTGGAGGGTCATCTACAAAAACCCAAATTGGCCATATGTACAGGACCGAAGCAGGAAGTCTTCGGTGGATGGCTACATGTACAAGGTTAGGTATAGCTGCTCTTGGTGCATATGTGGACATGGTAAAGGAGACCTGACGTGGGTTGAACTCGATGTCTTGAACAAAACATATGTTCATGAAGATTCTCCGTACCACATATGGCAAGCAAAGATGCGGTGGGATTCCAGATATCCTAATCCTGAGATGTTCGTTGTAGGTGTGCTCTAGCGGTGGACGTCTATCTAGTGTGGTACCAAACGGTATGGTGTCATCGAAGACTACTGGAGTGGAACCATAGTCGGGTGTCCATGGAAGGATCTGAGAGAAATTGGTGTCCAACTTGAAGGTGTGTTTCGTCCATGATGTGAGTGGCTTCGGTGAGGGATCGGGTTTTCACTAGGAAATCAGACATATGTCTGCTGATATTGTCTAGCGGGATAAGGACATTAGTTTGTCGTTGTATTGCTGACTGTATGCTATCCAGACCGATATCATAGGGTCCAACTGGAGAATGGTCGGAGGATGGATTATGTGGAGGGACCCTGACAAGCACTAAGACGCCTTCAAGCTCATTAGTCAAGGTGATCTCAGACTCATCAAGGATTGTGAGGTGTGGAAAGTGGAAATGCGCCATTCTCCTGCATATTAATCGTACAAAAGACTGTAAATTCACAAACATCGGCAAGAAGAAATTATTTGAAAGCAAATGTGTGATATAGTGGACGATAAGTTATAACTACCAAGTCTACCATAACATTTAACAAATCCATAATAATAACCAAAGTACAAGTTTGAGACATAAATAATTAAGAATTATTAGAAAACAATTACTGCTACTATAATATAGCTCTATGATCTCGATTGATGATGTCCTCTTCTTTCACTAGACTAAAAAATTTCCTCTCAGTAATGTAATTAAGCAATATTCATCACCCATTTTATTCCTTTGCTTGTTCTTCACAAAATTCATCGTGGAAAACACTCTTTTAACATGAGTAGTGGCTACGTGAAGAATTAGCTCCAACTTAAAAAGCTTGTAAACAATAAAATATTGTTCATGTTTTTGTGTGTCAACAAGTTTAACGGAGAGCTCATATAGGTTCTCCAAAATGTTAAACCTTCCATCTCTATGAATTTTGTTACACCAATGCCGGCACAACTAATCCCTTAAAAAAATGCCGGCACAACTACCACTCCACCCCACCGACTACACTAACACGTACTGTCACATTCTACCACCACCACACCACCACTCCGGCGCGGATCTGCCGTCTACATTGCCACCACCACCACTCCAGCGCGGATCTGCCGTCTACAATGCCACCAGCACCACAGCAGGAAGGGAAGGGGATGGTATACGTGCTTGCTGAAAACAGCGGGGGGGACGGCGTCGTGGCGGGGAAGGCCGGGAGGCAGGCAGTCTCCGGGCAGCGGCAGGCACTCCCCTTCTTCTCCTCCTTCCCCCCCTGCTCGGCTCGTTCTAGGTGGCGCGGCGGTGTGGGGGTTGGGGAAGGGGGGAGGGCGGTGGCGGGGCGTGGGGGCGAAGACCGTCTGGTGGGCGTGGTGGGGCGATGGCCGGCGCGGATCCGCGTGTGGGGCGGCCGGAGCGGGCTAGGAGTGGGGGGGCGGTGGCGGCGCGGGTTCGGCGAGTGGGGCGGAGCGGGGTGTGTCAGCAGGGAGATGTGGATAAGACGGTGAATTTGGGGGTGACCGTTTGGGGAGGAGGGAGACGACAATTTATACACACCCGCAAACCCTAGATGCTTGCACGCGCGCGGAAAGTTTTTGCGCAAATGTGCCTACCGGTAGTACCGGTGTTCCACCGGTACTACCGGTGCGTAACGGTAGTACCAGAGGTAATTACCGGTACAACCTGTAGTTCAAAATTCAAGGCAAATTGAGATTGCGCAGATTTGACTTACCGGTACTACCGGTGTTTCATCGGTACTACCGATCACAACCGGACCACCGGTGCTACTCACGGTGAGTAGGGATGACTCGGCGCCACTTTGCCGCTGCTGCCAGAACCTCGAGTGGAGGGTGAGTTATCGTCAGTCCAGCAGTCGAGCTAAGTCGCCCGGGTTTCTTTCAAGGAGCTTGTGCAACTTTAATGTTTTAAATAATTTTTTTTTGGTGACAAGCATAATATCATGATGCGTATGACAGGATATATCACATAATGATAAGTAAGATATCATAAATGGTTTTGATAGGAAGAAAAGGACTTAAAATCATGATAACCATTGTTATACTACTCCATACTCATATCACTTGACATTTTGGACAAGGTTTGAGTCAAACATTGGGAACATAAACTAGCAATAACTTTTAAAATATTTAGTTTGAAAAGGTAAAACTTATATGTATAGATTCATCTTGAAGCCTACTTTTATAAAAGTAATTGTATTTTAAATTTTTCTTATATATTTTAATAAAAAATGATGGATAAAGTTAGGTCTTGGAGAACGTATCCTTGTCCAAAACGTTAACTAATATGAGTATGGAGGGAGTACAACAAGAAGCATCAACATGATGTCAAATAGTAGCCACCACAACATGATCAAACAATAAGCATAAGTATTTAGCCTACAAACATCCATCACACAGTAGTTCTTGTTCACCACACATAGTTCAGCACAATATATAGAGTTATTACAGGACATAATAGGTACTAATTGCAATAAACATAAGCCTAACATCTATTACTCATCATCGTCATCGGACTCGCTGCTATAGTCAACAATGTTGGTCGTCGCCCGCTTTCCATGAGGATCAGAAGATGGACCGGCTTCTTCAGCACCAGCAGCAGCACAAACCTCAGCATACTCCTCGAAAGGATCATGAAATTCACGAAGAGGAGATGGAGGCTCAATGTTGTACTGCTGCTCCAAGCGGGCCAAACGACGATCATCCCTCTCAGCCTTGTAACAAAGGAACTCATGCAGCTTTCGGAGGGCAAACTTGATGGCCCCACCACCACGGGATGGAGAGGAGGGGGGGGAGAGGAGGTACCGCCAGTAGCAGGAGCATTGCCTCCAGCAGGATCAGCACCACCAGTAGGAAGAGGAGGGGGACCACCAGGAGCACCCAAGTGCCGCACACTATAAAGAGAATGAGGGCAATCATGATAGAAGCAATGTCCCACGACCTGCTCAATAATGTGCATGATATATGGAGCATATGGGAGGGACTTGTGTAGGTTCACTGAAGCCTCTTCAATCTTAGTCCACATGAAGTCAGAAATAGAGAAGCGCCCACCATTAACACCAAAATGAACAAGAATCTTGGGGGCATCATGATGAATCCGAATAGAATCTCCAATCTTGGGATCAATTGACCACCGGATCAAGTTGTTGAGCACATAGAAGTAAGGCTTCAGCGGAGCTGTGGTACAATCAGCAGGATAGCCAGGAAGATATATCTCAGCAGCAGCCAAATCGTCCTGAGGAACTGAATCTGGGTACAGAGAACTTAGACTAGGAGCAGCACGATCATCATGGTTGAAGCCAAGAAGACGAGAGAAGGTCGTGTAGTCACAGCGAAAGTGCTCCCCGGCTGTCATCCAATGTAAGACCTTCTCCGCAGAATCAATCCATAAAGTAGCCCAGAACTGACAAATGATCTCCTCATTCCATGAATGCTGAAAAGTCATAAGGCTGAGAAGCCTCCAACCATCAAGATCTGAAAGAAGCTGAGTCATCTCAGGGTGATCGTGTGCTCTGAGAGAAGAAAGCAAGAGACACTTGTGTTGAAAGATGGGTGCCTTCGAACCACTGCGACCCAGCTTGTAGAGAACGGTGAAGTAGTAATCTGATTGGAAACGTGACCAAAAGCGCTCTTCAACACTGGGATCTCTGACAAAATCATACGGATTCTCAGAGCGTTGCATCTTTAAGTCTTCCACCCTCTTGTTGTAATCCACGTACAAAGGAATAGAATAAGCACCGCTGTTCTCTGGATTCCTCATCTATGTACTGAACTGAGAATGTTGGGTGAGGACGCGATTCGCTGTAGAAACACCAATCCGCAGGGGCGAGGTACTCCCAAAGCGAGGATCAATTGCACGACCATGCACATCATCGGTAGAGGGCAGCTGATTGCCTGCAACAACTGAGCTATGCAGACGAGGACGACAAGGACGACACAAAGAGTTGTTCGGGGGACGCACGCCAGGCTCCCTATCACCACCAGCCCCGGAGCTCCCTGGGGCCACTACCACGAGCAGCAGCACGGCCATGAACAGACCGATCAGCAGATCTTGTCACCACCTTTGTCACTGGGACGGGCAGCTCGAGGGGGTTCTTCCACTTCGGACCTGTCTTCCGCATCCTACAACACAAACAAGGGCAAAATCAAGGTTTCAGACATGGTACAACACAAACAAAGAGGAATCATAATCTCTACCACTAAAAAGAGGTTACATTTTAGACACAAAACTAATAAGGAACTATTAGAACTGTTCAAAAATTCTAGCTTTGCAAAATTTCTTTTTACTTCTTACTTTTGAAGTTAAAAACTCTAGGCTGAAGCATAAAAGAGAGAATCTCTCCTATTAAGACAAAACATGGTCATATGAATCATAAAACTTAGTCACTTAAATTTAAATATTTAATTATTTATATTTTTTCCTTTTATTCAGCTTGAGTCATTGCACATACATCGTCTCAAATCATTCATCTTTTCAACTGTCTTAATATATGTGAGCGAGAAGTGAAAAACTTATGTGCTTTGAAGAGCCTATGGGTAACAGGCTCATAGTGGTATGAGTTGTAACATAGTTGATAGTGTTGTGATTAGATACATGAATTTGTCCTTTATGTGTAGCATCTGTCAAACCGTGTATATGCACAGGTTGGACTACACCTCTCTTTCATATTTTGCAATTTGTTTAATGAAACAGCTTATCCCATTAAGTTATCATGATTCCAGAATATGCTGTACTTCCAGTAACCCTATCTAGAGATGCCAAGATTTGCTTTCTGTATTCAAGAGTTCTAGAAATCATGTAATTTGTAGCCCTCAGTGAGCTGTTCTGATGGCTGTAGTAAACTGCAGCTGAGCATGGAGTTTTGGATGATCCTCAAGTTTCATCCAATGCCTTTTTAATGGAATGGTTCTATACATATGATGAATACTCCTAATTCCTTCTATTGGTGCACTGGCTCAAGTTACAGTGATATTTTTGAAAAGTTTAGCTGACATTTGTGATGGTTCATGCATGCTTATGTATTCTTGAAACTTTGGGCACTGCCCATCAGTTTGTATGGTTTTGTTCATCCATTAGCTACAACAAAGACATTTTATTAGAAGTGCGGTTCTAATATATTACCCTTACAAAATATCCTGTAACAATGAGGTCAAAAGTGCAGTTCTATAACCGTAGTGGATAGGTAGATGCCAGGACTTGGTAATCATGGATTCTATTAGCCATTAATTTTTTTGGTTCCTGAACCTCCTTCAAATGTCTATATTTTATCATGAGATGATGGATGCATTAAACAGAAAGTTGATGTAATCCCAAACATCTTCAATCTGCAGTATGCAGGAAGGATTATGCGCTTCTATTGCAGTCTCATTCTCCCTAGGTGCTGCCTGAGTCCCTGTCATTAGAGTGACACTTGTGATTTTGATTTTGCTGACCTGGATGTATAAATATGCATTTAGTATATTCCTGGGTGTATTTTCCTTAATATAGTGAACTGCTGGAATCTCATATTAGAATTGCTTGGATTATTCTTAAGTTCAGATTAGTTATTTTTACCAATGATATATGATGTCCATGGACAAGAGTCTAAGGTGTAAATTGGATTATCCGAAGACATGTTTATACTACACATGTGCCTGTGTCTCCTAAAAATGCAAGTGCCTGCCTCTGAGGCACCACAATGAGTTCCTGCTTCCTTTCCTACCAGCCATCCCTAGATGCCATCAAGATTGCATCTGAAAGAACCCTATCACTCCCTCCCTCCCTCCCTCACTCACTAACTCATTTAGGTATTCCATTAGTATGAAAAAGGTAAAAATTCATTGATCGTTTATTTAATCATGGCTACAACTGTATAGGAGCTATGTCTTCATCCAATCATGGCTACAACTGATATAGGAGCTATGTCTTCATCCAATTACATTGATTCCATCCCCCTCTTTGTGTGTGTATGTGTGTGTGTTCAGGCTATCTAAACCAACAGGAATTCTGGAGCCACTTCCAAGCCAGGACTCGGCCACAAACACGAATGCTAATTTGAACTTCAAGTAGATGAAAAGTGCTATACTGGAGCATTTTCTTTTTGACTTATTTGTGTAACATTATTTTTGCATTATGAGTTCTATCTTCGGCTCTGGACCAGCAAGAGGAAGCTCATTATCCAAGAGGTAGATGATACTTATTTTGTGAACTGTTTAAGAGAACCAAATAGCAGAGTGCTCTACTCACTAGCATTCACATACATGAATTTCTATTTTTTTCTCTACCAAAAATATTTTGACCAATTTGAAATAGATATATTTTATGGGTGATTTGATCACAGCTGTTGATTTAAGGCCTAATATTGTACCAAAGTACTTGTTAGTCTTCTAAATCATGCATGGGCTGCTGCTAAATGGTTGAGTTGATTTTTTTTTCCTACAAGAGTTGTGTTGTCTGTATACGCAATCCAGCAACAAGTTAAGTTTGTACTAAGTTATTTGTCTTTTGAGTTATTCTTATTGAGTTCTCTCAAAACGTGTATCAGAAGTCTCTATTGCCATGTATCCATAGCTAGGTGTCACACTTATGTGTGGATTGCTAATAAAAAACACTTAGCACAACCGGTTGGAAACAGCTGGTACCACCGGTGGCACAGTAGGGCGGCAATCGCCCAAATACACCAAAATCGACCGCACAACTCACACATAAAGCATTCTACCAGCAACAATACACTAAGGTAATGTAGCATGTGCAAGGAAACGGCCTAGAACGAAGTACATTGGAAGATCGGAGAAGAACTCCATTGTACCTCGGTGGTTGAAGGGTAGAGGCAGAATCCTAGCGCCACGATGCGTCCCGGCGAGCCCCAACACCGGCCACGTGTTCTTCTTGGCCGGGGGAAGGTTGACCTCAAAGATTTTGGCCAAGGTTTGGAGGAGGAGAGAGATCGGGGAGGGGGAAGGTGAGCGGCGGCGGCGGCGGTGGTACTTGCAACCGTCGGGTACGGTGGATGGGGGAGTGGGGACAAAGCCGATCGATGCGAGTGGATAAAAGCTGGGCCATGTTTTTGGGCCCCTTTGCCGAGAGCTGACGGCCCACGCTCGGCAAACGGTGACGGCGGGCAAAAGGGCCAACCGTCTGAGCCTGCACAGTGCGGAGAGGGCGCTTTGCCGAGAGTTGCGCTCGGCAAAGACGCTCTTCTCTGAGTGCTCCACTTTTCCGAGTTTCTTACGCTCGGCAAAGGGAAGTTTCGCCGAGAGCTTCTTACGCTGACGGTTTGCTCTCAGTGAACCTGTTTTTTGCCGAGCGCCCGCGATTTGGCCGTCGGCAAAGCACAGGGCACTCCGAAAAGAAGCCATTTCCCGTTGTGACTTGGGCATTGACAGAATAGTGTTAAGGATGTGTTTAAGATGGTGAGCCTGGCTTTTGCTAATTGTGTTGAACTCGGGTGAAAAATTAGTCATAAGTAGCACCATTGTGATTCAATTTTCTTACTGAAAGTCCGCATTCATTTTCCTAAACTCTAACCTGGAATGTAGCCTGAAGATTTTAATTGGACTTGGCATTGTTTTTTTCCAAGTTGTCCAATCAGTCCTTATATTATTACTAAAGTGATAGCACCTGATCATTTTTATCATTAGTTGTTTCCTGAAGATTTTTATCTGCATGAATATTAAATTTTTAGAAAGTGAGAAAGAAAAATTCAATATTTTTATCTTACATCTAACTCTCTAGCACATCTCGCTTAGTTTCCTTTTTTATTTGTGCTTGAATGTTTTTTTCGCCCTGCCCTGCTCACATATTTTGCTTATTTTTCGATTAGTTCTCTGTCTGCTTCACTTCTTTGTTCTCCATCTACTACACTTGAATCTGCCTTCAGTATTGTTGACCTCCCTTTTGAAACCAACAATAGAAATAGAAACATGTTGGGGTTCATTTAAATTAATTTGGAAAACGGTAATAAGTGACAGCAGGTCCGGCCGGGTGGCCGGCCTGGTGACAGCAGGTCACGCTTGTCGGTGGTATGCGCGTCGCTGCCGGCCACCGGCGGGGCGACAGGTCCGCTTGCTCGCCAGGAGCCGCCTTGAGTTCTGCGGGCTACCGGGGTTCGGATTCGGATATGCCCTGACCAAGTGGTGCTGCCAATCGGCTCCCGAGATTGCCGCACGCTGCTCCGGCAAGCATGGGAAAGACTTCTTTTTGGTGTTGTAAGAGAACAATGAAATGAGGATCAGAGGTGTACACGGGACTGAGATTAATTTACGGTAATGATACGTGTCGCACGTCCGGTTTTTGGCAGCTTCCAGACGTGGCTCTAGCGGATTGGGCCGCCCCACCGCCCATTTCTCCGCACGCCTTATCTCCCCCGCGCGTCTCTCTCGCAGCATCGGCTTCTCCGTCCACAGTATCTCCCCCCCACGCCTTTCTCTCGCTACCTCTAGCCTCCTGGGAGGCGGCTCGCCCGGCGCTGAAGCGCCCGCTTGTGGGAGGCCCTCGCCCGTGCCGAGCGCCCCCCTCCTCCCTCCTCCGCGCCTCCCTCCCCCCGCTGCGACATGCACGCCTCCTCGCGACAGGAGTGCGGGCGGCGATGGCGGCATCCGGTCAACCTGCGCACTCCCATGCCCCCACCCTCGGTCCCTTGGTGCTCTCGAGCCTCGCGCGCCGCTAGCTCCATAGGCTCTGACGAGGTAGGTAGGGAGGGATCTAGATCTGAGAGCACCCTCCTCCTTCCCTCTCTGGATCCCGATCTAATCCCTCCTCTTCCTTTCCCCTCCACCTCTTCTTCCTCCTTCTCTCTCCTCTGGATCTAAGATTTTTTATGGTGGATAGGGTTTGTGGCGATTCAGATCTACATGTAACAGATGATGCGAAATGATTTTTAAACGAAATATCTGATGTTGTAGTAGTTATTTTTGCGATATTTCAGTAGTTTCTTCTCTTTTGTTGCAGTAGCTTCTTCTGTTTTTGTTGCAATAGCTTCTTTCTCATTTATTGCAGTAGTTCTCCTCCTTTTGTCGCAGTACCTTCTTCTTCCTGTTTAAGTAGCTTCTTTTTTGTTGCAGTAGCTTCTTCTCCTCTGTTGAAACTTCAATTTTATGTTTGTTGCAGTAGGTGCTTGGCCCTGGTCGCGCGGGCAATGTTGTAATTTGTTTTTTGGATGTTTTCAGGCATGTTGCAACCTCATGTTTCAAGTGTTTCAGTTGTTTCAGAGTTATGTTTCAATTGTTTCATGCGAATGTTGGAAAAATAGATCAGGATGTTGCATATGTTGCAATGATTGTACACTTATGTTTCAAGAGTTTATCACGAAATGTTTCATCTATGTCTTTATACGTATGTTGCAACTGTGTTTTTAGAGGCACGTCTCAAAGTGTTTCATCTGTCTTCTATTGTTTGTTGCAAACGCTTCATCCGGATGTTGCATCTATATTGCAATAGTATTTCAACTGTATGTTCCAAAATATTTCATCGATTTAGAGGTATGTTGTAAAAGTTTCATTTGGATGTTGTAAAAATAGATCGAGGTGTTGCATGATGTGTTTCATATACATGTTTGAAATGTTTTCAATGTCTTCATCCGTATATTGCAGTTGTTGCATGTGAGATTTCAAAACTAGATCTGGTGTTTTGAATCTCCCTCCTACCCCTTTCTGCTACCTTGCCTCGGTGACAAACAACAGCAGTAGGAGGAGAAAGTGGGCATGTGCGAGGCGGAAGCAGCAGCAGGAGGTAGGCCCACGCGGGCAGTAGCAGTAGCAGGAGCTGAACCCACGCGCAGCAGCAGCAGGAGGTAGGAGCGCGCGTGCAGCAACACGAGGTGGGTGCACGCGCAGGAGGAGGAGATGGGCACGTGCAGCAGCCAGAGGTGGGGACTAAACCTGGTAATGGGCTAAAAACTGCACCATACCCACACCAGACCATACGATAGATGTACGTGAACCACACTGCCTCCACCCCGTTGCTCCTCACTCCTGAGCCAATCCAAACCAAACCCAAATATTATTCAACACCAAACAATCCAAACCAGTCCAAAAACCATAGCTTCAAATCATTTAAAATACATTCTCGTTACGTTCCTCCTCCCCAGCAGGTCCAGTTCGCATCTGCAGCAGCACCTAATACGTCAAGGACTGCCTGGCAATGAACCTGCAGCAAGCCGACGGAAATGGCGGAAGAGCGGCAGCAGGGCCGACGGCGGCGGCAGAGCAGCAATCGGCCGACGGTGGCGGCGACGGTGGCGACACCAAGGTGGTACACGCGTTCCACACGGTTCCAAGGCATCCAGCAACTTCTCCCGCAAGCTGCGGCGTCGATCTATACGCCGATCTCCTCGCTCTTTGACGCACCCGATGGCAAACCGACCCAAACCAAATCAATCCATTCCCGGTGCTAATCCAAATTAAACCACACCATTAGGTTTTTCAGCCCATTTCCCACCAAACTAGCTCAGTCCAAAATAAAAATCAAACTATATAAACCGGTTTTGGCCCAAACCGTTACCAGCTTGAGTGGGGACGCGTGCAGCATTAGGCGTGGGGCAGGCGCGATAGGCGGGGTGTAGTGGTGCAGGTGGGTGCAGCGCGTGTGCGTCCGTGTGGACCGTGTGAGTGCGCAAGTAGGAGACGGAGTGTAGACGCAGGCGTCCGGACTCCCACATCCGTCCGGACGTCCGGGCGCTGTCACAACCGATTAATTTATCTTGGTTCAGGCATGGGGTGCCCTACATCCAGCACTAGAATCAAATTTCACGCCCTACGCTCAAGCCTAAACCTAGGGCGCGGACCTAAATCTCGTCGAAGGCCAGCCAGCCATCTAACTCCTCTGTGTCTCTCAGCAGACACGATGAGTACGGAAGGAACAGGGGCTATGCGTTCCATTGAGTCATCTTGCAACTAGTATACACATTACCGCATAATCGAGACGATGAATAATTGGTATCAGTATCACATCAGTCAAGCAAGACACACTGGCAAGGTGAGTAAATCAAACCATGTTACATCATCCATTACAGCAAACAAGTTGATGACTGCTATCACACACTCGAGCAGTTTATTGAGCACGCACAACAAAGGTCAAATAAAGAGCACACGGACTCACTTTCAAAAAAAAAAAAAAAAAGGAGCACACAGACATCGTCATCAGGTAGCGAAAGGGTGCCTAGCCGGATTGGTTAAGTGGTCGGTCATGAGCTCTCTCTTGGTTTTGACTCCCCGTCGTAGCGACGACTGACACAGAACTCGATTTGCCCGCACAATATTCTCCTTTCCCTGCTCGTCCTTGTCCTCCTCCATCTCATTCTAAATGGTCCAATCTGTGATACCTCTCAACCCATGTCTCCATTCCCATGAACGCCCACAAGACCCAGACGAGGTCGAGGGAGTCCGCATGGTCACTCAGGTACTTGGCTTGCAGGTAGCCCCTGCGCCTGCTGATGGAGTAGCATAGCATCTCGATCCACATGCCGTGGATCACCCGCCACCTCTTCTTCTCGTCTAGCTCCATCAGTTCCTCGGCGAGCTTGCATGCACGGGTGACCAGGGTTACTTCTTCAATTTGAGTGGCTGCTTGTCTGATGGTGGTTGCTTCTCTGATGGCCTGCGCGATGCATTCTTCTCCGTTGAGTGCCGAATAATCTCTCCTCCCCAATAATTCATCTATGGAGTCAGCGGCAATGGAGAAAAGAGCCGATCTGGCGCCAGGAATTAACATGTCAGGTTGATGCAAGAGCAGGTAGATCATGTAGTTGGATATGGACCTAGTGACTTTTATGTCCTGTAGTTCTTCTCCCAATAATGGCGTGGACGTGGTGTCTTCTGCTGCTCCTTGTGGAGGTTTGTCTCGGCAGTGAAAACAGAGGTCTGTGGCGATGTGCCAGAGAAGGACGCTCTCGTCGAACCGCGTCTTCACACTAGATCCCATACTTGCCATCTGTCCATGTTTCTTTAGGACCAGCTGTCCCCTCAAATTGTTGAATCTCTTGTATTGGGCAGCATTACCCTGTATGTACCTGTACCATCCAAATCTCACATAACGGAGAACTCGACCCCTAATTTCCATGGCTGTTTTCACTTCGTCAACATACCATCTTTTGTTAACGATGTCTCTCAGGAAGTCCAAGATTGCAAGCTTCATGACAAGGGTGGGCTTCTTCCTGCGTGCATAGTAGGATAATAGGTTGTACTGGAAAACATCGCCCGGGATTAAAGGCATTCTATTTTCAACTCCAAGTACGCGTTGAAAGATGATGCCCTTCATGGTGAGCATGATATGGTAGAGCTCCAGCAGACAAGTGCAGCCGAAGAGGATATATGTTACCATGATGTCCTTGGCACTGTAACCATCCTTGCGGCTACATATAAAGAGCACCAGGGAGGACATGGCTAGGCAGGGAAACAGAATTTTGTGCAGGAAAAGGCCAAGAGGAGAATAGACTGTTCTCAGATTGCTGTACATAGCTGTAGATTTGGCCAGGATGTACGACTTGAGTTGTCTGGTTTGCTGCTTGGGGTTAAGCTCGAGGAAAGATTGCAGCTCGCTGAGCCGAACAGAGTATGGAGCAATCACGTCGACAAAGTAATTGGTCTGAAGAAATGCTGATAAGAGGGTCTGACGACCCTCATCGCACCCTGCAGCCCCTGGTGCGTCTCCCTCACCCGCAGCCATATTCTTGTTCTTGATTGGTGAGATGATCAAATCCGGATACTCCAACCCTCCTTGATTATTATCGGGTGCCTCTATGTCCTGCTGTGAAGTGTCCTGCTCCTTCACAGCCTCTTCCATTATTCGCTTTCGAATTTGAACTTGAACATCCTTCTTCACAGCCTCGCTTGCTTGTTGAACATACTCTCCAAATGATTCGCATTCTTGTCGTCGTCCTTCCCGACTACTGTTCCTGTTCGCTGCTTCTGCTTGTTTGTAGTTGTACTGTATCCATTCCCATTCCAGGCCCATGGAAGTGAACCACGTCCACCACTCAGCAACAGCTCCTTGTTTCTTCCGAGGGGACGACAAAGAGCTGTAAGCCTGGACGCTGGCAAAGCTAGCATTACTCAGCGCCCATGGCTTGGTGGCGTACTTGATGATGCCCAGGATGAAGAGCAAGATCGCTGCCACCAGCAGCTTCACATCTTCAAACCACCACTGTTCGAAGGAGTAGATGGCGGCTGCGACCTTAGTTACCAGGGTGCCTACAAGCCGTCGCCACTGATCGTTGTCTTCGAGGCTGTAGGCGGATATGGTAGGCTGGCCGCCGAGGTGGATGAGGAGGACAGGTACCCATACGACCTCTAGGGAAGTCGCCTTCACCCCCGCATCCGTTGTCTGCAGCTTCTGGCGACTGAAGAGGGTGGCGAGAGCGTAGATAGCGACAGCATCGCCAGCTATGTACGCCAGCCATATGATGGTTCTACAGCGCGTCCTGCGCACCCTCGGAGACAAGAGGAGGACGAACTGGATAAGGAGGCTGAATAGGACGAGGATGCGCAGCTGCCACTCGTCCCACAATTTCATGGTTGCTGGCTCTCTCTCTCTCTCTCTCTCTCTCTCTCTCTCTCTCTCTCACACACACACACAAGGTGATCGACGAGAGGTTAAGCGAAGATGAATGTTTTAGCAGTAGTGGCAGTGGCAATGACACCCTCCGTTCTCGCTCCCAGCTGCTATATATGCAGGGCGCTGCTAGCTTGTGCTGCAGAGGCAAATGAGCTTATTAACGCGGACTCTGCAACTGCAGGTCATATAATAACTGCACGTTGACGAGTCCCTAGCTCACCCACCCATCCAGTCATGGTATACATATTTTGGCCAATGAGCTGCTTTCACAGTGGAGTGGAGCTGGTACAAACTTTGAGAGAGGGTTTCATATTTCATATTTGCCCTATCTTATGTTCCTTTGTTGGTAAGGATTGACATGGGGTCCATCCCCACGTCTTCCCGGCAACTGAGTTAATTAGGCCTGTATTAATTGGCAAGTTTTATTTCGCTATTTCCAGGACTACTATGTCACATGGATTGAAAAGAAACTCGAATGAAACTCCCACTATGAATGTTAAGTTTCATTCTATAGTTTCACAGACATTTAATTCTATGACCCATAGAGAGTTGGTAATCGTGTCAAGAGAGTTTTATCCCCATGACACTTATTTCTTCTCTCTCTTCGTTAAAAACACTACTATGTCATAAAAAAATACATATGTGTCATGCTATTTAATGCAAATAAAACTCTAATGAAACTAGCCTTATATACTAGCAAACATCAATAATTACAGCTTTAATGATGATTACGCCTTTATTAATAAGGCTAAGGCAGTTCCAACTCAAGACCTCCAAATCGGTGGTCTAAAGTTTGGTTTAAACTGCTTTAGACACAATCAGGGGTGTGTTTAATTCCCTCCCCAAAACTTTTCACCTATCATATCGAACGTTTGTACACATGCATGGATTACTAAATATAGATTAAAAAACTAATTACACAGATTGTAATAACTTTGCGAGACGAATCTTTTAAACCTAATTAGTCGACAATGTGGTGCTACAGTAAATATATGCTAATGATGGATTAATTAGGCTTAAAAAAATATCTCACGGTTTTCTCAAGAGTTATGTAATTTGTTTTTTATTAGTATCAGAAAACCCCTCCCAACATCCCATGGAATATCCAATGTGACACGCTAAAACTTTCCACCTCGGATTTAAACACCCCTAAAAAAAGTCATTAATCCATTAGACCACCAAAATCTATAAACTCTTACCAAGCTAAACCTCACTAGATGTTTCTCTCTTCGTATAAGGTGTCCACACCATTCCCCACTAAGTGGCCCTACTAAATGTTCTATCTCTTCATGCAAGGTGTCCACATTATTTTCCACTAAATCATCTTTTATTAATTACAAAAAAATGTCCATATCATTTCTGTCATTTGAAATACTTTCCATCTTTAATCTATTAACATGCAAATAATCTTCTTACACTATTTGTTTCATCACATATTTCTCTATAATGTAATAAAATATTATTATTGTTATTTCTTTTATTAGCTACCAAATCTGATACAATCAAATATATATGTAATATATATAGAGTATATAGAACACAGTCTTCACTCCACCATTCTATCTTATTACGCGTCTATGATGTGCTCTTTTTACAGAGTGAAAGTCTAGTTAGAGTGATTGATCGCAACAATCCTGAAACGTTACCTCTGATTATTTGTAACTAGAGAGGAAGTAGTCAATATTATACGGCATAAAGCATACGATTGGCCGGACATCATGATGGCACCGACAAATTACGTTCCATTACAATTTATTATTGACTAGAAGATTAAGTCACCCCCGATGGGTATGGTCGAACCACTACAATTATTTATTGACTACCAAAAGTTGTATTACAATTAATTATTGACTAGCAAAGATTTAAGTCACCCCGATGGATATGGTTGAACCATACAATTAATTATTGACTACGTCCCATGCATCCTCGCCACCTTCTCCATCGCCGCCCGCCTCTCCCTCATGCGCACAGTGGTGGCAGCAGGTAGCGCTCCTCACCGCACGTAGCTGGGCCGGCTGCTTCGGTAGGCGAGCGGCTCATGCACACAGCGATGACGGGCTAGCCTCCCTGTGTGCACAGTGGAAGCGAGTGGTGAGCGTCGCAACGCCCATCTTCTCCTCCTTCGCCATCAGCTGCGTGCACTTTGGCATAGAAGTCATTTTCTTGAATTAGATCTAAACTTAGACAATTTATATGATTGAAAAAACCTACACATATCTAAAGTTTAGTGCCTAAAGTTTAGCTGACTAAGAGTATGTTTGGATCACACTTATTAGAACTAAATTTTAAGTGAATTAAATTTGGAGGCTAAAATGGTTTAGTGCTGTTTAGAAATCAGCTCTTGCACACACAATCACAGGCACAACAAGAACACACAGTATAGAGAGGGAAGTGAGGGATTTTTGGATTCACTTGCCTCCATGTATTACAAAGGGTGAAGCTGATCTCCTATTTGTAGGAAAGAAGGTTGATGTGAAAACTAAGTTATAGTATGTGAACTATGTGACTTCCTTCTTACTCTCAAAAAATTTGGTCACCATTCCAAAATCTCTGTTGTCTGTTCATACCTCTTTTTTGGACTTTGATTTTATTTACAACAATATGAAAAGCTAACGAAGACTCTGCAAGTCATATAACAATGGCACTTCGAGTCCACTGGCTCACCCACCCATCCAATCATGTATGCTATATCTTGGCCAAATGAGCTGCTTTCACAGTGGAGTGGAGTTGGTACGAACTTTGAGTGAGGGTTTCCTTGTGTTTCTTTGTTGGTAAGAACCCGTGTATGTAGTAAACTCAGCGGAGTGTGGTTTACGGACCCGAAAAAACATTCAATCCAGCGGACTCCAGCCTTTTATTCTTTTGAATTTCTTATTTGTATATAATCATAAAGCTGACAATTGGTTCTTTTGTTTTCTCATGTTGTAGCTATCAACTGGATATCAATGTTGACAAAGCAGCCGATGTCTTGGTCCACCAGAAGGTCTTAGCAAAAGCAAAGGATCCTGATAGGCGCCTTGCATTCCATGTCTGTTTCTTAAGGGTAAAGCTCTTTCTTATGTTGGTTTGGAGTTTGGACAGTTCTGTAAGCAACCAGTATGTGTGCTATGTGACATTAGTAGCTACTTTTATTGGCTAGGGGCTGCATAATATTTCATTATTCCCTTCGGTTAGTTGGGCTATATACCTCTAAGTGCATATAAGTTCACTCCTATGAGTATCCTGGTCTAGTGATAGCTCCAATGTGTTTCAACTGCCATTTCTTGTTTTTCACTAAATTAGCATGATTAGTGGAGTGGTAATGGTTAGTCAGCTGGTCACTTTCTCCCAAGGATAATTAACTGTGGTCTTATGTTCTATTTGCAGCCATTGCCCATATCTGAATTTGCCACTTCTCCATTTCTAGGAAACTGCATGTGGTTTTGTGAAAGAGATATGCATTGGACATTCATTAGCTATTTGTTTTTTCGAAAGATCTGTTGCCGGCTTTCATTGATAAGAGCAGAGAAAAAAAAAACATTTACAAGAGCTGTTACAGCAAAGCCGCTGGAACAGCGCTTTCGTCCGATACGCAGACACCTGCAGTACCGGACCACCCCTAGATAAGTAAGGACTAAATAAGGACTAATTTACATTATCAGTATTTACAACTTCCTAGGCATCATGCATTAGTATAGATTGGAGACCTCTGTTGCCCGTGTAGATCCATGCTTTTGCTTCATCATAAATCCCTTGCATTACATGCTGCATTGATCTGTATTCTCTCCTGAAGACCCGCCTATTTCGCTCCTTCCAGATCTCCCAGATTACCAACATGATTAAAGATTTGATTCCTCCAGCTTGTACTGTCGGTATGCCAATCCTGAGTCTGAGTATCTATTCGTGTAGGTCATCAGACTGCCCCCAACCTGAAGGCAGCAAGCTGGGCACCCTAGCCCACTGCGCTACCCTCTCCCATATTCCTCTGGATACCGGGCATTCCATCACCAGATGCAATGAAGTCTCCAAATTACGAAAACACAGTTGGCAGAAATAATCATTTGGCCATTGCCGTAGTTGCAGTCGCGCCGCCATCCAAATTCTATTTTGTAGCAGGAGCCAGGTAAAGAACCTGCATTTCGGTGGTGCCTTGGTCTCCCAAGTGAACTCTGCAGTGGGGCGGCGTGTCATACCTTCGAAATGGATGTCGTAGGCAGAGCGTGTTGAGTACTGGCCATCGGATGTATGCAGCCAAACAATGCTGTCCTTCTGTTCTTCCGCCAACACCACACATTCTAGCATTTCCCAGAGGCCAATGAACTCGCTGATAATCTGTTGAGTCATGATATGATCAATGTCCCTGACCCGCTTGTTCACGGTAACTGCCTCTTGGACAGTTCTGTTTTTCCTTCTACTGTGCTTGAAGAGCGCCAGAAAAGTGTCCTTCGGGGCAGTCCCCTGCAGCCATCTGGAGTTCCAGAAGGAGGCCTTGTGACCATTGCCTAGGTTCACCACCGTTGCAGCATTGAACAGTTGTGAAGGTAGTGATGTTAGACATGTAAGTACAGGATATTTACTGAATGCAATAGAAAATAGAAACATAGTTTCCTTGGAATGAATAATGTGTCAGATACCCTGTTCAATCTTTTTTCCTCTCGAACAATATCATGTTCAATCTTACTAGCTCAGATCATTTGAGTCTTCAGAACTATAGTGTACTCCTCCGTTCAAAATTTAGATTGTTTTAGCTTTGTCCGAAACCAAATTTCTATACCTTTGACTACGTTTATAGAAAAATATATTAACATCTATAATATAAACAAAATATTAGTATAAAGACGTATTCATGGTCAATTTAATGAAACTAATTTGATGTTGCCAATGTCGTTGCATTTTTCTTGTAAGATTGGTCAAAATTAGATGAACAAGGCATTTCCCACATTATCTTGGTACAGTACCATCACCAATGAAGACCACAGTGAGACAACAAATTTTTCTGCTCTTAGTAACACAAACATGTTCAGTAAGAAATTTTGTATGCCAAAACATCTGATCATCATGGGTTCCTTTTTACGAATGAAAACTTTAACCCAAATAGAATGCAAATCAATGAAGAAAATTGACTAAACTGTCCTCACCTTATGTGGAGGCAGTTTCCTCGTTTGAATTCTCAGCGAAGTTTCTCCTTCACAGAGTGCTTCTTGGCCGCTTCCTGCACCTTTTCAATATATCCTTCAATTGGTGGTGTGAGTGTCGCCATGTACCGGTTTGCAGGGAATGGTGTCATGTCAGGTACCATAGCAGCAGCTCGCAACTTCTCAGGAAGAGCATCAATGGCCTCCTTTTTGAGGGCCAGAAGCGTTGACTCCACTTTTTGCCTTGCACGGTGCCGCCGCATTAGCACGCGACTGTACTCTTTGGCAAGTCGACGACCATCCTCACTGTGAGCTCATACTTGGGGATTGCCTCCTCATCAACTAGCCCAAGACTGATATAGTCAAGGCCAGGTGGACAAATAAGCACACGGTCTCCGTCATCTCCACCAGTGCCTTTGGATTTGGATTTAGCTTTGGCCTTGGCTACATCAAGCTCACGTTGCCTCTCCTTGGAGACAAGTCCCAGTTCCTCACGTTTAGCTTCGTGAAGACGCTCCTTGGGGGACAAGTGCCGCAGCGGAGTAGAGGCATTGAGACAAGACTCTGAAATCTGAGTAATGCGCTCAATGGCCTCACGACGACCACGGCCACCGCCGCCGCCACCAGTGGTAGGTGCCCCTTTCTTCGCTCCGATGGTGGAACGCTTCAAAGGCTGACCTGCTTTGAGCTTAGCCTTTCCTTTGGCTGTGCCACTCACAGGTGCACGCTGTTGAAGCTGGTGGTGCTGACTGGTCATACCAGACGCCAGTGCTGGCCTTATAGTTAGTGTTTCGAGACACCGAAACATGGTGCCCCGTGCATTGGAAGCCATTCAGCTACCTTCGCTGCACCAATAAGAAATATGCGATTAACCTGAATTTTCCTTTCTTTTCTTTTGTGGACATACAAAGATGGAGTTCTCAACTTCTTATGAAGGAAGGCAGTTAAATCAAAATGAGCAGGCACGATTCAATAAAACAGTTAAGCAGCATAAGTGAATGCTAAATACAAAACCAGATGTGTCTGAATCACATCAATGGAAGAGGTCATAAGAAAAAAAGTACTACTGGTTATGTCCAACGGAGAACAAAATGATAGGAAACATCAAGCGGCATCTCTGACAGAAATAATAGTTGATAAATTATGATGTGTTCAGGAAAGGGAACGAGAGATCGACTGACACTACATTGTCACCAGCACCTCCAGGTACAAACAGGCCGGACCATTCGAACTCTAGTAACAGCTTCAGACACGAAAAGAAGCCAAGGAAACAAAAATGCAAAAGCCACCTCGGGTAGGAGCTCACAATCTGGCATTGCGGCATGGGTAAACACCTGCAACGCATTACGCGTGTGCCACAACAGAGAACTACAAAGCAAGTAACGAATCAACAAATAGCCATTCCAATCTCCCAGTGGTGGACCCAGGATCTGAATCCAATCTCTTGTGCAATCAATATAGTACCAAGTTGGAGTTCAAGTTACATGAAACCGGTCGTAAACCCCAATCATGTGCAGATACACTGAATCACAAATTCACATTTCACAATCTCTCAATCACCAATTTTAGGCATACGGAAACCTTCGTCTACCGATTCACATTTCACAATCAACCAATCGCCAAATTCAAGCATGTGCAGAAACATCTAGTATGCCGTCTCAGTACTCATTTTACTCACCAGAGATGCAGTCTTGCAGACAAGAGGCAGAGCAGGCACTGCCCAGGCCGCAGGGGTGCTGGCCGCCGGCAGCCCGGGCGCCTGGCGGAGCTGCAGCCGCGCAGGAGGACGGGGCCGACCGGACGCGCGTAGCAGGTACGCGCCGACGCTCAGCAGGAAGGTCACAGGATCAGGAGACAGGTTGCCGACTCGCCGTCGACGCCGAGCACTGGAGTCAGCCGCGGAGGCGAGCCGCCGCCACGGGATGACTACGGGAAGGGCAGGAAGGGAGACGGGATGGAGCAAGCGGTCTGCACACCAGGGGTGCGGTCCATGGTTAAACAGGCCAGTGCTGGGCTTTTTGTTTAACTGGGCCTTTAAATGCGAAGTAATAAAAGGCCGAATTCGAGGGTAACGCTGGCCCTGTTTGGAATTCCTTATGGATTTTCCTGATTTTCTTCCTTCGAGTGAGCCGTGAGCGTGTCTCGCTAAAAACCTGACTCTGTGTAGGTGTGAGTTTTTTGGCTTGCAGATTGAATGAACTAACAACACGTTTGGTTCGTGGAATGACATCGTCAGGAATCATGCGATCCCGCATCCATTAACCTAAAATGATCGTTTGGTTTGGCAGAAAGAGCCAACCTATCCGTCGTGGGATGGGCAGTCAGTATATTCACAGCATCAACTGGTTCCACCAGAAATCGCCGGATGAACCCACGACGTACTGACGTCGGACGGGGTCGCTCCCTAAACCAAATAAATAGCCTATAAAAGCATAGCATTAAAAGAGAGCTCGTAATCTGTTTCCTTCCGATCCGGTGGAGTTTCAAATTGGCTTTTATTTTTTTTCAACGTCTGCCTTGTGATAGTAATAATCTGGTTACTACTAGTCCAGGGACAGTAGGCTACTGCAATGATTGCAATCCGGTGGGGTTTTTTTTTTTTTCCAAAACAGTGCCTAAGCAAGGACGAGAGAGTTATAAGGCAATGATCTTTTTGGTAAGCTAAGGTTCACCAAAATAAACGCAATCCCTCTAAAAATGTAAAAATAGTTTCACACACAGAGCAACTACCAAAGCAACCTCAGCCACCACCTTAAGGCTGGTGAGCAACAGCGACATTTGGATCACCAAAAAGCAAAAGCTCGTCATTAGAGAGATCTCTCATGTCCCGCTCCAACTCAAGACAAGACATCATGTCCTTTGTGATTTTCAGTTAAACTGGTCTTAGGAAGATTTTTTGGGGCATGAGTTGCTACATAGGGCGTTCGCGGCAGATAAGGACTAGACATGAAGATGGGATCAGACATAGGGTGTGATTATGCTAATAAAACGATTAGAATTGGTAAGGCTTAGGCGAAAGAATGGCCTGAGGCTTCGTCAAGTTATGTAGTCCAAATTCACAATTGAAGGTGGCTAACTTCTTTCGGTATGCTTTCTACGACAAGCTAAACTTGATTAAGAAAGAGGGAGAGATTATGTTTCACACGAAATTATCAAAAAAGTTTCAATGGGGACTAATTTTTGGGAAGTTATGTCTTTGAACTTCCAGACACCTTTGAAAGTTACATATGTTGGTAACTTCTGAGCTTTTCGCTAATCTGTTACTTTGAAATATGAAATATAAGTTTTAGTTAGTCTTAAGTTTATCCCCTCTTGGCCTAACCTATCCTTTTACATGGGTAAATGCAATTATTGGTACTTGGACATTTTTTGTAAACGAAAATCCTTCCTAGCACTGAAGTAAAATTCTAGCAACCATATGCAGATTAAAAGAAGCTTAACATAGGCCAAGTTTGTGATTATAATCCAAAAAAAGCATGGTACTTCATTAAACCGTGTGTGTTGTAATAATGATCAAAGAACAGAACATATGGGGATTTTATATGCAAGAACACTAGAGTCTGCACAAAACTTAAGTTTTTATTCTTTTCCTCCCCTTCTTCTCTCGTAATAAAAAACAGCCAAAATCATCTAAAGGATACTGACCGTTACGGCCTTTATAAATAGCCCCTCACATATTTTACAATCAACGACGCCGCCCTCACGGCATTTCTTCCTCTCCGCCCCCTCGTTCTCCCAAAGATTTGCGATCCAGACCCTCCGGCCCCGCTTTGCTCCCGCCAAGCCGCCACGATGGCCCCCGGTTCAGGAAAGAACCAAGAAGAGGACTCCCAAGCCAAAGAACCGGCCGACTCACTGCGCGAGGACGCAGAGGAGGAGGAGTCCAGTGCCGCCGACTCAGCGGCCGCCGGCTGCTTTCTGAGCCGCCTCCTCCCGCCTCCGCCGTCCGAGAGCTTCCAAGAAGGGGCCCATGGGTCACCGGAGTCCGAGGCCGGGGCCCCTCTTCCACCGTCACGGCTGGGCGGCCGAGCGGAAGGGCGAGGAGACCATGGCCTCCGCGCCCGCGGGCGGCAAGCCCTCTCTTCCTCCACGCCCGACCTCCGTCCACGACGGCCTGGGGGACCGAGCTCCGAGCGGCAAGGGCCCCCCTTCCGCCACGCCCGACGTCCCGCGAAGAGGTGGTGGCGAGCAACACGGCGGAGGAGACTAAGAGCAAGACGAGCAAGGAGACGGACCTGAAAGCCGAGGCAGAGCAAATGCCGAGGAAACTCAAGTTCCAGGTAATTGTTTCCTGACCTTTCGGCTACGTTCTTGAGCGATTCCTGTTTGCTTGTGATTTGACATTTGGGGGATCGAATCCTGCCGTTCTTGGGGATCTTGGGGAGGATTTAGGATACTGCAATCAAGAAATCGGATGAAATCTTAGAGTAGGGGGGTGGAATCCTTTAGCAGATGTCGGGGAGGTCGCAATGTTCTTGTCCTGCTGTTCTTGGGGATCTTGGGGAGGATTTAGGATACTGCAAGTCTGCAACCAACAAATCAGATGAAATCCTAGAGTAGGGGGTGGAATCCTTTAGCAGATGTTGGGAGCAAGTGGGAATGATCTTGTTGCAGAGATTTATGTAGGTACATGTCATATCTTTGACCTTTTTGTTCATTTTGATGGCATGCGTTTTTTTGGGGTCAGTCTGTATGTTTATTTCAGATAGCATAGCTGATGTAGTTTCTTTAGGCCATTGACCAAATTACACGCATTGCTGGTTTTGGCCCTTGCCTGCCTGATTTTCTTAAACGTAGCTTGGAAGCCGCAGAACATAATCATACGAAGAGCTAAGACCAGATGAATTTCAATGTTGTTATCACTGCTCCCTTGATTGAATATCTGAATTTAGATGTTACTCCTGGAACAGGTGAAATCGTGGATTGACAAATTTCAAAAGAAACTAATCTGGAGAAAGGTACAAGAGGACCTGCCTGAATATGTCTTACATCTTTGGTTGTGATTGATAACTGTTGTGAGCACTCTTGTGCCAATTTTTATGTTTGAGATGTTGGATCAGGATTGTTCTGTCTTTGTTCTAAACATTCTTATATGAAATAATGAGATCATAAAGTTCATTATATCCGAAATCATGTTCAGAATGTTCTAGCATAGAGATGAAATTAATGGCAAATGCTACAGTTTTTGTTCTTCTTCCAAGATTAGATGATTCTTGATTACTCGACCTGATATGGAATTTCAAGGGGAATAAATAAGCATTGTTTTGTGATGCATTGATTTTTTTTTTTTTTAAAAACAACTGTAATAAAGTGTTATTGCTTGCATTGCTTTAAGTAACTGTCAGATGGTCAATATTATGTCTTATTCTTCATTGTACCATAAATTATTCTTGTCGACATGTTACAAAGAAGTCCTGAAGTCATACATACAGGGTTCTAATGTTGATGAATGATCTAATAGTTGAAAATTAATAATATTTTAAAACGTTCCATTGTTTCCTTCTGTGAACTGTTGGATCTTGTGGCAGAACCTTCTAAATTATATGGCCCACAAGCACTGACCTTGTCCCTAATACCTCAGTCAACCATGCTTATACACCATATAACCTAGAATGTTCTGTCGGGTGGATCCCCGATAAACCACAATCACTCCAGGATCGATACTTACAGATACATCACAGTATTACAACAGCTTTCATACAAAATACCAGAGTAGCGGAAGACTTACAATAACTTAATTTACAAACATTTTGTAAAACTTATACAATCAGAGTGTTATTATTACAAACCCAGCGGAAGTATCATTATGCAACTTTATTACAAACCACACAACAAAAGTTGCCCTGCCCAAGGCCAATCAATTCACTCCTCATCAGTTACTTCTTCAACAACCGTCATGCAACAAGGGCCGTAGCACTCTTGTCCATGCGGTTCACCTGCAACAGGGGTTGAACAAACCCTGAGTACAAAAGTACTCCGCAAGACTTACCCGACCAAAAAGTGGGGAGAAGACTCAGGAATGCTGGCTAATGGGAATCAAGGTGAGGCTTTAGCAAGATCAAAGACACCCTTTTGCGAAAAGAGACTAAGCCAATCCTTACTTCAACAATCACTTATCAAACATATGCTGGATTCAAAACTCTCATACTCAGACTTTCATTATTACTACGATGTCGGGACTCGGATCACGGCTCCCATATCGTGGAGCACACGACGATTCGAATCGCTTGATATACCCAGCTGGGGCTTCCTAGCCACACGATGTATGCAGGACTCAACATCTTACATACATCAACTCAACGCTCAGATTTCTCCATACTAGCACGGGTGCACAGTACACCACCTCACTACGGCCGCTCGGTCACTTCGGCGGTGCGCATCGTAGGATGGGTACACGCTACTATCCGTTCTAGTAACGAATAGTCCAAGTGGAGCTTACCGCCATTAGCATGCGACTAGTACTATCCAATAACCTCATGATCCCAGCGCCAAACAACGGACGGTCCTTAACCGACACAAGTGGACGACACTACACCAGGGCAATAGCCCCTCCTGATGCAAGTCACTCCACCGACGTCTCGAGTTACTCATCATCATGTTCTTGTTGTATACCATTGACCCCGTCGGAACAAGGATAAACAACAAGCAACATCGGGTTTTAAATAAATTCCCTTGAGGGGAGTATTGTTATCACCTTTTGAAAACAATTTATCAAAACCTACACTACTAGCAAGGCTAAGCGCAACTAAGCATTTCGAAATCAAAACAGGTGTACAGGGTAATGTAACAAGGTACGGTAAATGCATCAAAGTAGGATAGCACACAACTCCTACACCTAATGCATTATATCATCACATGAAATCATAAAAACTTTCGAAATACAAAGGCGGGTTTGAATGCATCCGGGGCTTGCCTTGGGGCTCGATGAAGTGAGGATCGACTACCCAATCACCAAGATCAGATCCAACCTCTTCGGAAACCGGAGACGGCTCGACTTCCTCCTCAGACCCGACAGCTACACGATAAAGATGCATGATTACAATGCAGTAAATAAAAGAGCATGCGATAATGATGCAACGATTATTAATCGATCTTGAGTACAACTTTCCTTCACGGCAACCTTGCACTAAGGAGGTATAACTAGCGTCGACGACGACGGACTAGCGATACGCAATCAACATGAAATGCCGAAGGTCATTAGGGTTAGTGACCTAGGGTCATCACTCAATCCCAAAATCAAGCAACCCTAATGGTGATTAGAGGTGATTACTAATTTATTGACCATTTTCACAGTCGTTGAAAGCCACTAATTAACTTGCTAATTGGGAATTAATTAAACCCTAATTAAGCAAAGAATTAACTAATTAAACATTAATTAAAAAAGGGATTAATTAAGCTTAATACAAAACTTAATCAAAACTTAACCAAACTTCATAATTAAGATCATCATACTCTAATTAGCACACAAAACAAAATTCATGATTTTTAGACTTATATTTTATTTATGAAAAATCATGGAAGTTGTATTTATTAATTAAAGAGGCAAATTATTATACAAATAAAATTTATTGGAAAAGCATGGTTAGTATTTTTCCTGGACAGGGTATCATTCAAGGAGCACATACATATTTTTATCACATTTTTATTTGCCCAAAATAAATTAATACAAAAAGGTGAAAACAGCATTTATAAAATCAAAAAGGAAAAAGGAAATCATTTTCATTGCCCGTGGGCTCTTTGTGCGGCCCGGCAGCCAGCTTGGCCAGCGTGCTTAGCGCCCCCGCGCGCCCAGCGGCCAGCGGCTCTTCTCCTCTCTCCCACTCGGTGACAGGCGGGCAAGCCTGTCGGCTCCTTCTTCCTCCTCTCCCCTTTTCTCCGGCCGGCCGGGGACAACGGCACGGCGGCGGACGACTCCCGTCGACGACACCTCCTCCGGCGCAACCAACTAGACCAACCGACTCTACACTCCCTTCCGCGCCCAACGAGCTGCTAAACACCCCCTACCAACCCTCGGAGTGCTCGGAACAGCGACCGCGGCGGCTCGCCGGCGCGCGGCCCCCGGTGAACAAGATCACCGGAGCTTCTCCGTTAAAACTAAGCGTGTCAACTTGACTAGCGGCTCCACCCGAACTCAGTACAGCACGAACGCGACTCAGAGCAACACCACACAAGCACAGCGGCGAGCACGACGTTAGAGGTGCGGCGGCGCTCTCTGGCATCCCACTGTTCCGGCATCCATACTACGACTCTAGTGTAACCAACACCCCCGTAAGTTCCAGAAGCTCACCGAGACTTCAAAACACGGGCGCAGAGAGCTTGGAGATGAGTGGAAGGTGTTTGACGGCGGCGGCAATGGATCGCGGCGGCGTTGAACTCCGGTGGTGACGACGTCTCGGTGTGTCTAGGCGTTGGTCGTGGAAAAGGAAAGGCCGATGGCCTTCAAAGATCAAAGCGAAACTACAACAAGGAAAAAAGGAGAGCACAAGCGGCTCGAGCTGCTCTGCCTGGGGGCGTGTTGCTTACGGCGGCGGTGGTTGACCGGCAATGAGAAGAAGACGTCGTGCACGCGACTCGGCAGCTTAAAACAAGCGAGAAGAGGCCAGCGTGTGCGCAAGAAGATTGCGGGGCTGTGTGCAAACGATTGGAAGCGATGGCGGTGTGTGAAGCGTGAATTTTGCAAAAGTGTGGACGTCGGCCGGCGAAAGCATGAGGGGAAAAAGAGAAAAGGCGGCGGGCGCATGGCTTTTAAAGGGCGTAGATGGTGCGGTGAGGTGGCGGCAGCTTCGTGACGGCGTGGAGGTGGGCGGCGCGTGAAACCCGCGGAAGGCGCAGGAATGGCCACGGCGGCGCCCGGTGAGTCAGCCGGCATGGGCACTGTTCATGCATCGTAGCAGTGCCACCTTTTCTTCCCATTTTCGAAATTACTTTTAAAATTTGAACTGTTCACAAAAATATCCCAAAATACAGATGGTTCCAAATTTTGTGCTCTACAACTTTCATTAAAGGAGTTTGGTCAGATTCAAACTGGTTTTGGATTTGAATTTCAAATTTGAAAAGGGGACAAAACCCTAACCTTTGGGATTTCAAAATTACTTTCAAATTTTGAATAAAAGATGGAAATCTCAAAAAATAAAAGTTGTTCCATTTCTCAAGGTCTACAACTTTCATTTAGGAAATTTTTCATGAAACCCAATAATTTTTGAATTGTAGTTTAAAACTCAAAAGGGAACAATTTGAAATTCAAATTACTTTTGAAATTACTCCAGATTTTATTCAAAAACTTGAAAAACTTTGTATACCAAAGTTGTAGAGCTCAAAGAGATTCACAAACTGTATTTTGGAAGTTTTCCCAAATTTTGAATATTTTGAGGTGAAATTATGGAGGGGTTAAAAACATACTGAAAATATCCCTTTTTGAAATGAATTTCAAATTGAAATCTTGGGCAAATAAATAGTGATGCTGTGACACTTTTCAAACCCAACCAATAGCATATTTTCAAAGTACAAAGTTCATACTTTCAAAAGGTGCCATTGGTTGGCAACTTTTATTTATAAAATTAATCATGGTTAGCTCACCAAATTTGAAAGTGATATTCCAATTCCAACACTTAGCCTCTCAAGCTAGGATTTGGGAATTGAATGCCAATTTCAAACTTGGTTCTCTCTTGCACCTCATTTGATTTAGAAAACTTGTTTAAGGTGAAAGTCGGGGGTTAGCCAAGCACTTGCAAACATCACGGTTGATTTTAATTGATTGGTTTTATTTAAGACATCAAACATGTGAGCAGGATTCAAATTATAAACATAAACACATGTAATACAAAGGAGCTCAAACAACACCCTAGAATCATAAACTCATTTTTTAATTGTGTGAATTAGGGTTTTCTAATCATGAATGCTCATGCAATGATGATGATGACATGGCAGGTTTTGCTTAACGTAACAGGGGTGTTACATTATATTCCCTTAAAAGGAATCTCGTCCCGAGATTCAAAGCTTAGGGCTAAGTAATGGAAAAGGAAATGTATCAAGTAAACATATCTTACATGGTTTCATAAGGGAGGTAGAAAGGTTCATATTACAAGTCTCATATTTTCGGAAAGTCACAATTCTTAGAAACTAATTGTGACTTAGGAGAAGGAAGGAAGAAACTCCGGGAAATGCTCATTCAAAAATTCCTCAGACTCCCAAGTTGCTTCATCCTCAGAGTGTTGATCCCACTGAATTTTATAAAATCTTCTTATGTGCTGCTGGGTGACCCGATCCTTTCGATCAAGAATTTTATTTGGATACTCAACACACTTCAGATCAGGTTCGACGCGGAGATCTTCAATATCAGTGACTTTGTCTGGTACTTGCAAGCACTTTTTCAGTTGGGACACATGAAACACATTGTGCACAAGCGACAACTGCTCAGGTAGGTTCAAACGATATGCTACCTTCCCACATCTTTCCGTAATCTGAAATGGACCAATATATCGGGGTGCCAGTTTACCTTTTACCCCGAAACGGTCGACACCTTTACTTGGTGACACTTTCAGATATACATAGTCTCCAATTTCAAACATCAATGGTCTTCGTCGCTTATCAAGCGTAACTTTTCTGCTGGACTGAGCTACTCTTAAGTTTTCTTGAATACATTTTACTTTAGCTTCAGTTTCTTTAACTAGATCAACACCGAAGAACCATCTCTCTCCGGGCTCAGACCAGTTGAGTGGAGTACGACATCGGCGGCCATACAAAGCCTCAAATGGTGCCATCTTAATACTCTCTTGATAACTGTTGTTGTAAGCAAACTCAGCTAATGGCAGACATTGTTCCCAATCTGATGAATATGTTAACACACAAGACCTTAACATATCTTCCAGAATCTGGTTCAGTCTTTCAGTCTGACCATCAGTTTGCGGATGATAAGCAGTGCTGTGCAACAAAGTAGTACCCATAGTTTCATGAAACCTTTGCCAGAAGTGAGCCATAAATTGAGTACCCCGATCAGTGACTATACTTCTTGGAATTCCATGCAGACACATTATTCGATCTATGTATATTTGAGCATACTGAGGTCTTTGCATACTTATCTTTTACGGGAATAAAGTGGGCAGACTTGGTCAACCGATCAACGATAACCCAGATTGAATTATAGCCCTTGGCTGTTCTAGGCAGACCAACGATGAAATCCATACTAATATCCTCCCACTTCCAAGCTGGAATGGGTAAGGGTTGAAGTTCTCCAGCTGCTTTTAAATGCACAGCTTTGACTTTTTGGCAGGTATCACACTGTGCAACATATCGAGCTATCTCGATTTTCATTTTAGTCCACCAGAATCTCTGCCTCAGGTCATGATACATCTTATTGCTACCTGGGTGAATCGAGAATCTGGTTAAGTGAGCTTCGTCAAGAATCAACTGTCGGAGCTCAGGGACCTTCGGAACAACTAGACGATTTTTAAACCATAATACATTGTTGTCATCAAGGCGAAAGCAAGATGCTCGCCTCGATCCGACTTTCTCTCTAATGTGCTTGAGGCCTTTGCTTTTCGTTGAGCGGCAATAATCTTTTCTTGAATAGAAGAATGTACTTGTGATATCATTCAAACTACCCCGAGAAATTATATCAATATTTAATCTCTCTAACTCTTGACATAGACTCAGATTCTTGGAGTGACACAAAGACAGTTGCACCGACTCTTTTCGACCGAGAGCATCCGCAACCACATTGGCTTTGCCAGGATGGTAATGGACTTCAAGATCATAATCTTTGATTAATTCAAGCCACCTTCGCTGCCTCATATTCAACTCGGATGTGTGAAGATATACTTCAAACTTTTATGATCACTATAAATATGACATTTGTTGCCCAAACAAATAATGCCTCCATATTTTGAGCATGCACAACTGCGGCTAACTCAAGATCATGAGTTGGATAATGCTCTTCATGTCGCTTCAACGCCTCGAAGCATAAGCAATAACTTTACCCTCTTGCATTAACACACATCCGATGCCGATGCGGGGACGCATCACAATACACATCGAATGGCTTTTCAATATCTGGCTGAGCAAGGATTGGGGCAGTGGTTAGAAGATCTTTTAACTTATGAAAGGCTTGCTCACATTCAGAGGACCACCGGAATTTGGTTTGGTTCTTTAGGAGTTCGGTAATTGGTTTGGCTAATTTGGAGAAATCAGGAACGAAACGACGGTAATATCCCGCCATTCCAAGGAAGCTACGAACTTGATGAACGGTGGTGGGTGGTTTCAATTAAGAATATCTTGGATTTTCTTTGGGATCAATCGCAACACCCTCGGCCGATAAGACATGACCAAGGAAGTTGACTTCACTAAGCCAAAACTCACATTTGCTAAGTTTGGCATAAAGCTGATGTTCTCGGAGACGAGACAAAACAATACGGAGATGCTCCGCATGCTCTTCTTTGTTTTTGGAATATATAAGGATATCGTCAATGAAGACCACGACGAAACGATCGAGCTCGGGCATAAACACCGAGTTCATCAAATACATGAAATGAAATTTGGAGCATTGGTAAGCCCGAATGACATGACAAGATATTCGTATAGGCCGTATCGGTGGTGAAGGCGGTTTTAGGAATATCTTCCGGCCGTATACGTATTTGGTGGTAGCCGGATCTAAGATCAATCTTGGAGAACACCTTGGCTCCCCGCAAGTTGATCAAAGAGAAGATCGATACGAGGAAGAGGATATTTATTTTTGATGGTCACCTCGTTTAATGGACGATAGTCCACACACATTCTCGAGTTTGATCTTTCTTTTTCACAAAGATTGCGGGACAACCCCACGGTGATGAACTAGGTCGGATAAAACCTTTATCCAACGGTTCTTTCAATTGAGTTTTCAATTCAGCTAACTCTTTTTGGGGCATCCGATAAGCTCTTCGGGATCTTTGGTGCGTACCCGGCTTCAACTCAATCACAAATTCAACATCTCTTTCGGTGGTAGCCCGGGCAAATCATCGGGGAACACATCCGGAAACTCACAGACTACCGGGTATATCTTGAAGTGCGGGCACCGAGGTTGCATTAGCTTGATCGTAACCGCTTTCTTGGGAATCGGAAATTGGATAAGGAGTGGGGATCTGGTTATCGGGTAGCAACGACTTAACATTTCTATTCGGGGTATCTATCACGGCGCCATCTTGGCGTAACAGTTCATTCCGAGGATCACATCTATATTTTGATCCTTCAATACTATCAGATCCGTGGGATATAAATACCCACCAAGAGATATAGGAATCGAGAAACTACTTCCCGTGTACACATTCGCCCTCCCGGTGATTGCACCATAAACTCATCTTTAATTTCTTTTATGGGAATTTCATGCTTGGTAACAAATGTGCGGTTGATAAATGTATGAGATGCACCGAGTCAAATAATGTAAGTGCGGGGTGATCGGCAACAGGGAACATACCCATCAACACGGGTTCTCCTTCAAGGGCGTTCCCGACCGGACTTGATAGACGCGCTTGATCTTCTTCCCGGCATTAACCGCCGGGACACGCGGTGGAACACCCCCGCCTTGACTCTGGGGGGCTGTTGACCGCGGACCCTTTGCTGAAATTGGGAAGCATTCCTTTTGGGGTAGGGACAGGTTTCGATACTGATGCCCGACTTGATCACAATTGAAACACGGGCGAAACCGGTAGAAGTATTTTGTGAAACTGGTGGAGTTGGGTTTGAACACCACGGGTGTTCTAATTTGCGCCGGGGATAGGTTGCGGCAAAGCCAGGCGAGGGTACACTGTTGCCTCGGAGCTTGTTTTCTTTATTACGTTAAGCAAAACCCGCCATGTCATCATCATCATTGCATGAGCATTCATGATTAGAAAACCCTAATTCACACAATTAAAATGAGTTTATGATTCTAGGGTGTTGTTTGAGCTCCTTTGTATTACATGTGTTTATGTTTATAATTTGAATCCTGCTCACATGTTTGATGTCTTAAATAAAACCAATCAATTAAAATCAACCGTGATGTTTGCAAGTGCTTGGCTAACCCCGACTTTCACCTTAAACAAGTTTTCTAAATCAAATGAGGTGCAAGAGAGAACCAAGTTTGAAATTGGCATTCAATTCCCAAATCCTAGCTTGAGAGGCTAAGTGTTGGAATTGGAATATCACTTTCAAATTTGGTGAGCTAACCATGATTAATTTTATAAATAAAAGTTGCCAACCAATGGCACCTTTTGAAAGTATGAACTTTGTACTTTGAAAATATGCTATTGGTTGGGTTTGAAAAGTGTCACAGCATCACTATTTATTTGCCCAAGATTTCAATTTGAAATTCATTTCAAAAAGGGATATTTTCAAGATGTTTTTAACCCCTCCATAATTTCACCTCAAAATATTCAAAATTTGGGAAAACTTCCAAAATACAGTTTGTGAATCTCTTTGAGCTCTACAACTTTGGTATACAAAGTTTTTCAAGTTTTTGAATAAAATCTGGAGTAATTTCAAAAGTAATTTGAATTTCAAATTGTTCCCTTTTGAGTTTTAAACTACAATTCAAAAATTATTGGGTTTCATGAAAAATTTCCTAAATGAAAGTTGTAGACCTTGAGAAATGGAACAACTTTTATTTTTGGAGATTTCCATCTTTTATTCAAAATTTGAAAGTAATTTTGAAATCCCAAAGGTTAGGGTTTTGTCCCCTTTTCAAATTTGAAATTCAAATCCAAAAACCATTTTGAATCTGACCAAACTCCTTTAATGAAAGTTGTAGAGCACAAAATTTGGAACCATCTGTATTTTGGGATATTTTTGTGAACAGTTCAAATTTTAAAAAGTAATTTCGAAAATGGGAAGAAAAGGTGGCAGCGCTACGGTGCATGAGCAGGGGGTGCCCATGCCGGCTGACTCACCGGCGCCGCCGTGGCCATTCCCGCGCCTTCCGCGGGTTTCACGCGCCGCCGTCCACCTCCACGCCGTCACGAAGCTGCCTGCCACCTCACCGCACCATCTCTGCCCTTTAAAAGCCATGCGCCGGCCGCCTTTTCTCTTTTTCCCCTCACTGCTCGCCGCCGGCCGACGTCCACACTTTTGCAAAATTCACGCTTCACACACCGCCACTGCTTCCAATCGTTTGCACACAGCCCCGCAATCTTCTTGCGCACACGCTGGGCCTCTTCTCGCTTGTTTTCGTCGTCAGAGTCGCGTGCACGACGTCTTCTTCTCCGCTGCCGGTCAACCACCGCCGCCGTAAGCAACACGCCCTGGGCAGAGCAGCTCAGAGCCGCTTGTGCTCTCCTTTTCCTTGTTGTAGTTTCGCTTTGATCTCTTTGAAGGCCATCGGCCTTTCCTTTTCCACGCCCAACGCCTAGACACACCGAGACGTCGTCACCACCGGAGTTCAACGCCGCCCGATCAGCTTTGCCGCCGCCGTCAAACACCTTCCACTCATCTCCAAGCTCTCTGCGCCCGTGTTTTGAAGTCTCGGTGAGCTTCTGGAACTTACGGGGGTGTTGGTTACACTAGAGTCGTAGTATGGATGCCGGAACAGTGGGATGCCAGAGAGCGCCGCCGCACCTCTAACGTCGTGCTCGCCTTGTGCTTGTGTGGTGTTGCTCGAGTCGCGTTCGTGCTGCATCTGAGTTCGGGTGGAGCCGCTAGTCAAGTTGACACGCTTAGTTTTAACGGAGAAGCTCCGGTGATCTTGTTCATCGGGGCCGCGTAGCCGGGCGAGCCATGTTGGGTCATTTATCCGAAAGCACTCCGAGGGTTGGTAGGGGTGTTTAGCAGCTCGTTGGGGCGCGGAAGGGAGTGTAGAGTCGGTTGGTCTAGTTAGTTTGCGCCGGAGGAGGTGTCGTCCGACGGAGTCGCCCGCCGCCGTGCCGTTGTCCCCGTCGGCCGGAGAAAAGGGAGAGGAGGAAGAAGGAGCCGACAGCGGCCCGCCTGTCGGCCGAGTGGGGAGAGGAGAAGAGAGCTGGAGCCTGGGCCTTGCTGGCGCATAGCAGACTGCTGGCCAAGCGGGCTCTTGGGCCGCCTGATGAGCCACGGGCAATGAAAAATGATTTCCTTTTTCCTTTTTGATTTTATAAATGCTGTTTTCACCTTTTTGTATTAATTTATTTTGGGCAAATAAAAATGTGATAAAAATATGTATGTGCTCCTTGAATGATACCCTGTCCAGGAAAAATACTAACCATGCTTTTCCAATAAATTTTATTTGTATAATAATTTGCCTCTTTAATTAATAAATACAACTTCCATGATTTTTCATAAATAAAATATAAGTCCAAAAATCATGAATTTTGTTTTGTGTGCTAATTAGAGTATGATGATCTTAATTATGAAGTTTGGTTAAGTTTTGATTAAGTTTTGTATTAAGCTTAATTAATCCCTTTTTAATTAATGTTTAATTAGTTAATTCTTTGCTTAATTAGGGTTTAATTAATTCCCAATTAGCAAGTTAATTAGTGGCTTTCAACGACTGTGAAAATGGTCAATAAATTAGTAATCACCTCTAATCACCATTAGGGTTGCTTGATTTTGGGATTGAGTGATGACCCTAGGTCACTAACCCTAATGACCTTCGGCATTTCATGTTGATTGCGTATCGCTAGTCCGTCGTCGTCGACGCTAGTTATACCTCCTTAGTGCAAGGTTGCCGTGAAGGAAAGTTGTACTCAAGATCGATTAATAATCGTTGCATCATTATCGCATGCTCTTTTTATTTCTTTGCATTGTAATCATGCATCTTTATCGTAGTAGTTTCGGGTCCGAGGAGGAAGTCGAGCCGTCTCCCGGTTTCGAAGAGGTTGGATCGATCTTGGTGATTGGGTAGTCGATCCTCACTTCATCGAGCCCCAAGGCAAGCCCCGGATGCATTCAAACCCGCCTTTGTATTTCGAAAGTTTTTATGATTTCATGTGATGATATAATGCATTAGGTGTAGGAGTTGTGTGCTATCCTACTTTGATGCATTTACCGTACCTTGTTACATTACCCCTGTACACTGTTTTGATTTCGAAATGCTTAGTTGCGCTTAGCCTTGCTAGTAGTGTAGGTTTTGATAAATTGTTTTTCAAAAGGTGATAACAATACTCCCCCGAAGGGAATTTATTTAAAACTCCGATGTTGCTTGTTGTTTATCCTTGTTCGACGGGGTCAATGGTATACAACAAGAACATGATGATGAGTAATAACGAGACGTCGGTGGAGTGACTTGCATCGGGAGGGGCTATTGCCCCCGGTGTAGTGTCGATCCACTTGTGTCGGTTAAGGACCGTCCGTTGTTTGGCGCCGGGATCATGAGGTTATTGGATAGTACTAGTCGCATGCTAATGGCGGTAAGCTCCACTTGGACTATTCGTTACTAGAACGGATAGTAGCGTGTACCCATCCTACGATGCGCACCGAAGTGACCGAGCGGCCGTAGTGAGGTGGTGTACTTGTGCACCCGTGCTAGTATGGAGAAATCTGAGCGTTGAGTTGATGTATGTAAGATGTTGAGTCCTCGCATACATCGTGTGGCTAGGAAGCCCCATTTGGGTATATCAAGCGATTCGAATCGTCGTGTGCTCCACGATATGGGAGCCGTGATCCGAGTCCCGACATCGTAGTAATAATGAAAGTCTGAGTATGAGAGTTTTGAATCCAGCATATGTTTGATAAGTGATTGTTGAAGTAAGGATTGGCTTAGTCTCTTTTCGCAAAAAGGGTGTCTTTGATCTTGCTAAAGCCTCACCTTGATTCCCATTAGCAAAGCATTCCCGAGTCTTCTCCCCACTTTTTGGTCGGGTAAGTCTTGCGGAGTACTTTTGTACTCGGGGTTTGTTCAACCCTGTTTGCGAGGTGAACCGCATGGACAAGAGTGCTACGGCCCTTGTTGCATGACGGTTGTTGAAGAAGTAACTGATGAGGAGTGAATTGATTGGCCTTGGGCAGGGCAACTTTTGTTGTGTGGTTTGTAATAAAGTTGCATAATGATACTTCCGCTGGGTTTGTAATAATAAACACTCGATTGTATAAGTTTTACAAAATGTTTGTAAATTAAGTTATTGTAAGTCTTCCGCTACTCGGTATTTTGTATGAAAGCCGTTGTAATACCGTGATGTATCGTAAGTATCGATCCCGGAGTGATTGTGGTTTATCGGGGATCCACCCGACGTAACATTCTAGGTTATATGGTGTATAAGCATGGTTGGATCGAGGTATTAGGGACAAGGTCAGTGCTTGTGGGCCATATAATTTAGAAGGTTCTGCCACAGATCTTGGCATTAATTATTTACTGTTGCTTCTAATTCTGGCAAAATTGTGAAATTCTTAACCCAATTTCTGTGGAAAAGTTTTTGGACAGGACCGGAAACTTCAACAGAAATCACACAATAATGAATCCTCATGTGAACTACCAGGTTTGACTCCATACACTATTTGCGGGCATGTTATATGGGACCTTAATCAGCTTTGAATTTTTATTGAATTTAGGAAATGTGCTATATGTTGTTTCTTTCTTTATTTGCATGTGTGTTATATGAGACCTTAATCAGCTTTGAATTTGTATTGAATTTAGGAAATGTTTAGTAGCTTAAAGTTTACTTATATATGGAAACCTGAAAAATTAACAAATTAGAATCTGATATTAGAACTGTTGCTTCCCGGTTCAGATCATTTTGATTTGAATTCCTTTGTTCTTGTGTGTTGCGCAGAAAGTACACATGGCTGGAATCATTAAGCATTACAAGCTCGAAATGGTGGCTGATCAAGGAGAGTTTCATTCAAATGTACCCAACCTTTGTCGTACCTATTCTGAATTTAGGCCAGTGCATGGAGATGGCGAGTGTTTCTACAGGAGCTTCATATTTTCCTACCTTGTAAGTGTCCTCCTCCCTTTTCCTTTGAATAACATTTATGTTTAGTGGTTAACACATTGTGCCACTCTAAAACAGGAGCAAGTTCTTGATAGGCAGGATACACATGAGGAACACCGTCTTCTTGCTTCTGTTGAAATGGTGGCTAGGCAACATGCACGCCTTGGATGGGGTTCTGAATTTTGTAGTAGCCACAAAGTAAGCTCTCACCTTCTCCACGTTTGGCATTTCTGAGATAACCATGACTTTCTTCAAGTTACATTAACATGCAAGCTGGATCTGGCATCTCACTTTCCTTTTTTTTTTCTTTTATCGTTTGCAGGATATGCACAATTGTTTCACCGTAGTGGCATAGTGGCATGCCATCACAATTTTATAACCTGTTGACATAGATTCATATTTGAAATGTAACAATCTAATCTAATAAAAATACATGGTGAGATAAGTTCACCTTCACTGAAAACCAATGATACCATATTACTTAGAGAAATAAAAGAGATCATGCTTCTTCCCTACACCAATATAATGCACCAATGCTGCTTTGTTTGGTCATCCGATGAAATCACTAATGTTTTGTTTCTGCTACTTGCTTATAAATATTTTCTTTCTCAACTACTATCCTATAGTTATTGCTTACTAGTAGAAGCTGCACAGACAAGTGTTATGTTGGTTATATCTGTTCATGCCTTGTTACATCTGATTCTTTTAGGCATTTAAGAAGCTGATAAAGAAAGTAATGAGATGGAAGACACAGAGAGGATGGAAGAAAGTACCCACAATTAACAGGTTTCTAATATTTTTTCCCTGCAATTCCATTGAAATGTTGCTGCCAGTGCATTTCATGTTGTTTACTGAATGCGTGCCATTCTTCAGCTACCGCACCAAGAAACTTCTTGAATTCTTCAGTTGTTATGACAAGACTAATGATAGTGAGTAATACACCCCCTTGAACCAAGCTATCCTTCCTCCACTTGTATTCGTTCCTAGTTCATTGTTCCAACACATTTTGTTGGTCAGTTTTTACTTTCCTCAGATTGGTAGCAGCTATCTGGATATGCTCGCACAGTGAAGAGTTTGAACCACTTATACCTGAGCTCAATGAAGGTTACACTCTCACCAATGTAAGTATCATTGCCAATTTAGCTTTCTGAACTGCCCAATGCATCTTTTCTAGAAAACTTGACACTAATTCTATCCATGCTTTTGTCTTTATATAAAACAGTGGTGCTTTCGAGAAGTTATCCAGCGTAAGGTATTCGCAGATCATATTCAGATAACAGCATTGGTAAGGGCACTTGGGGTGCCGCTACGAGTGGAGTACCTCTTCCAAGAAGTTGGTCAAGACCTCTCCCCTGGACATATCTCTCAAGATGATATCTCAGTCTCCTCATGTTTAGCACGTCATCGTCATGTACTACTCCCTGTTCATCAAGTTCCTTGTGTGACTGTGCTCTACTCAGATGAACACTATGATGTGATCTACCCATATTGTGCTGCTGGCCAAGTGCTTTCGACTAATGTGAGATCTATTCAGCTGTCTGACAAGTTAGAGTGCCCAACTGCTGCTAAGAGTACAAGTCAATACGAAGGAGGTAGCTGCAATGATGAGAAATCAAGTCAACAGATTGACTGGATAGATCCAAACTCCACTGGTGAGGCATCAAAGAGTACAAATCAATACCAGGGAGGTAGCTGCAGTGGTGACGAATCAAGTCACCAGTTACCACTACCTGATGAGCTATTATGGGATATCTTTCTTCTATTACCACTAGCTGACATTTATCACAGCTTGAGCGTCTGCAAGCAGTTCAGAAACATCATCAGACAGGAACTTTTCCAACATCAACATGGTCAGATATGGTCCCCAAGGATATTGATATATCACAAACCAGATACATATCCAATGCCTGAAGTCTTTACATATGATGAGGTCCCACATGCCATTGAAGCTTTCAATGTTACAACACGTGAGGTATCCCCACTACTTCACTTGACATGCTTGCCCTATCCTTTCGATAATCCACTGGGCATCCGGATACAAGGATCATGCGATGGAATGATATTGCTATCTTTGGAGGAGGAATTATATATCTGGAATCCTTGGACTGGATGGTGGGGGCACCTGGCCCCCATCCACCTAGAAAATGTCATTGTAGCATTTTATGCACATTCCCGGAGCCCTCAGGAAAGTGCAAAGGAATATCTTATCCTCTGCCGTACAAGTGCTCAAGATACACAGGGCAGTTATTGGATAGTCAGCCTTGGCAAAGCTGGCTTCAGTGGTGCAAGGGAGATTGGCCGTCCCATGATTCCTGGGTTGCCACTTGATTTGGATAGAGTTCTGCAAGACCTCCCGTCTGCTTATTATGGACCACCCACAACAATAAATGGATTTCTGGTATGGCTGTTGCCTCTGTATTTTCAAGTAAATTATCTCCTCACATTCAATACAGTGATGGAAGTCTTCGGAGTGATTGACATTCCAGACACAGACGGTCTGCTTCCTTACCAGCTCCTTAAAGTTGAGAACAGGATTGCCATAGCCTTCTTGAGCGAAGCAATGGATTCTATTGATGTGTGGGAACTTCTTAATAATAAAGACGAATGGGTATCAGTGCATAATGTTGATCTTCCTATTAATGAAATCCAAGCAATGAGAGGGCTCGCTCGCTTTGGAGAACCGATCACATATATGGTGCTCGAAACATTGGATATGCTCATTTGGACTCCAGAGTTCCTTCTTCTGGTTGATCCCAGTGGTTCGGTGCTGGAATATCACCAGCACAATCAGGATTGGGTAATGCTTCCGCCCCACATACTAAAAGTAAGATTTGAACAGCAATTCTTATCGGTGTCTGAGGATGAGAGGCCCTCTCCTGAGGATGCAATGCCCCCCTTTTTTCGGTTTCCTGAGGTACTGAGTGCTGCTGGCTTTTCTCAGATTACCTCTGAAGCTGGCAGTGATGGAGATGAGCTCCACTGGTGAGAGATAAGATCAATGCACTGTGCAGGGGGGGGGGGGGGTGTTGTGTTAAGTTCATATCTTTCAGGACGAGTATGATGAGCATTGCTGAGAAATGATGGATTTACTGCTATGCATAGATTGACAAGATCGATAGGCAGACTGCTGGTGCCAATAGATCGTGGATGATCAGTAGTCGCTCTTCCTTGTTCCGAAAACCTATGATAAGGATGAAAACTTTGTCCTGTAATTCGGTTGAAGTATCAACTTGGTATTTTGATTCCTTTTTGTGAATTGTGACCACACTTTCTTAATAAGGTTTCTGAGATAACTTTGCTTCATAATCATTGGTGTATCTGTGTATATAGAGTAAATCTTTCTTGTGCATTTTTTTTTTGTGTGATTTTTCTTGTGACAAGCGTGCACTAATTTCTTAGTTCTTTTTTATTCACTTTGTAATTATTTTTCTATCTTCTCTAGCTATCATCAGCCTGCCATTATGTTGCCTGGGTGAACCTGTATGACAAACTCTGCTGTTGTTTGGTTGGTAAATTGTACTAGTTGCAGTCAGTCCATACATGGTCTGTGCGAAACTATCTGTAGCTAGCAGGTGCCTGACGCCGTTCAACTGAAGATGGAATGCGATGCTTCTGTTTAACTGTAGATGGAATGCCAGAGAGTTTTTTGTTTTTGGATGTTGTACGGCCATGCCTGAGCATTATAACACCCTAGGTGTTGCAAAGACAAATCTAATCATGAGTATCATTAGGTTAATCATCAAGCATTTGTGCATTTCATAGTGTTAAATTCGTGCATGATCACATGCTTTGCCTTGTTATGCTAAACATGACTTAAGGTGCTAACCATGATTAAAATATTAACCATGTAATTAGTGTTAAGTTTGAGATATGGTTGTTAATTATGCTAATAGTAAAACAAAATGTTAAGCATGTGGTTTGTCTTAATCTAAGTATAACATAGATTGGTTACTAGGTAATGTTCAATAAATACTAGAATAACTTAATGATCTTTGTTAAGTATAAAGTGCTAACCCTAATCCGGAGCCCAAATTATGAAATTGTGATCGAATCAAGAAACTGGACTTTGAAAAGTTTCCAAGTTGGAGTTGGGTAGATGAGGTTTGAAAATCAGGTTTAAAAATTCAAATTCAAAACCCTAATTGCAAGCCCCTTTTTTATCCCTGTTTTCAAATTTCAAAATCTAAGTAGAATTTGAAGTTTATTCCAAAATAAAAGTTGTAGATATCAAAATTTTGAGCAACTTTTATTTTGGGATATTTTCAAGTTTCTATATGAATTTGAGAGAAATTTGCAAAGTTCAGAAAGGGGAACAGAGAGGTACAGTAACAACAGCAGCAGTTCGACGGCAGCAGCAGCGCCACGCAGCTGCTTGCCGGCCGCCGCCCCCTCACGGCCTTCTCTCGCGTGAGGACACGACGACACCTACTTCACTCGTTGCAAGGAGAGGACACTTCCCCTCTCCTTCTTATCGACTCCGACGACGGCGAGCTCCTCTGTTTCTCCCTCTGCTCCGGCGTCGAGTGCCCCATGCGCCGGCAAAATTCATGCTTCCCTCTCCACCTCAGTTCCCAAGATCACAGTAGAAACTTCGCTACCTCCTGGAGATCCTCCTAGACCCGCTAGCTCGGCCTTTACCGACCAGAATCGCCGGTACGGCTGATTTCTGTCTCGGCGAGCCGCCATGGCCGCTGAGCTCCTCTCCTCCGTGGCCAGCCCTAACCAGTACTCCTCCCGCTCCTCCAAGCAGTGATCCAGCATCCCCTTGCCTCTTCTATGCTCTTCGGCTCTCTGTATTGGCCGGACACGGTCGGGTCGCGCGGGAACGCGACCTCGCCGTCGGGTTCGCGCCGCGGGCAGCCATGGCCGTCGAGCTCACCTCGACGTGGCTAGCTCTCCACAGCACACCTCTTGCCCTCCCGTTTGCATGTCACGTTTCCCCGTGCCCCAGCGAAGCTCATAGTCCTGTTGGTTCGCCTAGACGCGGTCCAGACGCACGGGAACGCCGCCTCGGCGCCGGTTCACGGCCGAGCAGAGGCATTTGAGGCGATGACAGGTGCCTGCCTATGGGTCTTATAATTGCGCTGCGTTTTTCAGCTTTCCTGGAGTTGGCTTACCCTATTGTATAATTTGAATATTCTACGTAATAAAGCATATACGCGGATCCTTGATGAAGTAAACAGTTAAAAAAAAAAAGCAAAAACAGTATAGCAGTGCAGGCAACAGAGATGCACAACCCAAACAGTGTATGAGCTTACATGATGCGCGTGAACAGTGTTGAATGCTGCTGAACACGTATGACCAGTGCACGGGTGAACAGTGCAAGCAACAGCGATGAATGTACAAACAGAGTATGAGCAATGATTTCTTTTTTTTGGTGGGTGCAAATCTGACGCCTTTTGCGCCGTTTTCACGAACTCACTGAACCTTTCTTGTGCATTTTCTTTTGTGATTAATTCTGTTCTGTTCTGTCGAGCTTGCATTTTCTGTTTCCTTCTCTGTCCATTTCGTAATTCCTTTTCTATCTTCTATACATACCACCAGTTCACAACATCAGTGGAGAGCTATCAGTTGGCGACAACAGCAAATGTGCAAAACACACTATAGTAGATATGTCACTGAAGTCATTTTTCTTCAGTCGTTTCCTTTTGGAGTGTTTTTAGGTTCTCAGTCCGTGGGCAGGTGTTGTTTTTCAGTAGAATTTCAGTCGGTAGAGTGTTCAGTGTTGGATGGTGGATGGCCTGCGGGTCTCAGTGGCGCGTTTGCAGCTGGTTTTGTAAATTTCTATTTTTTTTTTGTTTTTTCTTTTCTTTCGTCTAATAAAAATCCGCAAAGCGTTTGCCATCTTTAAAAAAAAAAATGGTTTAGGGACATGCATCAACATCTACCAAAGCATATTTGAATTCTAATTCTAATTCTAATAGCCAAACATTTCTGTATTCGTTCTACTAGAATCTTTCAAACAATCAATCACGTGCTTCTTCATCAGTTTTAATTGAACCATCAAGCGGTTGTTCAATCATGGGAGGAGCTTCAGCAGTCTCAAGCATCGGCTTCTCAAGTCCCAACAAGGCGTTTATACTATGCTAAATCATTAGCTAAAATTCACAGGAAAAATAATCAAAATTCGCTATGGTATCTGGACACTGTCAACAATAGCTAGTGAGTGGTCTTACCAAAGCATTGAAAATTATTAGAAATCAGCTGCACAACTAACAATGGGTTACCAGCTGAAACCTCAACATTTGTTACTCCTGTGGGTTCTCTAATATTCAAATCCAAAAAAATGCTACACAATGGTGCTGACTATTGTAAAAAATGTTTAATCGATAAAGATGTCTTAGAAACAACACCATTAGGTGAAACCAGAACAACACGTGCACTTCCTTGTCCATCCTTACAAGCCAAACTATTAAAAATATATCATCCATGATCTAATTTCTACATAACTGACATCTAGATCATGCTCGTCTATCCGATGATCAATCAAAAAATCAGAAACAATGACCTATAGGTTTCAAAAATTGTATAAACCAAATCACGTTGTATCAGAGCATAAGCTGAGTCGTGCATGATAGTCACACGTGACCGTACAAATATAGAAACTTGTATGAATCGTAGTCTATTGTGTTAGATGAAACAACCTTTTGTAACAATATATGTAACACGGCAGATGACCGTGATCTTGTGTGCGTGATATTGTTGGCATTCGGTTAGGATTAGATTCAGGTTGTTGTAGTCCTTATCCCATAACCGGATGCCTTGTAAGTCAAGTTTGTAATTGTTATATATATGATCAACACGCACACGTGATGAGCCAAGATAGGCAATCACGCTTCTCTCATTCTTTACATGGTAATCAGAGCCTCTCTTCCAAAACCCATCTAACAATGGCGTCTTCATCCAACCACCACCACAACCATCATCCTTTCGGCGCCGCCATCTCTGAGAAGTTGACACGAGACAAATTCCTCCTATGGAAGGCACAGATCATGCCAGGCATCAGGGCTGCAGGCTTTGAAGGTTACCTTGATGGAACCACTGCGGCTCCTGCCATGACCCAGGAGATGATCAAGGACGACAAGTCGAAGATCGAAGTCGTCAATCCTGAGTACGAGAAGTGGCGCAAGGAGGATCAGCTACTTCTGGCTCACATCAACAACTCCCTCTCCAGGGAAGTACTCGCGCAGGTCGTGGCGTTGAAGACCTCGACGTCCGTCTGGAAAGCGCTAGAGAACATGTTCTCGGCGCAATCCCAGGCCCGGGTGACCAACCTGCGTATGCAACTTGCAAACTGCAAGAAAGGCGGACAAACCGCCTCTGCGTACTACGCCAAGGTGAAATCGCTTGGTGATGAACTCGCTGCTGCGGGAAAACCAGTAGCAGATGACGAGTTGGTGTCCTTCATCCTGGCGGGGCTGGACTTCGACTACAACCCTTTGGTGTCGTCGGTCCTTGGGCGTATTGAACCGATCTCCCTAAGCGTCTGTATGCCCGTGATTCCGCCTACGAGATGAGACTCCAGATGCTTCAAGACAACTACAACTCCGCCAACAACAACAACTCCTCGGCAAACTCTGCGTCTCGGGGGGCCTGGGGGCTTCCGTGGCCATGACGCGGTGGCGGCGGTCGTGGCAATGGTGGCGCGGCAAGCAACTCCTCACCCAAATCTGGTGGATCGGCGGTCAACAAGCCGGTTTGCCGGGTTTGCAAGAAGAAGGGTCACGAAGGCGACATCTGGCGACATCGTTTTGAGGAGGACTACCAGCCATACACCAAGGACAGCGGGGAGCAAAGCAACAAGCTATGGAGTCGACACCAAGCGGTACGGCCGGCGGTGGTGCGACGGATCATATCACGGCGAGCTCGAGAAGATGGCGATCGAGAGACAAGTACAAGGGGGCTGATCAAGTTCACACTGCAAGCGGCTCAGGTATGAGAATTAGTAATGTTGGTCATGCAATTTTACATACCCCAAGTAAAAATCTCCATCTTCAAAATATCTTGCATGTGCCCAAAGCTAGCAAAAGTCTAGTCTCTGTCCATTGCTTAACATCGGACAACGATGCATGTGTTGAGTTTCATCCAAATTACTTTCTTATTAAGGATCGAGCTACGAAGAGGGTCCTACATCACGGCAAGTGTGAGGCCGGTCTCTACCCCTTGAAGCCGCCACAAGTTGGAGCACAGCACCACAAGCAGGCGTGTGGTGCCACTAGACCATCTACCTGGAGATGGCATAGTCGTCTAGGTCATGCATCGTTTCCTGTTATTGAAAAAGTTATTAGAAACAATTCTCTTCCAAGGTCTAGTAGTCATGATATCGAGTCGGTTTGTGACTCTTGCCAAAGAGCAAAGAGTCGTCAGTTTCCATATTCCAATTCAGATAATAAAAGTCATGCTCCCCTTGATTTGATACATTCTGATGTCTAGGGGCCTGCTCCTCTATCTATTGGCAATTATACATACTATGTGAGCTTCATTGATGATTATAGTAGGTACACATGGATCTACCTACTCAAACACAAATCAGAAGTGTTTCATGTGTTCAAAAATTTCCAAAATTTTGTTGAACGGAAATTTGATAGGAAGATAATATGTATGCAGACTGACTGGGGAGGAGAATATGAAAAACTCAATTCTTTCTTCCAGCAGCTAGGCATCTCTCATCGAGTTTCCTGCCCTCATACGCATCAGCAAAATGGGCGCGCCGAACGTAAACATAGACACATCGTTGAAGTAGGCTTGTCCCTACTAGCCCATGCATCCATGCCCTTAAAATACTGGGATCAAGCTTTTCTTACTGCTGCATATCTCATCAATATTCTGCCATCCAAAGTACTTGATAATCAAACACCGGTAGATCTTTTGTTGAAAGAGAAACCCCATTATAACTCACTGAGAGTATTTGGGTGTGCATGCTGGCCAAACCTTAGGCCGTATAACATGAGAAAGCTATCTTTCAGATCCACTCGGTGTGTTTTCCTTGGCTATAGCTCCCTTCACAAAGGTTTCAAATGTCTAGAGCCAAGCACCGGTAGAATCTATGTATCACGCGATGTGGTATTTGATGAAGATGTGTTTCCTTTCTCCTCCATGCACTCCAATGCCGGTGCTCATCTTAGGGACGAGATTCTCCTCCTCCCTGATCATCTTGTTCCTTCTAGTCTTGGGGGTGTAGATTGTCATGTGCCAAATATTCCTAATTCTCCTGGACAGGCTAATCATGATGATGTGCAGGAAGTATATGACGTTTCTGCAGACACAGCTATGGATCCAGCATCCACAGATGATCTAGGCTCGGGTATCGGAGGAGATCCGCCGGCGGCGCCTGCGACAGGCGCGTCAAGCGCGTCCGAGGTTGCTGTGCCCTCTCCCGACTTGACGCGTGGGGGGACAGAATCGCCTGCGACAGCACCGACAGGATCAGCTCCGTCAACTTCTGCTACAGGTATTGGATCTTCTGTGTAGAATTCAGGATCGGCTATGCAGGATCTCAGTGAACCAGCGCAGGAAGCTCCATCTGATGCTATCTCACGGCCGCATACTCGTCTTCAGAGCGGAATCACCAAGCCCAAAGTCTATACCGATGGTACAGTGAGATATGCGAACATATGCAGTACAAGTGAACCAAATTCCGTGTCTGAAGCTTTAGGGTCTCCCAAGTGGAAGCAAGCTATGCAAGATGAGTATGATGCTTTGCTAAGAAACGGTACATGGTCTTTGGTTCCACCGGCACCAGGTTCAAATTTGATGGACTGTAAGTGGGTGTTCAAGGTCAAGAGAAGAGCTGATGGTCAAGTTGATCGCTACAAAGCAAGGTTAGTTGCCAAGGGTTTTAAGCAACGTTATGGTATTGACTATGAAGATACCTTTAGCCCAGTTGTAAAAATTGCTACAGTAAGGTTGGTGTTATCTCTAGTAGTGACTAGGGGATGGTGCCTCCGACAGTTAGATGTTCAGAATGCGTTCCTTCATGGTATTCTGGAAGAGGAGGTTTACATGAAACAGCCACCAGGCTTTGAGAGTCCTAAGCATCCTTCCTTTGTTTGCAAACTTAAGAAGGCCATCTATGGATTAAAACAAGCTCCAAGAGCCTGGTATTCTAGGCTGAGTTCTAAGCTTATTGATCTTGGGTTTGTACCTTCAAAATCTGATACTTCACTGTTTATTTATAAGAAAGGCAGTGTGGTCATATATATGTTGATCTATGTTGATGATATAATAGTCACTAGCTCATCTTATGATGCTGTCAAGGTGCTGTTACAAGCATTGAAGCAGGACTTTGCATTGAAGGACCTAGGTGACTTACACTACTTTCTAGGGATTGAAGTGGAGAGAAAACAGAATGGTGATTTGCTTCTAACTCAGAGTAAGTATGCCAGTGATATCTTGGCTAGAGTGAAGATGACAAATTGCAAACCATCTCCAACACCGTTGCCTTCAGTAGAGAAAATTTCTCAGTATGATGGTGATCCACTAGGACTGGAGGACATTACAAAATATCGAAGTGTAGTTGGCGCACTCCAATACATCACGCTCACCAGACCAGATTTGGCGTTTGCGGTGAACAAGGTCTGTCAGTATCTACATGCTCCAACTACAGTCCATTGGACGGCAGTGAAACGAATTGTTAGGTACTTGAAGTTTTCAGAGAAGACTGGCTTGCTAATTCGAAAGAATTCACCATTAGTGGTAAGTGGCTTCTCAGACGCCGATTGGGCCGGGTGTCGAGATGACCGAAGATCTACTGGTGGATTTGTTGTGTTTTTAGGATCGAATGTGATCTCGTGGAGTGCTAGAAAGCAACCAACAGTTTCAAGGTCAAGTACAGAAGCAGAATATAAGTCCATGGCTAATGCAACGGCTGAGATGATCTGGGTTGAACAACTACTTGCTGAACTCGGGGTAGTGTTGAAAGTAAAGCCTCGGCTCTGGTGTGATAATTTGGGAGCAACGTATTTATCAGCCAATCCAGTGTTTCATGCCAGGGCTAAACATATAGAGATCGATTTTCATTTTGTGCGAGAAAGGGTTGCTAGAAGACAACTAGATGTGCGATTTATACCATCTGAAGATCAGGTGGCTGATGGGCTTACTAAAGCTTTGCCGCAAAAGAAGTTTGAAGAATTCAAGAACAATCTAAATCTTGTAGAGAAGACAAGTATAGATTGAGTGGGGGTGTTAGATGAAACAACCTTTTGTAACAATATATGTAACACGGCAGATGACTGTGATCTTGTGTGCGTGATATTGTTGGCATTCGGTTAGGATTAGATTCAGGTTGTTGTAGTCCTTATCCCATAACCGGATGCCTTGTAAGTCAAGTTTGTAATTGTTATATATATGATCAACATGCACACGTGATGAGCCAAGATAGGCAATCACGCTTCTCTCATTCTTTACATATTGTACCAAAATTTATATACTCTAGCAAATAGTCTTGGGTGCATAAATAGACTCTACATAAGTTTAATGCATTGCAGAAAATAAAAAATAATTTTAGTAAACTCTAAAGACGCTTTTCATTGACTGCTACATGATACGTACTCCCTCTGTTCCTAAATACTTGTCGCTTCGCTTCCTAAAAATAAATGACGGCAATTTTAATAAATAATAAATATCATCGATTAGTATCATAATTAATATTATTAGAAAGATCTTTGGATCTAGTTTTTTAACAAAATTATTTGGAGATATAAATATTATACATATTTTCTATAAATCAAGTCAAACTTATGACACTTATCTCACGGTGACATCTAAATAGGGACGGAGGAAGTATGTATCATAAATATAATAAAATTTATTTATCTTGACCCAAGGAATAAATGTCATAAAAGGAATGATGAACATTTGAATCATCACTGAAATAAAATCTATAAAACATTGATTTAATAGATAACACATGTATAATCTATCATCCCCAAATAAGAATCGCATGACATAGTCTTTTAATTGGCGACCCAAATGTTTGGGAGCACTTATATATAGAAATAATATATATCAAGAGAATAAACTCCCAGTATAAAGCGTCAGTGGCCCCCTAAAATCGTTGCCCATCTCCATTAGGTCTGTGAGAGCACCTGTGCTAGGATGGTAGAGTTGCAGGACGCACTGAACATCACGCAGATTTTCATCATTTTTCTTCAAGGCGTTTAGCATCAATATTCGTCCGTCCACCAATATCTCCAGTGGTTTAAAAAGATACCAACTTCCGGTTCCGGTCATCTGTATTGCATATTTCTTGACCCATATGCTCCTCTCGGAATCGACAAGAAACCATAAGTCCTTTGTGTAGTAACAGGAACCAACATGATCAGTTCGAATTAGGCATAAGGAGCCCCTCAGAGCTGCTAGAGCCTGCTTATCCCATCTCACATCCTTATTGATTATTGGTGGGCCACTGATGATCGTTGGCTTCCACTCCTCGCTCTCGAGGTCGAAAGAGGCTATATATACGTGGGAGCTCATTATCAGTGGCATCGCCCACGGGCGTCCACTGTGGGACGGGCACATGTGATTCATGAAGTGGAGGACACCGTCGACAACGGCCGTGCAGCTAGAGCAGCAGCAGGTAAAGATCGGCGGCTCTGGCCTTTGTCTCCAACTAATGGAAGAAGCAGTGGCTTTCATGGCAATGCCATCATCTTCCCATGGCCATGGTACGGTGGCGACATGGCAGATCTGGACAGCACCGTTGTTCCCTAAACAGTCACGCAGACGTACAACCTTGTATGCCCCGGACGGTGTGGCACGAGCCAAGCTGTAAAAGCGTAGCCTGCATGCGTGGACGGCGTTAATGTCGCCGCCGTCGTCGTCGTGGCCGCCGGCGGTGGCGGTGGTGGCTGTTCTCCCATCGCTATATAATGACACTGTGGTTGTTGCAGTAGTCGACGACATCGTCCACGGCGACCCTCCTCCATCGAGCACCATCACCCGGCCGGTCGCCGGATCGATGACCCTGGCGCCGCGCTCGCCTTGGTCCACCATGGCGAGGCGGCCGAGCCGCGCGCCGCACATCAGCTTGGTGCTCTTGACGTCCTTCACCACCCTGAGGACGCTGCCGCCGTCGGCCGGGTCCATCACCCGCAGCTCGAGCGACGGCTCGGGAAGGAACAGCGGCGCACGGGCGGGGCGGAACTTGTCGAGCGGGGACGGCGGCCCGAACACGCCGGCGACGAGGGGAGCGGCGGCGCGGGATGCCTGCGCGGAGGCGAATGCCGGGGACGAGATGAGCGCGCGCCTGGACTTGGACACGCACCGGAACCGGCACAGCGTCTTCACCGGCAGCCTTGCTAGCACGTCGAAGATGATGTCCTCCGGCAGCGGCAGCGGCGGCGGCGGCTGCTGCTGGGACGAGACCGCAGCCGAGACATCACCTTCGCCGTCGACGTCGGGATGATGATCGCCGCCTCCTAGTCCTAGCTTTACGTCGTCCATGGCTTGGGCATGTTCCTTGCCGCGCCTGTGCCTGGAGAAGAAGAGACATGAACGGAACAGCCGAAAAGCCTGTGGTTTGGGTTTGCCCATGCATGCACGCCTGTCCAAGATCGTGAATTCGTGATTGCTTCTCTCGTCGATAAATTGCGGCTGCCGGCGGCTTGCCAACAGTACATATATGTTGTATAAATTAAGTTCTTGTTACATTATCGGAATTGGAATCGTATGACAGGCGGCAGGATCAACACATCGATAGTATCCTAATCATACACGAATCCTTCGAGAAAATTGGATCTGTCTATAACTCATAATTATATTCCGCTTGATTTTTTTTTTAAAAAAACCGGACCCAAAAGCTAGAGAAAAGAAACCCAAAACCGAACGTGGTAGATAAAAAAAACATTGCAGAATGCCAAAAACTCATACTCATGGCATGCTAAGCCGGGGCCAAGGCAAAACATATGCAAACATCTTAATTAACCACATATTCGCAGTAGACAGAAAGGAACATAAGCAGCGAAAAAATCATTTTTTTAAAGAAATAAAAGGAGCTCTGCCTCTCAATTAAAATAGATAAAAAAAGTAGTTGTACAGGCAAAGGAAAGGGGAGAAATAGAGGGTGAAGAAAAATAGAAGCACCAAGACTACAGCAAAGAAATCCCCAAAACAGTACAGACTGCAACTTGCTATACCCTCTTTCTAAAGCTCTTCTCCTTTGCTCAATGTCCTCCCTAATTTTTGAGGCAATGTGAGAGGCCGGTTCTTGGGCATTGTTGAAGATTCTTCGGTTACGCTCCTTCCATAAATTCCAGCACGTGTAATCATACCATATAACTCATAAGATCGACTTCAAGTCCTCTCCAAGACTCGTGTGTCAGCATGAACAGAACAAACGCATCTGTTTATCTTTAGCACTAACGGTGCTCATACCACTTCCTGCTTAACCTGCTGGACAGCAGGCTCAGGGATCGATACTGCTCTCTCCACGGTGGATTCTCAGGCATTCCCGTAATGTCCGATCCAGCTTCATGCACCACTTGCTTGCTTGTCAACCTCCAGGACAGAAGGGCCAGAGCTTATCCTCCTCTCCGTGGTGGCACTGATCACTGAATTCTCAGGCAGGCATGGCCGATTTTCATGTTCATAGAGCAGCATAATCAATAGCGTTTTTGCATCAGCCTTGACTTCACGGGCCCACACTATTTCATTGTAGACTGTCATACAGGTACGCTTCAGTAGCTTACCATCATACAGACCTGCGTCAGTTTTCAACCTAAGTAGCTCGTCCTTTGAGAACATCTGAAAGAAACACGCTTTGGCCCCATTACTTAAATGACTAGATTACATCAAACGGTGAGAAACCGAGATAAATTCAGAAGATTTGTGGTTTACCGGTTCAGGATCATCATATGTATCTTCATTTTGAGGATCACATAAAACCTTGAGAGCTATTGCAATTTTCATTAAGCTCCAAGCCTGTATGACACATGCTGCGTCAATAATATGCTCATCAACCTGGATACAAGAAGAATACTTCATCAATAACAGAAAAATTTAAAATGTATAGAAATATTGTATCAAAAAGTTTGTTCAGCAGCAATTAAGGGCTCAAGCGCACAAACTATCAGAAAGCATAACAGTACATTAGAGAGAGCAATAGTAAAGCAGAACGCATTTAGTGCCATCCATACGGGAAAGCAAACAGTGCTCTCACCATCTCTGGTTTAACATTTAAACCATGACGATTAAGCAGAGTCTTTAATCCATAACTCATCTGAAGGCGCTCCTCCATAGGAAGCTCACTGAGGCACTAAAGTCTTCATGAGATGTTTTATGCCCCACATCACCTCCATTACAGCCGCATTACACAGGCAGGATATTTTCTGCAAAATACCGCATCAAACTTGCTTCTCAAAAAAAAAAAAAAAAATTGAACATTCATCAACGGGGGGGATTGCTCCCCACCTGATTTTATTGATGGAATTCAAAGCACTTTACATAGGTACAGAGGTTCCCGCCTGAGAGGGGGGACCAGGGAGTTCCTGCTTAGGTTACATCAGTACAATTATTCACCGCGTATTCAAGATGTAGTACCCAAGCGTCTGTTATATTTTTGCACCGTTTGGGCATTCTTGCTTTCCAGAAGGAAGCTTCAGCCTTGCACAAGAGAAGGAGGGATCTCAGATTGAGGTGTTCGTGTCTGAATACCACGCCATTCCTTCTTTTCCATAGGTGCCAGCAGCAGAGGGAGATGAATGCGCTGAACTGATCGTCCGGCAGGTTTCTGAACGTACGTATGAGGTGGATCTGACTTGCTGTTGTTCCCTGGAGATTGCCGAGCCCGATGGCTGACCAGAACCGTGTTGCAAAAGGGCAGTGAAAAACAATGTGATCGGCAGTTTCCGCTGTGCCTGGGCAGAGAGGGCAGTCTGGGGACTGAACGATCTTTTTTCTGAAGAGGTTTGATCTGCACTGGATCCTCCCTTTGACAAGACGCCACATGAAGAGCTGCACTCTAGGTGGAGCCGAGTTACGCCAGATGAAGGTTGAGGACGGATCATTTGGTTGCCCCTTGGCTTTCAGCAATCTATACACAGCTGAGGTGTCAAGCTTATCTGGGGAGCGGCAGAAGGGAGAGCTTCGCTTGTCAGGATTGTCCGACAGGGAGGTATTCTGGATGATGCCCATCAGTTGTTGGAGCTCCTGCTGCGCCTCGTTGGACAGCCGATTGACGAAGGCACCTTGGAGGCCCGAACTGACAGCTTGATGGACATTGTCATCCGCTTTGAGGCAATGAGAGAACAGTCTTGGGAAACGATCAGCAAGGGCGTCGTCCTCGAACCAGACATCATGCCAGAAGAGGGTGGTGAGGCCGTCACCAATGTCAACCGTCGTTATGGCTTGAAAGAGAGGTAGGATGGACCGGAGGAGTTCCCAGTGTTGACCATAAGCAAAGAAGGGAGCCTATACTAACCAACTTCTGTTCAATGATTGTTCTGTGCTCCTCCTTTCCAACAGCTAATAATTGACCTGGGAGGTGCCATTTCTTGATCATTTGCGAAAGCTCACTGTTAATACCAGTGTGGTTGAATGCACTGGACTTGTCCTTGAAAGTCTTAAATTCTTTCAGCCAGATAACCTGATATAACAGATAAACATGGTAAGGGTAAAATACGACTATCAAGTGTCATGCCAGTATCTCTAAATCATGATAGTGGGCATAAATTCTGTAGGCACGTCAAAGGTATATTCTTGTTTTTAAGTCTTTGTTTACCCAATTCTTGCGCATTGTAATTAAGAATAAGTATTCATTCCTAAAGTAATGCAATGCTTTTTAAATGAACCACAGTAGCACTTTCATATAGTAGTAGTATCATGTCTGGGCTAAGTCATGCCTAGCTTAGCAGTTAGTAGTTAAAAATTGATGCATTAGGTTTCACTCCGCCAATCAATTGTCTGCATCGTGAAATTTCAGAAAACTAGTTTCCGGCCATGAGTGCAACAGCATCACACTAGACACTTACTAACAGAATTATGGAAAAGAGTTTGAACAAACAAGATCTAATGAACAGTTAAAAACTGGCTAGCAGTTACTAATTAAAAACCGATGTATTAGGTTTCACTATGTGGCAATCAATTGCCCACATAGTGAACTTTCAGGAAAGTAGTTTTCAGGCATGAGTGCAACAGCATCACACTAGATACTGCATGCTTTGCAAACAGAATTATGGTTAAGAGTTTGAATAAATACGAGCTAATAAAATGAAACAGTGAGCTTTGTATCCATATGCCACCCATCAAGTAATAGAATACAAAATAGAATCATGATTAGGCAAGATCACTGCTCGGCTATATTGACAATGAGCAGAAGGAAAGAAAGGAAAGGGGCACTGACGCCATGTGTCATATAATCTTTGACAAAGTTTGCCCAGATGTTCTGCAGGAGACAAAGCAAATCCAGAAAAAATAGGTCGATGACAGTGATTCAACAATCAAGTTACACTCAGAAGGAAGATTAAAGCAAATACCTCCTCCGCTTTTGGTAGAACAATTGGACACCATCAATGTTGAATATGGCAAAGCCAGAGGGCGTCTCAAACAGTAGTAAGACCAACCCCCTGTTGCCCAACTTATCAACTGCAACACACCGAAGTCAATCAAATTTGGGTTAGTATGATTACCAAGGGAAAAAAAACTTGTACATCAGCGTGGAAGATCACCCCTATCTTCGTCCCGCGGTAAAGGTGGGGTAAAGCTCTCTCTGCTCTAGGCTTCCCTTGGTCGTTCTAGGTACTCGAGATTATTTCCTCCCGGCATGGTTGGGATCGCTTGAGAGGCGGAGGATGGCGACGGCGGGGAGATGCTCACCAATAGTGGAAACCTGCGACAGAAGGCCGAGACTGTTTGTTTTTTGGCGAATAGAAGTCCGAGGCCCCGAGACTCAACTGTGCGCGGTAACAGAAGCCCAACTCCCACCCTATAGTCCATGCGAACGAACAGAAACCCACCCTTACGCAGCCCATGTGTCGATTGATTTTTGCAGGTGGGCTCATTTATCCTTTGTGCTTCAATAAATAGACCCATTTCTCTTTAGTTGGGTGGGTGGCGACGGAGGCGAGGAAGAAGATGAACACTGAAAAAAGGGGAAAATCCACACTCGAGTGCTGGCTAGACGGCTCCTTTAAGCAAATACACTTATCCAATAATCATGCATTCATA